>JARQOD010000003.1:356137806-356201909 GCA_033576555.1 Oophaga sylvatica | reverse complement strand
ATGGCTGTGATTGGATGCTGAAATGATGTCAGAATGCACTATAAAAGGCGCCGCCGCCATTTTAGCGTCACTGTGCTGTGAATTCTGTAAGGGACAGAACGCTGCTGTGCTGACTCTGAGGGACAGTTAGAGATTGCGATTTAGTGTACTGTGCTGTAGGCAGGCTAGCACCAACCGCTGTGTAAAGCTTCCTTTTACTGCAGTGTTGTTTTAACAGCTCTACAAGGTGTGTGTGAGTGCAGGTGACGCTGCAGTTTGCTCTGCATGCAACGCTGTCTGTAGGCATCTGCACGTGTCACTCACAGACTCTTTTTTTTTTCTTCAGTGTAATTCTTGCTGCTCCATGCAATTTAACTATTAGTGTGACGCGCTTCCATCCGTATCCAATACATTGGTTGCAAACACTATAGAAGTAGACAAAGGAGTAGCCTTTCACAGATTGTGAACAGTTGTGTTTCAGTGTTCACTTCAGTCTGTGTTTTTATTTTTGAGTGCACATCACGCTCCAGTTACTTGTTCAAGCACTGCTGCTTGTACTCTGCTGAGCGTGTCTCAGTGCCTCATCCTTTTTCATTTCTCTCCAATTGGTTCTGCTCCATTCCATTTAAAATAAATATAATCTATTAGTGTGACGCGCTTCCATCCGTATCCAATACATTGGTTGCAAAACACTATAGAAGTAGACAAAGGAGTAGCCTTTCACAGATTGTGAACAGTTGTGTTTCAGTGTTCACTTCAGTCTGTGTTTTTATTTTTTTTGAGTGCACATCACGCTCCAGTTACTTGTTCAAGCACTGCTGCTTGTACTCTGCTGAGCGTGTCTCAGTGCCTCATCCTTTTCATTTCCTCCAATTGGTTCTGCTCCATTCCATTTAAAATAAATATAATCTATTAGTGTGACGCGCTTCCATCCGTATCCAATACATTGGTTGCAAACACTATAGAAGTAGACAAAGGAGTAGCCTTTCACAGATTGTGAACAGTTGTGTTTCAGTGTTCACTTCAGTCTGTGCTTTTTTATTTTTTGAGTGCATCATCACGCTCCAGTATACTGGTAAGCACTGCTGCTTTACTTGCTGGCGTGTCTCAGTGCCTCATTTTTTTCATTTCTCCCCAAGGGTTTTTCTGCCCCTTTCCTTTTAAAAAAAAAATATAATCTATTAGTGTGACCGTTCCCATCCGTATCCATACTTTGGGTTTCCCAAACACTTTAGAGTAGACAAAGGAGTACCCCTTTCACAGATTGTGAACAGTTGGTTTCAGTTTCATTCAGTCTCTGCGTAATAACCAATTGGGCCCTTAAAATTTTTCGTTTTCTTTTTCAATCTACCAAGATGAAGAAGGCGGGGGAGAAGGCACGTGGTCGTGGCCGTGGAGTTTCAGCAGGGAGAGGACGTGGGGATTCTGTGGCTGCTGCCGCCCTCAGTGACACAGCATCCACCAGTTTTACCCATGAGTGTTCCTTTATACGCAGTTTGGTAGGAGCTCGGCGTGCCCCCTGCTGCGGGAAGAACAAATTGAAGCCGTTGTTGGTGGATGGCAGCCAATGCATCGACTTCAATTCCTTCCACCTCCTCTCAGGAACACAACACTGTTGAGCAACCATCGTCTGTTCACCGCCGTCAAATTCCCCAGGCAGTCAGGGTTCTGTACAGGCCAGCTAGTCTCTGCTTCTTTTCCCAGAACTGTTGGCTCGCAAAGGGGCACAGGCAAGCAGCTTTCTGAAATTTGAAGAGGGGAGTATGCGTGATGCGCAACGCTTGTCTCTCTCAATCTGAAGAGGGGGGTTGAGCCATTGCCGATGGCGACACCGCAGAACGCATTTTTTAAGATGGACTCGGGTGCCAGTTTTTGGAGCATGGTGCTGCCCAGACCACCCAAACACAGCAGGTTTTGGAAGAGGGTAGTGGGTGATGAAGCCGAGCCCCCAACATGGCTAGAAACGGGAAGGTGGGGGGAGCATTTGAGGAAGAGATTGCCCCCACGGTACAAAGAGGGGGGGGGTGGGCTGCAGACTCGCTGCCTTAGCCCCCAATTTGACCTTTGGGGCAGTTCTCTTAGAAATGTCAAAATTGGCGCTCCCAACTTGCACTGGTGGCCCTTTTTTTGACAGACTTTGATAAATTTTTGCTTTTTTCAATCAAGCGTTAAGCAAAAATTTAAAAGAGGTAAAAATATCAGTAACCTGAATACCACAAAATATGTGGAAACATGTACGGACAAAGAACGTAGCTGAGTTAAAAAGACACATGGAATGTAGGCCAACCTACAGCAGCACCTACATCTTCAGGTCTTTTGGAGCCTCACCCCAGCTCACACACCCCGGGTTGGGTTTCCCTCACAGGTCTCCAGGGAAGAACCTCGGCATGTTGCCCCAAACAAACTGTTATTCCCCCACAGCAGCAAGTTACATCATCGTCCACTCCCAGACCAAAAAAAACAGCCATCGTACCACAGGCAGGATAAAAGCGGCCATCTCGGAAACCATCCAGAGCACAGGTTGAATGGGGCATTGCAAAACTCCTGTCCCTTGAAATGCTGTCTTTCAGGCTGGTGGAGACTGACATTTTAGGAATTTTATGGTTTTGGCAGTCCCAAAATTTTAAAATGTGCCAAGCCGATTTTATTTCAGGGGAACCCGTCCCTGCTCTGCAAAAAAATGTCGAGGGAAACATTAAACAGCGCTACTAAACCCGTCAAAGAGGGTCCCCTGCCACCGATGCTGGACCTCCCCAAGGCCGGGGGACATAAGTTTCCCTCCGCCCTTTGGGTCAATGTTGTGGAGCCGTACGATCTTGCCAGGGGCCTGAAACGGTTTTTGCCAACTCCAAGGATTGCAGGAATCCTTCGTACACTTTGATTCCTCCCCTACCCCCCAGTTCCTCAAATCATCCTGCACGAGCCGTCACGGTATACCCCTTTGGCCCCGTGAACGCTTCCCTTTTTGCGACCGATATGGCACAGCCGGGGCCAAAAATAACAGGCCGTCCGAAATTAAATTTCCAGGGGGAATCGAAGCCACAAGCGCAGGAGCTTGGGATCCCACAAGCAGGGAGCGACGTGTGGTTTTTTGTAAAAATCCCACCAGGCTGGTAGTGTTTTCAATGGCCCGAAATTGGGGCAGTTGGGGCCTTGGCAACCTCCTCACATCCATTTTGGGACATGTGCCAACTTGGTCTTCAGGTTTTTTGAGGCCCACCCAAAAAATTGTGCACGCTGCACAAGGTCCGCCAGAGTGCGCTCACTTGCGACTTCCAGCATGGCCAGATGGGGGCATTGCGCCTGCAAGTCAATTTCGCCTTCCTGAACATGCATCATATGTGACTCCCCACCGGGTGGAATTCCATTTTAATATTTTGGAGCGGTTGTGTGACAGCAGCCAGATAAGGGAGTACACTGCAACACCAATCAATCGCAATTTGCGCCGTTCCACTTCACCACTACTGGGGGGGCCTCTAAAAGGGAAAATCTGCGACGTTTTCGTACTTTGATTCCAACGCGGAGGGCATGCAGAGATGCACTATCAATGACGCCCCCCTTATCGCCTGTTTCAAAAAATCACAAAAAAGCACAAAGGGAAAGGGGTTTTTGGGAAGAGGTGGAGGATGAGGAGTCAAAAAATTCAATTTACCTTCGGGACATCAGCGAAACGTGGTTCCTCCCAAAGGCTGGCGGGCCATTTTGTGAGGAGGATGAGGGGAGGGGGGAGTCAATGGAGGGGAAGAAATCCCAAAGGGGGGGGGAGGTACACAACGCCTAGTCAGTATGTAGAGCGAGGGTGGGGTGAGCGAGGAGGCAAGATGGCCTTTTCCCAGGGGAAACCCCTTTTTTGGGCCTTTGGGAGCCCGCAACCAGGTTGATTTTCTGCTCAGTGCCTAAGAAACGACCCGCCGCATCCCCCACTTTCCCTCACCACTAAAATTAGGGGGTTACACCCCCTAACCCTCGCTCCGGGACAACTTAAAAAAACCCTATCACCCCGGTTAAACCGGGGACGTAAAATGCAGGAGAAACCAAACACACGGGTGAAATCCAAACGTTGTAATTCAGCTGGAGAGCTCTGCTGTGCTACTGTTTAAAAAGCACTCTGTGCGTCGAGGCAGTGTAGACACCTCTACAACAAGAGGGGGACAAGCAGGCCTCTGCACAGGGAAAGAGCGTTGTTACAAATGGGCGAAAGTTTTGTGACAGCGCCGCAAGGTCACATATCCGAGCGGCCCCCAGTCACCGGGAAAAACATTTCGGTAAGATGGGACGACTACTTGGCTTTCCCTCTAAGTGTATCCCAGAGCCTTTCCCCTTTAAAATTTTGGGGTCTCAAATTGGGATAAAAGGCCAAGCTTCCAGTACTTTGGGAGGTGCGGGCTTGCCTGCTGCCAGTGTATTTCTGAGCCGTTTTTTAGTGCGCAGGTAGTGTAGTAACAGACCGTCGCATGCACTATCCTCAGAAAATTGTAGACCGGTTACTTTTGAAAATGAACAAGGCATGGATCCCCCTAAATTTCCTGTCCCGTTTTCGATTAAATAACTTTTTTGGCAACTTTTTCCCGCTCCTGTTATTTTTCTTCTTTTCCCACCTGAACTCTCCCCTGGGCTACAACACCGGCATTTTTTTGCTCGAAAGTAATTGGCAGGGGTATGACTCCGGGCCACCCGGGTTACAGACACAGCGTTTCCTGCAGTGTAAACGCAAATCCCCCCCAATAAGTTGTGCTGTCTGTTGCTTTGGGGGTTACCCGACTCTAGGTGCTTCTTTTTGGGATTCCTAGTGTGCGGGGGATATGTAAAAAAAGGGGCTTTTCCCCCTTTGTGACAATAGGACAAGCACCCACTGTGGGGAGTGTATTGGGTAATGCGGACGGCTTGCGCCCTGTCAATTTCTTTTTTCGGGGGTGCGTTCTGCTCCGTCCGGGTCCATACCGTAACGGGTTCTCCCCCGTCCCTTTTGGGCCTAGGTCCTCCATCTCCGTACCCGATTTCCCCCAACGCTGTGTCCTTGGTATGTTTTGGAGCACAGGTCCCTCCTGCTAGTAACCGGTCACAGTAAAGTCAGCGGTACTCGTTTTTTACATTCCCTTTTTTTCCTTTCGCTATTCCCCGGGGTCCATACCGTCAACTGTTTCCCCCCGTGTTTTTGGGCCTGGTGCCTCCATTCCGTATCCGATTTTCCACCAACTCGCGGCCCTTGGTAGTGCTTTGGAGCACGGTACCCCCTGCTTTAACCGGCACAGAACGTCAGCTGGTACTCGGTTTGCTTTTGCCTCTTTTCCTTCTGCTCCCCGTCCGGGGTCCTACCGTCAATTGGTTTCCCCCAGTCCCTTTGGCCTTTGGTGCCTCCTCTGTATCCGGTTTTCCCCCAACGCTCTGGTCCTTGGTAGTGCTTTGGGCCAGGTACCTCCTGCTTAGAAACCGTGTCACTAACGCAGCGGGGCCCGTTGTGCCTTTGGGCTTTTTTCCCTTCTGCTCCCCCTCCGGGTTCAGCACAGTCAGTGGTCCTGTTACTTCCATTTTTCCTTGCCCCATCGATACCCTAGGGCTCCAGAACGTCAGCTGGTTCCGGAAAATTTAGACGCCCTTTAAAGACCACCCAGAAAAGAGACGACAAAAAGGACGGGGCATAAACCCCAACCAGCCAAACACCATCACAAAAAAAAATAAAAGATTACCAGAAAAAGACACCAACGGGACAAAAGGGGGTTAAGAAAAACTACAAGATACAGAAAAGACAGAAAACAATAAGCAGAAGATCAAAAAGAGAAAAACATAAATAAAAGGGACCAAAATGAAGCAAAATAATGCTCTAATTCTAACAGAAGAAGACAAAAGCGTGTATGGGGGTGAGTCCTTTCCCCCTGGTCCCCTAAAAAACCCTGCTGCGCAGGCAAACTAAACCGGGACAAATATGTTTTAAATTTAAATTTTTTGTGACACAAGAAGGGAAGGATGAACAATTCATACTTTTACAGATTACAAGTACGGGAAATCCTGTCAAAAAATAAAATATGATAAAAAGATAAGAGGAAAAGATGAAGAATTTAAATATGAAGATTTTTTAAATAATAACAATATGAGTAATGTAAAAAAAAACATAATAGCAAAAATTTTTTAAAAAAAGATTAAGAAGGTGAAGATTAAGAAAATTTGATGAAAAGATGAGCTGCTGAAGATTATGAAGGAGAAAGGTGGCACGGCAAAATTTAAAAAAGGTAAAGGATGATTGGAAACTACATATTTGCCAAAATAGAAAAAAGTTAACAACATTGTCAATTTTTTAGCAACCCAAAACGTTTTTCCAAAAAAAAAATATATATTAAGCTTTTCCCCAATGCAGGGGTTTAAAACAGTATGCCTTTTTTGTCTCCTAAACCTCCCCCAAAACATTCTCTTATTTTTTTTGGTTGTTTTCCTTCATGTAAATAACCCAAAACAAGGCAAAATGTTTTTTTTTAATGCAATTTTTGGGTTTCCCAAGACTTAAAAAGGGACTTCCGGTTGGGAAATCGGATATAAAAACGATATTTAGTGATATGGGCGATCCTTCCGACCCGATATTTTTAAAATTTCGAGCAGTATCCTAAACCTATCCTGGTTTCTGATCCTCTTTTTTTTTTGAAAGAGTGTTATTCTTTCCGCCATCTCGCCCAATTGAAAAGGCCGGAAGGTGTCAGGGGTAAACCCGAGCGCTCCCCAAAAGGGAAATTGTTTGTCCAGACCGGGGGAAAAAGAGTGTAAAGTCTGAATTCTTTATTCCCTTGGCCGGTCTCCCAAATTTTTTTGGTACCCGAGATTTGGGTTATCGGTCCTTTGGGGCCTCTTTTTCTCGTGAGTCGGGGAAAATTTGTGCTCCTGGGGGCTGCTCTCGCTCCATCCCCTTGCTCTCGCTTTTGTGGTTTTTTGATGCCATTGCCTGTCCCCCAAGAGACCATGGCCCTACTCTTTGGATTTCTTTCCACCCCCCCCTGTTTCTCAAGAATGACCTTTTCGGGGTGATTTGTGATAGGTTTCCAAAATGATACATCTTGTGCCTTACCAAAGTTCCTTTCCCTCCCCGAAATTGGTGCCTTTGTTCCTTCAGCACGGGGTTTTCGGTTACACGGCTTCCCCTAGAACTTGTGTCCGACAGAGGAACCAGTTTGTTTCCAGATTTTGGGGGACTTTTTGTTCTAATTTGGGGTTTTCAATTGTCTTTCTCCTGGCTTTTCATCCTCAGACAAAGGAAAAACTGCGAGAACAACCAGACATTGGAGATTATCTGAGATGCTTTGTGTTGCTGATAAAAGTGACTGGGTCTCTTTTTTCCCTTTTGGGCTGAGTTTGTTTCAGGCTAGCTTGCCCTTTGATGTCCCCTTTTTTCAAAAATTTTGGGTTTTTCACCCTCGATTTTCTACGGGACAGACGGAGGCTTCTGTCTGCCCGGGGGTTTTTGACCTTTGTGGAGCGTATCGCTTTTGGGACCAGGTATGGAGAGGGTTGCCCCTTCCTGAAGGGCCCCGGTTTTGGGCCAAACCCGGGCAAGGACTAGGCCTCGGTTTAAAGGGGGGATTTGGTCGGTTGTCCTCGAAATATCCCTATAGAGTTGCATCTCCTAATTTTAACCTGGTTCATTGGACCTTATGCATGGAGATTCTTAATCCGTTTCCTTTTTTTTTCTTTTTCCAGGACATTAAGATCCTAAGGGTTTTCCCAAAGCCCTTATTGAAGGGGTTTGTCGAACCAGAGGTTTCCCTGTGCGCCCCCTGCCCCTTTTTTTGGGTTGGGGGCAATCTGGAGATGTGGTTGAGAAAATTGGTTTTCTGTTTTTCTAGACGGAAACTCCAGTTTTTGGGTTAATGGGAGGTTATGGTCGGAGCAATTTTTGGGGGTGTTTGCTTCGGCACCATGCGGAGACTGACCCTGCGTTCATGGCTTACCTGACGACCGGATCCCCAAATGAGGGTTGGTTGACCCCCCTAAAGGGGGGGGGTACTTTTGGGAATTTTAGAAGTGAATTCGAACGGAAGCTCCCTCTGGGGGTTACAAACAGTAAAACCCATTCAATGAAGATTGGAAAAATTGGCAATCAGGGTTAAGACTTCTTATATAAGGGGGTTCCCTTCCCCATCAGGTTCCCGGGTTTACAATTTTTTTCTTGTCTAAACTGTGGTTCCGGGTTCACTTGGAAGCTTGCGAGCTTGCCTGCATCTTTGCTAACAGATAAGAAATTTCTGCTTTTATTTTTGGTTGTTTTTTGCTTTTTTCCCCTGCACTTTTGTGGAGGTCAGCCACCCCCCTCCGGGGGCGGTGCTCCTCTCATTTATTGACCCACTGTTATTTTTTTCATTTCCTTTTCCATTTTTTTCAGTGGCTGCGGCTTATTTTTTACACCGGGGAACAATTTAGGTGGTAAAGGTCGTGTGATCCGGGTTTTTTTGCAATTAGTAGAGTTGTTTTTTTTAAAATTTTTTTTTTGGATTGCAAAAGGGCCCCCTTTTTCCTTTTCTTTCTAGAAGATTGGGCCCAACGTTTGCCATATATTTTCTGTCTTGTCTGTGTTCCTCTTGTCTGGCCGCCATTGCATTTTTGGGGGGTTCCTATGTTTTTGGGGGACGCTCCGGGGCGTAGTTTCCTTTTTCCTATCTTAGGTGTATTTAAACCTTCGGGCTGTGACGAGGCTTAAAGGCCCAACGTAGAACGCTCCCAGTGTTTTTAAATTTGTGGTGTTTTAGTCAGGTTACTGCAACCCAGAAATTTCCAACCTCTCGGGTTTTCCCGTTTTTGCCTCTCCTACTCCCAAAATAAAAACAGTGGTCTGAGAATCATTTTTCGCTTGACCGGTCCCCCGGAATTTTTTTGGTACCAGAACTTGGTGGTGGGTTTTCCCTTTTGGGGCCATTTTGTTCGTGACGTCAAGGAGTTTGTGCAGTCCTGTGGGATTGCTCCGCTCCAACCTTGCCCCGCTCTAGGGGTTTGGATGCCATTGCCTGTCCCCAAAGAGACCATGGCCCCATATCTCTATGTTTTTAAATTTCCCGGGGCCCTTTCCTTTTCTCAGAGAATGACCTATCGGGTGATTTTTGGGATAGGTTTTCCAAGATGTACATCTTGTGCCTTTACCTGTCCTTTCCCCCCCGAATTGGTCCCCTTTGTTCTTTCAGACAGGGTTCGGGTTACCGGTTTTCCTAAACATTGGTTCTAAGAGATCCAGTTTTTTTCCCATTTTTTTGGAGGATTTTTGTTTTAAACTTGGTGTTCATATGTCTTTCTCTTCTGCTTTTCACCCTCAGACCAATGGAAAAAACTGAGAGAACAAAAAAAACATTGGAGCCCTTATCGAGAGCTATGGTCTTGATAAAGATACGGGGTTCTTTTTTCCCTTTTGGGCTGATTTTTGCTCTTAAAAGGGCAACCCTTTGCCATTTGATGTCTCCATTTTTCTGCAATTTTGGGTTTCATCCTCATTTTTTTCGGGACAGACGGGGCCCTTTTCTGTCCGGGTTTTTGACTCTGTTGTGGAGCTATGCAGCAATTTGGGACCAGGAGTGGAGAGGTTGTCCCTCTCTAGGAAAAGGGCCCCAGCGGTTTCCAAACCCATGGGGACTGATGGTCCTGGGTTTAAAATGGGGATTTGGGCGGGTTTCCTAAAAAATACCCCTAAAGTCCTTATTGAAAGGTTTGTCAGCGGGGTTCCTATGGCTGTGCCCCTGCCCCTGTTTTGGTTGAGGGCAATCGGGATAGGGGTTTTGAAAAATTTTGGGACTCGTTTTTCTAACGGAAACTCCTATTTGGTTAAGTGGGGGTTATGGTCGGGAGGAAATTCTTGGGTTTTGCTCGGACATCCATGCTGGGAGACTGATCCGGCTACAAGAGCTCATCCTACTGACCGGGATCAAAATGGGGTTTCAGTACCCCCCAAGGGGGGGTCTGTTAGAATTTTTTTTGAAATGAATTCACGAAGCTCCCTCTGGGGTTAAAAACAGTACTGAACCATTCAATTGGCAATGGGGAAGTACGACTGACGGATTAAGGGAGGTTTCCCCCCCCGGGTTTGCCGTTGATAAATTGTTCTTGCTAAATGTTTTTCCTTTTCACTTGGAACTTGCTGGATTTTTTTTTCCCCTCCCTGCTCTCAGAAAAAGATATTTTCTGTTTTTTTTTTTTTGTGCTTGCCTTTTGCATTTTTTCTCTGCATTCGTGAGGGTTGGCCAGGGTTCCCCCCCGGGGGGGGTTGGGCCCTTCGGTTCTTTTTGGGCCACTGTTTTTTGTTCATTTGCCCTTTTTCCCGTTTTTTCGTGGCGGGGGCTTAGTTTGTTTCCCCAGAGAATAATTTGGTGGTAGGGTCGTGTGATCCAGGTGTTTTTGCAATTTGTAGCGTTGGTTTTTTTTGGGGTTTTTTTGGGAATTTCAAAAGATCCTTTCCATCCCTTTTTTGTTAGGGGATTGGGCCCCAGGGTTTTCTCATTTTTTTCGTCGTGTCTGTATTTCCTCTTGTCTAAAACCCCCATTACTTTTGGGGGGTTCCCCGTTCTTTGGGGGTCTGCTCCGGGGCAGAAGCTTTCCTCTTTCTATCTTTAGGCGTAGTTAGCCTTCCCGCGGACAGGCGTCTGGACCAATGTAGGAACGCTCCAACCCCCTGCCTTTAGTTTGGGGGTTAGTCAGGGGACTGCAATCCCGTAGTTCCCAACTCTCTGGTTATTGCCGTTTTTTTTGCCTCTCTCCCAGCACCAAAAAATAACGATGGCATTAAATACCTGGTGAAGCCCTTGGGGTCTTAAGCCCCCGCCTTTTCCCAAAACTTTGTCAATGACATCTTCCGGGGAAAGCTTTTCCCCTCTGTTTAGTTATCTGGATAATTCCATCTTTTCTCCAGTATTGACTTCACCCCAGTGATGTCTGTAAAGTCTTCACCGTTACGGGCGAAATCCCTCTGCAAAGTTTTGGGAAAGCAGTTTGGCAGGGGTCTTCCTTTTCCCGGGGATATCATTCCGCCAGGGGTTTGCTATGGATCCTGCCAAATACAGGCTGTGGGATTGGCAAAAACCCCCTTTTCTTAAAGCGTGCAGGCTTATGGGGTTCATTAAATTACTATCGCCAATTCATTCCCCCCCTTTTCCCCCTTTGGGGTTCCCCTTTAAGCCCCCACCAAGAAGGGGGCCAATCCAAATTGGGCAGGGGAGTTTTTCCCCCCCTTTACTTCCAAAAAGTCCCATTTTGCTAGCGCTCCCCCTCTTACATCCCCCGAGGTTTGATAAGCCCTTTTTTATGGAGGTTGATCCCGTCCGGGAGTGCTGGAAACATCCTTTTCAAAAGGAATCAAAGGGCGGAAAACATCCTTGTTTCTTCTTTTCCAAGACCTTCACACCAGTGGGGAGGGAATTTTTCCATTGGGGGATAGGGAGTGCTAGCCATAATTGGCCTTTTCTAAGGGGGCATCTCCTAGGGGGCCCCCTTTTTCCCCTTTAAAATTTTTTACTGACCACAAAAATTTGGTCTATTTTCAGACCCCCTAGCGGCAAATTCTTGTCGCCGATGGTCCCTATTTTTCCCTGGTTTCCCTTCACCCTCCCTTTCCTCTCCGGTAGAAGAACTTTCGCGCCGACGTCTATCTCGCTCCGTGGTGTCCTCGGAAGAGGTGGAGGAACCCCGGGTTAGTCCCCCAGAGAGCCAAGAAAGGTGGGGTCCGGTTTTGTAGAGTCTGTGCCTCCGGGCAAGACTTTTGTCCCCCCCAATTTTCGACCGGAGTACTCTCTTGGGGACATCGTCCAGGGTGGGTTATATTTGGACAAAAAAACTTCTATTTTTTGGCGGGACAACTGGGGGACGAGATGGCCCGTGCGTCAGGGGGGATGTTTTAGGCGTGCTCTCCTGCGCCAAAAATAATCCCCCCAACAAAGGCCGATGGGCTACTTTTCCCCTTTTCCGGTGGCAGACGGGGCCCGGGGGATGGTCGGGATGGGTTTGGGTGGGGCCACCCAAATCTCGGGGGGCACCAATCGGGTATAACCGCCACTTTTTTAAAATGGTGCACTTGGGGCCCTTTCCAGGGTTAAGCTGCACGGGCCTTGGGGCATTATTCTTAGGCATATTTTTCCCCCTACCGGGGATGCCAGACAAAATTTTTTTGACGGGTCCCCAGTTTGCTTCTCGGTTCTGGAGAGAGCTGTGTCGTTTAACCCGCATTTAAATTGAATCTCTCTCTGCATACCATCCCGAGACGAAGGGTTGGAGAGAGGGCCAACCAACCTTGGCACTTTCTTGCGACATTTTGCTCTTTTTAGGGGAGGATACGGGCTCCTTGCTACCATGGGTTGAGTTGCTTAATAATGCGTGGCTGACTCCCCCCCCGGGCAACCCCATCCTCCTGAATACGGGCAATCCCGGGTCCTTCCCATTCCCGGTCTTTCCCTGATTCCAGGGTGGGAGACTGGGCTGGGAGGCACGGGAATTTTGGGGCCGCACCAGGCCTCCAAGAGAGGTGGGTCTTCGCAGTTGCCCATCGGGGCCCCGCCCTGCTTTTTCTCCCGGTGACCTGTGTGGGTCTCTGCCCGAAACATCAGCCTACTTAGAGTCCACCAATTGGACCCCGCTTTTTAGGGTCACTTTAAAGTTCTTGGAAAAATATTTTGAGTTTAGAGTCCTCAGTGGTTTATACCTTTTTAAGGTAACTGAAAAGATGGTAACAAATTTGCAAGCTTTTTTTGAGACACTCAGGTCTCTTTATAGCTAATAATTCAAAAAATGAAGAATCACATATTTATACACAAAAAAAAAACAGAAAAAATGCATAGGTAACAAGGAGTGAAACAGAATAGTCATTATGGGAGGGAGAGCAAAAATATTGGAACAGTTCATAGATAAGGAGTACATAAGTGTATATCTTGACCGTGTTAGCCCCGTAATAGAAAAATATTTTTAAATTTAGAGTCCTCAGGTTGATCCCCTTTTTTGGCAAAATGAAAAATGGTAACAAATTGCAAGCTTTCGAGCTACTCAGTCTCTTCATCAGGCGAACTAATACAAAATCTGAAGAATCACAATTTAACACAAAAAAAAGAAAAAAGCAATAGGAAACAAGTGACGTGAAACAAATAGTCATTAGGCAAGGAATGGCAAAAAATTGGAACAAATTTTTAAAATAAGGGAGAAAATTTTATTACCCCTGATTGGGGGCTGGTAAAAGTTTTTTGGATGTTTTCACAGGTATTGGAGTAAATTCCTTAATTGATGTAATAGGCCATAAAACCCTGTGAAAGGTTCATTCCAGCATTAAAGGGGTCAAAAGGGACCCTCAATTTGTATTCGCAAATTCTTCTCTGCCTTGAGATTTAAACTGCCTTGTACCAGTATTTTCTATCGACAGCATGATCAGGGGAGCAAAAATGTTTTGCCACAGGGGGGGTCCCTTCTTTTTTTTTCCTTTTTGCGTGGCGATAAAATTTCCCTCCTTTTTCTCAGTTTTTGCCCGGGCTCCCCCCCATACAGCCCCCATTGGACATTTAAACATTAATTAGGTACACAACATTTGATGTATGCAGCGAAAGTACCTGGTTCTTTAGTCCTGATGTGAGTTGGGGGTCTTTATCTTTCCCGGGCATTATAAGGACAGGTTTTTTTCATTTCTTTGAATTTGCAAAGGCAAAGGTTCCGCAGCTGTTGGGGGGGAAGGGGCTTTTTGACAATGAGCTTCTTAGATTGGGGGGGCCCAAAACACAGTAGTGGGGGGGGTTGGGGAAAAATTTATTGTAACGGGATCTTTTTTTTATAAAAGGGTTTTAGTTTCCGTGCACTCCCCCAGCACCTCCAGATTTGGATTGTAGGGGACCATAAAAGGGACCCCGGTTTTTTTTTTCTTTATTTGTAAATGACAGGTGATCCCCTTTTATTTGGTGGCTCCCGTAATTTTGGGGGTTTAATTGTTCTTGGATGGTAGCCCTGATTTTAAAAAGGTCTTTTTAAGGCGCCAAAAGGGGTTTTATCTCTATCCATGGGGTTGGAACATATACGGTTGTATTGAGGTTGGTGTAACAATAGAGTTTTTTATGTGTTTTTTATGGAAACTCCCCTTAAGGTATGTTGGACGGTCGATTGGTTCGATCGGGATGTCTCTATTTCATTTTCCCTTCAGTTTAAGATGGTTCCAAAAAGTTTTTTCCTTTTGGGTTTAAGTGTTAATGAGGGGGTGAAAAAGATTAACTTTCTGAACTCTTTACTTTCTCAAAACCCTCCAAATATTAAAATTTCATCAATTACGAGTACCCACCTTTACATAAACAAATTTTCCCTTTCAACTCCCCAAAAAAAAATTTCAACAACCATTTTTCCCCACCCCACCCCCCCTTAAAAACCCCCCTTTTCCCCAAAACCCCCAAAAAAAAAATTTTTTAAACCCCAAAAAAACCCCAAAACCCACCCTTTTTCCCCCTTTAAAAAAGAAAGAAATTCACAATTGTGCCAATGGTCCTTAAAACATTCCAAACAAAACCTGACACCTCAAAAACCCCTCCATTCCAGACCCCAAAGACAACTTTTATAACTCCGGGTTCCCCCCCTGGTGGCTGGGGCTTTCTAGAGGACTCTATTTTGTCCCACAAGGCCCGGGGAAAACTGAATCTGGTGTATCATTTTTTTAGGAGGTGCCCCGATGGGTTTTTTTCCCCAAAACAGAAGTTCAGAAAAAAACTCGGAAAGGAAAAGGGGTTCCAAAAAGAAGAGGAAGCTAAAACCCCCCTCCCGGGAAAAGCAAAACCCCCCTTTGGTTAAAAAATAATAATAATCTTTATTTTTAAATTTTTCGCAAACAGATTCCGAGACCTTTACAGTTTTTCCCCCTTTTTCGGCCCCGGGGGGCAAAAATTGATTTCCCCCATCAGATGTTTTTAGGGTTTTGGGGGGGAAAGGGTCCCAGGGAAACCCCCCCAAACCGGGGGAAACAAAAACCCTTAGATGTTTTTTCCCGGTGGGGTTGCCCCGGGTTTTCCCGGTGGCTGTATTCAAACCATGAGCCCCGGGTTTCCCTTAAAAATTAGACTATTGATATTTTTAAAACCAATCTACCAAACCCGGACGTTTCCCTATGCCCAGGAGAAAAAAGGGTTCATCCTGAAACCAAAAAAAATCACATTAAATGTGAAAAAGGGGGTTTAATTTGTCTATAACCTTTGATAAGAAAGAAAAAAATTTCGGCCACGCCCTTAGAAAAAGGAGTCCTAAAGGGAAAAACTAACAATTGGTATCTTGTTTGTTACAAAAAAAACCGTACCTAAAGGAGCCCAAAAAAAGGGAAAAAATTTAAAATGTTTTCCCCCAAACCAATTGGGGAATTAGGGAACAATTTTCAGTTGGGCACCCTTCTACAGGCTGGATTAAAATTTTTTAAAAATTTTAAAAACACCCGAAAAACAGGGGAAAAATGACTACTGAATAAACAGAAACCAAAGGCCTTAAAAAGGAAAATTTTCCCCCAGGGGGGGTTTTGGGAAATTTTTTATTTTTCCCCCCGGGGGGATTTTTCCCAAAAGATTCAGAAAAACCCGGGAAGTCTATTCTTGGTGAAATAAAAAAAATTCCCACCCCACTTCTTTGAATTTGAAAACATTTTATTTTCAGGAACCAAAAACGATGGAAAAAAAATGGCCACAGTATCCAAAAACTTTTTTATTGCCGCTTTAAACAAATTTTTGTTATTTCCCCCGGCCTCCCCACTAAAGCCAGGTGGGCATTTTAATTATTTAGGACACAACAAAAGATTTTCCCCGAACTTTAAAATTTTATCCCCCAAAAATTCCCTTAAAAAATCCGCATAAATTAATTTTTTGGGCCCCCATTAAAGAAGGTCTGAAATGTAACCCTTTAAACCCCAAAGATCCCCTCCCTTTTAAAGGGGGGTTTCCAAAACACATAAAAAATTTTTGTTAACCGCAAACGATAAATTTTTGGGTTCCCCAAACCCCCTGGATTAAAAGGTTAACACCTGGCCCTTTAAAAATTTTTTTCAGGGGTAATCCCCCAAAAACTTGAAAAAAATTCGGCCCCGAAATTGGGTCATGCTAATTTCCTGAAAAAAAAGGGGGCCTCTAGGGCACCAAAACCTCTAACTTGGGGGTTGGAAACAAACCCTTTTTCAAAAAAAAAAGGGGGTTACAATAATTTTTTAATTTTTTAGACAGCCCCCCTTTAAGAAAATATTTTCGAATTCCCCCTTTCCCCCCCAAAGTCCCCCCGGAACCTTCCCTTTCATTTAGAAGAAATTTCAAAAATTATTTTTAAAGCCCGGAAAGAAAAAAATTAATATGGAAAAAAGTTTTTTCCGGGGTTTTTGGAACCTCTTTTGTGTCCCAATTTTTAATTTTATAAATTCCCCAATGGGGGTTTAGGGGGGGGAACCCCGGGAAAAAAGAGAAAAAGGAGAATTTCATTTGCCCAAAAAGAGAAAAAAATTTTAAAGGATCTCCCGTAAAACTTTTTCTCCCCGGGGATTGGGGTAGAAAGAAAAAAATTGGTACAAGAACAGATTTACTTCAGAAGGCGAGGAAAATTTAATCAAAAATTTTTGGGATTTGGGCACTCTTTAATGCTGGGGAAAGAAAACCCGTCAAAATGGTTTTGGCCCTTTTTTCTTTTAATTAAAAATTTACTCCAAATACCCGGGGAAAAAAAACAAAAAAATTTCCGGGCCCCAAAAATTTTGGGGAAAAAAAACTTTTCTCCTTATCATAACGTTCCCCAAATTTTTTTTTCCCCCCCCCCCCCAAAAGCTATTCTGTTGGCCTTTTTTCCATTCATTTTTTTTGGGGTTTTTTTGTAATTTGTGTTCTTCAATTTTGATTGTTCACCCATGAAGAACCTGAGATTGAAAAACTTTAATTTGTTTTTTTCAGAGCCCTTTTAAAAATTTCCCCTGGGACCCCCTTTTTTATTTTTCTTTTGGCTAAAGGTGGATTACATCTTTTTTGGGTTTTTAAAAAATTTTACAAAAGGGGTTTCGCCAGCCCTTTCCGGCCCCGTTGGATCCCAACCTTACAGTTTTTCCCCTGGAAAAACCCTGGGGCCCCCTTTCCCCCTTTTATTACTGCCCGGGGGGATGTTTTCATTAGACATATAGGTGAAAAAAACCCTTGTTGGGGGGAAGGGATAGAGGCAAAAATTTTTTTTGGTGGATTTTTGGGGGGGGGTTTGGGCTGGGGGGTAGGTCCGGGGGGCCAGCTGAGTTCCTCCTTTTTTGGGAAAAAAAAGGCCCCAAAAAAGGGGGGGTAGGGGGGGGGGGGTAATTTTTGGTTCGGTTTCCCCGGGTGCCAAGGGGGGTTTTAAATCCCTTTTTGGGGTTTAACCCCCCATGGGCCTTCAGCAAATGGGGCCCCTCTCGCCCCTTCCCGTGAAAATTTTGGGTTTGGGGGTTTGATTGTAAGATGGTGGGGAACAGAGTCTTTGGATAATCCTTTTCTTTTGGATGGGGAAAAAAACCCCTTGGAATCAGGGGTCCATGTCGGTTTCACGGACCTCCTTGGGGGCCCTTAAAAGGAAAGGGGGGTGGGGTTGATTTTTGATAGTTTTCCCCTTTTGGGCCCTTTTAAGGTTTTTTTTGTGGCTGCAATAAGGCTGTCCTTTTTCAGCCTTTGGGTTTTACAAATCTAAACTTTCCCCGGGGGTGGTAGAGTAGGGGTTAGGGTTTTGGGGAAAAAGCCCTAAATAGGACCCCCCCCCAGATGCTTCTGAGATTGGTGCAGGAGCCATTTTGTCCCAAAGGGATCCTGTAACCTCTAAAAGTAACCCTTGTGCCTTCTTCTCTCGAAAATTTTAAAGTTTAAAGTTTACCATCAGTCCTACTCCAGTTGGCAAACCGTTGGGCCCTCTCCTGAGAGAGAGACAACCATGTCACCTACTTTAAACTAGCATGGCAGAGTGCGAAGAAGCAATAGACAACACTGAAACAATAACCTCACTAAAAAGTTCAGCAAGTGTCCAAGGCTGCTCAAACACCACTGCCTTTCCCACATAACCTTTCCCCCCACCATCACTGAAGGAGTTTATTCATCTTTCCTCCAAGTCATACCTAACTACTTGTGCACTTTAGCCCGTTATATCCCACCTCCTCCCCAAGCTCACTATCATACTTATCTCTGTCCTAATCTATCTCTTCAACCTATCATTCATTTTAGGTACCTTCCTTTCTGCCTTCAACCATGCCACAATCTCACCTATTCTGAAGAAACCATCTCTTAACCAGACCTCCAAGCTTGTTGAAAAGCATGTCTACACTGAACTGTCATTCCACCGCTCATTTAAATCACTCTTTAACAACCTACTATCTGGCTTCCGCCCCCCACCACTCCACTGAAACTGCTATAACCAAAATTACTAACTGATTGCCACCAAAGCTAATAGACAGTTCTCTAAACTTCTCCACCATTTCCTCCTACTGCAGATTCTCTCTTCCCATTTCTTCAAAGACTTTGCCCTGTCCTGGATCTCCTCATACCACACTAACTGAAAATTTAGCAACTTCTATATCCATATGACCTCATCATTCTGCCCTCTCTCTGTTGTTGTTCTCCATGGCTCTGTGTTACAACTTCGATTCTTGTCCATCTATACCTTTGGCCAGGAAAAACTGATAAAGTCCCATGGCTGACTACTCTCAAATCTACCTCTGTGGCCCAGATGTCACCTCTCTACTGTCCAGAATTCCAGAGTGTCTATCAGCCATATCTTTTGTCTTCTCCTCTCCTTTTTTTCTTCTCCTCTCTTTTACTAAAGCTCAATGTGGACAAAACTGAACTCATCATCTTTCCTCCTTCTCCCCTAACTCGCCTTCCTGATCTATCTATCTCAATAAATTACATCATGCCTTCCCCTGTACCGGAAGTCTACTGCTTCAAAGTAGCCGCCAACTATAACTTGTCCTTCAAACTACACATCCAAGCTTTTTCCACCTCCAGCCACCTCCAACTCAAAAATATCTTCAGAATTAATCATTTCCTTAATATTGAATCTACTAAAAGGCTACTGCATGCCCTCATAATATCCTGCCTCAACTACTGCAATATCCTCCTCTGTGATCTCACTAAAATACTCTCACACATCTCCAGACAGCCCTTAACTCTGCAGCCTTACTAATCCACCTATCTCCTTGCTACTTTTCCGCTTCTTCCCTCTTCAAGTCTGTTTTTGGCTCCCAATCCCCCAATGAATCCAGTTCAAACTGCTAACATTGACCTACAAAGCCATCCATAATCTGTCTTCGTCATATATCTCTGAACTAATCTCATGATATTTTCCCACATATAATCTCTGGTTCACAGAAAACCTCCTTCTCTCCTCCACACTTGTACATTCCTCACCCAATAGCCTCCAACACTTCCCCTGAGTATCCTCCTTCCTCTGGAATTCTGTGCGCCAACATGTCCGATTATGTACTCCATTCAGAATTCTCAGGCTGGTAAGAGGCCATGGATAATGGTCCCCCAGCCTAAAAATATCAGCTTGTAGCCGCCTCAGAAAAGGTGCATTAACCAAATTCTGGCGCTTTCCCGGCTATTCCCACTTGCCCTGTGGCGATGGCATGTGGAGTTCATATTTGTGGGATTTATGTCATCTTTGTATTATATGTTGACATCAAGCCCATGGCTTAGTAATGGAGAGGCGTCTATAAAATGCCTCTTCATTACTAATCCTATAGTTATATTGTAAATAGTGTTGAGCATTCCGATACTGCAAATATCGGGTATCGGCCGATATTTGCTGTATCGGAATTCCGATTCTGAGTTCCGATATTTTTGTCATATCGGACACCGGAATCGGAGTTTTCCGACAAAGTCTATGGGGAGTTCCTGTGTCACAGAACGAATTACGTGACACAGGAACTTCCCGAAACTGTCACTGTCAGTGTCGGTCGGGTCTGTCTGGTGTCAGCAGCACTTATCTAGCAGAAGAACCCAGGCGGTCACGTCCATCCCTCCATCCAGGCCGGCCATTACCTTCTCACTGGCGGTCACGTGCAGTCATCGGGAGATGACTGCACGAGCTGCCGGGTACTGGGTAATCTTGGCCAGCTGTATTCTCGCGACAGCTGGCCGTAAATCAGTCCGGATTACGTCACCGCCGGGAAGCAGCTCTGGTAAGCAGCTCTGCTCTATGTGGATGTCAGGCTCAGCCTGTCATTCAGATGTAGCAGAGCTGGACTCGTCTGGGACTCTCGTGCTTTTGGACTGCGTCGGACAGGGAGTATTTGTGTTGGTTTGTTATTTTTGTTTTTTTACAGGAGAACGATGGCGTCACAGGAATGAGAGTGCAATAAAAATAATGAAAACTGTGTGGTGTTTTATTTCATTAAAAGACTTTATTCTGGCTGTGTATTTTTTAAAAATTTACAAACTATGATTAATAATGGATTGGTGTCTTATTGACGCCTCTCCATTATTAACCGGGCTTATTGTCACCGATCAATTAAAGGTAACATTAACCCCTTATTACCCCGCTTGCCACAGCTACAGGGCAAGTGGGAAGAGTCGGGTAAAGTGCCACAATTGGCACATCTTTGGATGCGCCATTTGTGGGGCTGCTGCAGCCTGGTATTTTTAGGCTGTTGAGGGCCAAAATCCATTGGCCTTGACAGTCTTTTAATACCAGGCCGCAGCAGTCTGATTTTTACTTGGCTGGTTAACAAAAATAGGGGGACCCCCCACGCCATTTTGTTTTCGAGGGATCCCCTATTTTTGTTAACCAGCCAAGCTAAGCAGACTGCTGTGGCCTGGTATTATCAGGCTTGCAAGGTTCATGAATATTGGATCCTTACCAGCCTGAAAAACCAGGCCTCAGCATTCTGCTTCATCTGGCTGGTTAACAAAAATAGGGGGGACCCCATGCCATTTTTTTTTCGAGGGATCCCCTACTTTTGTTAACCAGCCAAGATAAGCAGACTGCTGTGGCCTGGTATTATCAGCTTGCAAGGTCCATGGATATTGGATCCGTACCAGCCTGAAAAACCAGGCCTCAGCAGTCTGCTTCATCTGGCTGGTTAACTAAAATAGGGGGGACCCCACGCCATTTTTTTTCGAGGGGATCCCCTATTTTTGTTAACCAGCCAAGATAAGCAGACTGCTGTGGCCTGGTATTATCAGGCTTGCAAGGTCCATGGATATTGGCTCCTTAACAGCTTGAAAAACCAGGCCTCAGTAGTCTGCTTTATCAGGATGGTTAACAAAAATAGGGGGGACCCCACGCCATTTTTTTTTTTTCGTGGGGATTCCCTATTTTTGTTAATCAGTTCACTTCAGGTCAGCCGGGATTCCCTCTGACGTCACTGAAGCTGTGGGTGTCCCTGGCTGACCTGAAGTGAAAGTGGGAAGCAATCAATTATGCTAACCACTTCCTCTCCTGTCAGCCAGGAGAGGAGATGATTCAGTCAGGGGTTTACTGTGAGACTGTCAGCATTAGCTGCGGTCTCTGCAGTAAACATTTAACCCTTTCAGAAGGATTACATCGGGGGACCTGACTGAACATCGGATAGGTAAGAATAATGTTGCTTTATTATTTTATTTTTATTACAGGTGAACAAGGGCTTTGCAAGGAATGGCAGTAAAATAAAATATTGTCAAAAATTGTGTGTTTACTTCATTAAAATGATTTTAAATAAAGTGTGTGTGTTTTATTTTTATTTCATACAATAGGATTAATAATTGATAGATGTCTAATTGACAGCTCTCAATTATTAACCTGGCTTAAACTCACCTTTCAATAGCAAGGTGGCTTTAACCCCTTATTAACCAATTCGCCACCGCTATAGGGCAATGGGAATAGACGGGCAAAGTGCCAGAAAGGGCGAATCTAATTATAGATTTGCCTTTTCTGGGTGTCTGGGGGCAGATGTTAGTAGCCAGGGGGGAGGCAAAAATAATGGTCCCTCTCTGGGCTATTATTATCTGACCCACTGGCTGGCTTTGTCTGTCTGTGTCATGTATAGTGTACAGTTCCTATAGCGTCTTGTGCTTGGGTGCGAGGAAAACACAGGAGACATAGGTTGAAATGAAATGACTTGTATTTACTTCATACAAGCATGCTGAAAAGTTCACACAGTTTGCAGGAACAGAGTCAGGAGACACAGCAGGCCAAGTAATTTCAAGCACTACAATAAATCTCCAAAGCAGGTTCAGGATCTCTTCTCTGTACCGTAATTCCTCTGCAAACATGGATTCACCAAACAGCAGGTTTCCAGAGTCCAAAAGTGTTCAAAGGTTCCTCAGTAGGGAATAGCTGGAGTACAAGTCCAAGGTTTCCAGGAGTCAGTTCACAGACTGACTGAGGCTTGATTCAGGAGCACTGATTGTTCAGCTGAGGCTGCTTAAGAAGCAAGAGGGAAGAATCAGGGCGGGAATATGAAAACTGGAACTCCATATTAACTGAGGCAAGAGCTGCAGAAAGACAGAAAGCAAAATGGCCGACGGAAAACTGAGTTTCAAGGAACATGTCAACAGAGACAAAGAACCTTACATTACTCCCCCCTTAGGAACAACCTCCGGATGACCTCAGACCAGGCTTGTCAGGGTACCTCTGATGAAACTGGCGGAGCAGGCGAGGAGCATTTACATTGTTGACTGGCTCCCATGAGTTGTCCTCCACTGGGTAGCCCTGCCATTTAATCAAATATTGCAACTGATTTCTGTACAACCTGGAATCTAGAATCCTTTCCACCATAAATTCTTCCTGACCATCGACCAGCACTGGGTCAGGGCAAGGAGAAGAACGTCCAGGAAACGTATTGGGTGTTGCAGCCTTTAGTAGGGATACATGAAAGACAGGGTGGATTCTCATAGTTCTGGGCAGTTGAAGACGACAAGCAACAGCATTTATAATCTTACTGATCTTATAAGGTCCAATGTACTTATGTCCCAATTTAGACTATGGAATCTTTAATTTAAGATTTCTGGTTGACAGCCAGACCAAATCTCCTACCTTGAAAGCTGGTGCAGGTTTACGAAATTTATCTGCTGCTTTCTTGTACCTTTCCTGAGCCAATTCTAGATTTTCCTTTAGAAGATCCATATTCTTTTGTAAAGAAGTGATTCTTTCAGCTACTGCCGGCAAGGGCGTATCTATGGGAAATCGAGGAAGAATGTTAGGATGATAACCTAGATTGGAGTAAAAAGGAGACTGCTTAGTGGAGGCGCTCTGAGAGTTGTTATAAGAGAACTCAGCCAGTGGAAGTAGATCCACCCAATCATCCTGTAGGTGGCAGATAAAACAGCGGAGATACTGCTCCAGGGTCTGATTGGTTCGTTCTGTCTGTCCATTAGTCTGAGGATGAAAAGCAGAAGAAAGGTTTACTTTAATGTCCAATGCTGCACAGAAATTTTGCCAAAACCTTGAAGTGAATTGCACCCCTCGATCCGAAATGACCTCATCCGGTACTCCATGTAAGCGAAACACATTCTTAATCATCAAGTCTGATGTCTGTTTTGCAGTGGGTAAGCCGACACAAGGGATAAAATGAGCTGCCTTTGTTAGACGGTCAACCACCACTAGAATGGTGTTCTTCCCTTGAGAGGTTGGTAACTCCACAATGAAGTCCATAGAAATGGATCCCCACGGGCGGGACGGGGTGGGAAGAGGTTGCAACAGACCAGTTGGTGAGGAGCGAGGTGTTTTGCATCTTGCACAGACTTCACATGAAGTGACATAGTTTAAAACATCTTTCCTGTAAGTGGGCCACCAAAAGAAACGAGAAAGAAATTCTTGTGTCTTTAGAATTCCCCTATGCCCGGCTATCTTGGAATCGTGGATGAGTTGCAATACTCTCAATCTGACTGTTTCAGGTATATACAGACGTTGTCCCTGAATCCACACACCATTCTTAAAGACAAGACTTACGTCCCTTGGGGGTTGAGCCAACAAAGAATCCGCATGGTATGCTTCCTTGATGTCCTTAAGTAGGTCTTGATTATGAATCACTCCCAGGAATCTAGAGTCAGGAAGAATAGTCTTAGGAGGAGTAAATGGACGTGTCTCTGCGGAATGAATCCTAGAGAGTGCATCAGCCTTTCCATTGAGCGATCCTGGTCTATAAGAAATGACAAAATTAAATTGGTTTAGGAAAAGATTCCAGCGAGCCTGGCGAGGAGTCAGGCACTTAGCCGACCTGATAAATTCAAGGTTACGATGGTCTGTCAGGACGACTATTTGCTGTGCAGCTCCCTGAAGAAGGTGTCTCCATTCCTTGAAGGCGGCAATAATGGCCAACAATTCTCTATTGCCCACATCGTAGTTCCTCTCAGCGAAGACAACTGCTGGGAAAAGAAGGCACAGGGATGCAAGACATTCTTCTCACCTGTTCTCTGAGAGAGTATAGCTCCAACGGCACAGTCTGAAGCATCCACCTCTATTATGAAGGCAAGCTCGGGGTTGGGATGTACTAAGATAGGTGCGGTGGTAAATTTATCCTTTAAACAGGAAAATGCTTCCTGAGCTTGCGGGGTCCAGGAGAACCTAGACTGTTTCCGGTAAGTTGGGTGATAGGTGACACTACCTCAGAAAATTTTTTAATGAAACGTCTATAGAAGTTGGCAAACCCGATGAAGCGCTGCACCTCCTTCACATTTCTAGGAATTGGCCAATCCTTGATGGCTTGGGTCTTGCTTCCATCCATACTAATCCCTTGCGTAGATAGTACATACCCCAGAAATTGAATTTTGGTCCTATGGAATTCACACTTTTCAAGTTTGATGTAGAGATGGTTTTGTCTTAGGCGTTCTAAGACCATTCTCACATGTCCATGATGTTCCTCTGTGGAGTTAGAAAAAATTAGAATATCATCCAGATAAATCACCACAAATGTATCTAGGAGATCCCTGAAGATATCATTCACGAAGTGTTGGAAAGTGGCTGGGGCGGTACTCAGACAAAAGGCATAACTAGATATTCAAAGTGTCCATAGCGTGACCTGAAAGCAGTCTTCCATTCATCCCCAGGTCTAATACGGACCAAGTTATAGGCCCCACGGAGATCCAGTTTAGAGAAAATTTTGGCATGCCGCACTCTCTCCAACAACTCAAGGATTAAAGGCAATGGATAACGGTTTCTAATAGTAACCTTATTGAGTTCCCTATAGTCTATGCAGGGTCTCAGAGATCCATCTTTCTTCACAAAGAAGATGGGTGCACCTGCGGGAGATGAAGAGGGGCGTATGAAGCCCTTGGCTAAATTTTCGTCTATATAATCCTTCAAAGCTTTTAGCTCGGGCCCCGCTAGGGGGTAGATCTTACCAAAAGGTATCTCGGCTCCAGGCAATAATTCAATTGGACAATCATATGGACGGTGAGGAGGAAGCTGATCAGCGTTCTTCTTGTCACATAAATCCACATAGTCCTGGTATACAGCTGGTAGTTCAGGGACTGACATGGTTCCTTTAGGAACAGAGCAAGCTGAAACTCCTTGACTCATCTGTTTCTCCGGAAAGTGTAATTCCTTGGTCTCCCAGTTAATCGTAGGATTCTGCGCCTGCAGCCATGGTAGCCCTAGAATAATGGGAAAGTGGGGAGAAGAGATAAGCATAAAAGACATTTTTCCTGATGATCTTTACCCATAAGGACCCTCAAAGGCTCTGTTTCTTGATCCACTGGTCCAGAAGTCAGTAGAGAGCCATCCACAGTCTCCATCTGTACTGGAGTAGCCTTCTTCACTGAACATATCCCCTGTTTCAGAGCAAAGGAGATATCCATAAAATTTCCACTTGCTCCTGAGTCGATCATAGCAGAGCTAGACACCCAGACTGAGTCAACCCAGAGTTTGATGGAAAGGAAGCAATGAGAATTGTTTCTTTTACAACTCAGCTGGGACACCGCTGAGGAAACTTGAAAAATTGCAGCGTTTATACCGTCATCGTCCCCAGAACTAACAGAGTTTAAGTCCGAGAAATCAAGATCTCTTGCAGCAGATCTCTCTGGAGCCTGAGGCTCGGACATGACAGAGCTCCTCTCGCAACACTCACAGTGAATGACTGCTGCAGTAGTCTTACGAGAACGGCTGGGGCAGTTTATAATGAAGTGCCCTGACTTACCACAGTAGAAACATAGATTTTCCTTTATACGATGTTCTTTGCGTGCATCACTAACCCGTCTTTGTAAAGAGTCCACCTGCATGGGTTCAGGTTCTGGTTCCCTTGTGATCCTTCTCAAAGGTTCCTTAGCTGAGGAGGGAGGTAGTAAAAGGTTAGTGCGATTATTTTCGAACCATCTCTCTTGTCTGCATTCAGTCAGACGAGCATCAATACGAATACAATAGTTAATAAAGTCACCTAACGCAGTGGGAGGGTCGGCACGAGCAAGTTCATCCTTAATCAGTGGAGACAACCCTTTCCGAAAAATAGATTTCTTAGCGGAAGTGTCCCAAGTGGTATCAAGAGCCCATCTCCTGAAATCCAGGGCATATTCGGCTACTGAACGCTTACCTTGGCGCAAAGTTAACATGGCTGCTTCAGCTGTTGCACCTCGATTGGGGTCATCAAACACCTGCCCCATGGCTGAAATAAAAGCATCAAGGTGATTCAAACAATCATCCTCAGTCTCAATCAGAGGGTTTGCCCACATCAAAGCCTTATTGGTAAGCAACATGATTATAGTAAGCACTTTGGATCGTTCAGTGGGAAATTGTGAAGCATGTGCAGAGAAAAATAAATTGCATTGATTAATAAATCCCCTGAATTTCTCACGTTCACCGCCAAAACGAAAAGGAGGTAATTTGGGGATCCCAGAACTCGTGGTTATGGCAGGAGCCTGGGCTCGTTCCTCTAGAGCCTCAATCCTGGCTCGCAATTCCTGGGTAGTCTGTCCAAACACTTGCAAATTATGATTAGTGAGGTCCTGTAGGCTTGCAAAACGGGTTTTTAAAGTCTGTACATCTGAAAGGATTGTATCAGTCACTCCGCAAAATTCCTTTATGCGGGCCTCCATCTTCCAGATCTTTTAAGGCAGAAGTGCTGGAAGGGGAACAGGAAAGGAAAAAAAAAAAAACAATAGTGTTTACCTGTGGTAACACTGCAGAGTAAAATTTTAAGGGAATGCGCTCACCTGGAATGGTTGTGAGAAGTCACAACCACTGTCATCACATAAGGTATTTAAACGGACATCTGATATCCACAGTCACAGCAGACACGGCTTTCCCAGACCCAGCAGACACTAAACATTGGCTCCTGTATCTTGTCATGTATAGTGTACAGTTCCTATAGCGTCTTGTGTTGGGTGCGAGGAAAACACAGGAGACATAGGTTGAAATGAAATGACTTGTATTACTTCATACAAGCATGCTGAAAAGTTCACACAGTTTGCAGGAACAGAGTCAGGAGACACAGCAGGCCAGAGTAATTTCAAGCACTACAATAAATCTCCAAAGCAGGTTCAGGATCTCTTTTCTGTACCGTAATTCCTCTGCAAACATGGATTCACCAAACAGCAGGTTTCCAGAGTCCAAAAGTGTTCAAAGGTTCCTCAGTAGGGAATAGCTGGAGTACAAGTCCAAGGTTTCCAGGAGTCAGGTCACAGACTGACTGAGGCTTGATTCAGGAGCACTGATTGTTCAGCTGAGGCTGATAAGAAGCAAAAGGGAAGAATCAGGGCGGGAACATGAAAACTGGAACTCCATATTAACTGAGGGCAAGAGCTGCAGAAAGACAGAAAGCAAAATGGCCGACGGAAAACTGAGTTTCAAGGAACATGTCAACAGAGACAAAGAACCTTACAGTCTGGTTGAGAAAATAGGGCGGGAACCCACGCATTTTTTTTCAACAATTTTACACCTCATATATATATACATATATATATATATATATGTCATTGAATTTATGACACATATATATATATATATATATTTACATTTATATTACATACACTTCTACATAGTATAATAGCCGCTAATTCAATTGCCGGCTTTTGTGAAAATACAGAACCTGACATGAAATGACACATGGTTTACATAGAGTTTAAAGGTGTAAATTCGTAGCAAAAAAAATGTGTTTTTTTTACAACGAATTTACACCTTTAATTAACCCCTATATGTGTCAAATTTTGCACACATACACTCATGTAATTGTTAGTGAAAACCATATATCAAACTACATGAAAAGATATGGTTAACTCTATGTAAACCATGTGTCATTTCATGTCGGGTCTGTAATTTCACAAAAGCCGGTGTTAAGGGTCTGCGGAACACACCAAATATATAATGTAGAAAGATGCGTTCGCAGCCCGGGGTCCACTGTGCAAGCGGAGCCTGCTGCTAGTAAAAATGGCGCGAGAAGCAAACTCTGTTATCCCGCAGAGTCGCCAACATAAACGCCGTAATGCGCTGTGGCAATGAGTGCGAACTCTGTTACTCCACAGAGCCGCTAGAAGGAGAGCCGCAGCACTATATGGCGATGTGTGCCACTCACTAGACACAACTGAGTGGCAAAGAAAACACGCTAGGGCGCTGACTAGCATTGAAAGCGAACCCTGTTACGTCACAGGGCCGCTGAGAAAAAGCACTGTGTCCTGTAAGGCTCTCAGGTACACAGTTAAGTGCTAAGCGTACATAAAGCGTGATCATGTGCTAATGTCCTCGTGGGAGTCACCCGCAATCTATGGCGTCTGAACGCCAGACCCTGAGTACGGCAATCAAAACTCCTCACAGGTTATGCCGGTAATCTAGGGCATCTAGGACACCGACCCCGACCAGCTACCATACCAAACTCCTCACCGATTAAGTCGGTATTCTAGTGGCTTATTTCAGCCGGGTCCCTATCCACACATACACATGACCACACTGGCGCATAGCATACAATGGTTGATATTAGCGCATGGCGGCCCAGCCATGCTACCCTTTTATAGCAGGTATCCAGGAACAAGGACCAATGAGAAAATGTTACAAACACATGTAGCTACATGACCTTCCTGGTGGACCAATAGGAGCCGCTGCAGCACCTGAACATGTGACCCCTGATCTCCAATGAGAGATCTCACTCTGGGCATGCTCAGAAGGGAAAACGCAGGACTTTGTCTCAAAGACGTCTGCTCCAGCACTGGCTATAATAGCAGATCCAGGAAAGGCAGCAGCAAGTCACTGCACAGTAGTGGAGTGGGCAAGACGCTTGGACCGACGTCTCTGCTGAGCAGGCTCCACTGCGGCCGGAGATGAATGCGAGACCGCAGCGGGACGGGTTCGAGACTCCCCTTGTGCAGCAGCGGGAAATCGAACCCTAACATTACCCCCTCTCCTAGGGCCCCCCCTTCTTTGGGCCTCGCTGCGCTCAAAGGCAGCGATGAGCTGCGGAGCGTGACATGCTCGGCAGGCTCCCAGGATCTATCCTCAGGCCCTTAACCCCTCCAATCCACCAAAGAAAATTTTTTGCCTCGTACCACCTTGCACCCAACAATGGCGTTCACCTCATGATCGTCGGTAGATGAACCCGACGTCCCGGCAGATGACTCGGAAAACCGGGAAATGGCCACGGGTTTCAAGAGGGACACGTGAAAGGTGTCAGTGATACCAAGGCGAGGCGGAAGGGCTAGGCGGTAAACCACCGGGTTCACCTGCTCAAGAACTTTAAAGGGGCCCAAAAAGCGAGGTGCCAACTTGGTGGACTCTACCCGTAGCCTGATGTTTCGGGCAGAAAGCCACACTAGGTCACCCGGAGCGGGGCGCCGATGGGCATCGGCCAAAGACCTCATCCTCTCTTTGGAGGCCTGAATGGCATCCTGAGTGCGGTCCCAAATGTCCCGTGCCTCCACAGCCCAGTCTGCCACCCTGGAATCGGCGGAAGACACGGGCATAGGCACTGGTACCCGCGGATGCTAACCGTAGTTCAGGAGGAATGGGGTCTGTCCGGAGGAGTCAGCCACAGCATTATTTAGAGCGAACTCAGCCCACAGTAGCAAGGATGCCCAGTCATCCTGCCTGGCAGAGACAAAATGTCGCAAGTATGTGACCAAGGTCTGGTTGGCCCTCTCTACCAACCCATTCGTCTCAGGATGGTATGCAGAGGAGAGATTCAACTCAATGCTGAGTAGACGACACAGCTCTCTCCAGAACCGAGACGCAAACTGGGGACCTCGATCACTGACAATTTTGTCTGGCATACCGTGTAGGCGGAAAATATGCCTAATGAATAATGCTGCCAAGGCCCATGCAGACGGTAACCGTGGTAACGGCACTAAGTGCACCATTTTGGAGAAGTGGTCGGTTATCACCCAGATGATGGTGCAGCCCCGAGACTTGGGTAAGCCCACCACAAAATCCATCCCGACCATCTCCCAAGGCCTGTCTGCCACCGGTAAAGGAAAAAGTAACCCAGCTGGCCTTTGTCGAGGGGACTTATTCTTGGCGCAGGAGACGCACGCCTGAACATATTCCCTGACGTCACGGGCCATCTGCGGCCACCAGTATGTCCTCGCCAGCAACTCAGAAGTCCTTTTGGTCCCAAAATGTCCACCCACCCTGGACGAATGTGCCCAAGAGAGTACTTCCGGTCGCAAATTGGTGGGCACAAAAGTCTTGCCCGGAGGCACAGACTCAAGCGAAACCGGAGCCACCGTTCTTAGGCTTTCTGTGGGGACAATCAGCCGAGGCTCCTCCTCCACCTCCTCAGAGGACACCACGGAGCGGGATAGAGCATCTGCGCGAATGTTCTTCTCACCGGAGAGGAAATGGAGGGTGAAATGGAACAGGGAGAAAAACAAGGACCATCTGGCCTGACGGGAATTTAGCCGCTGGGCTGTCTGCAAATACACCAAGTTCTTGTGGTCTGTGAAACTTGGAAGGGGAAGCGAGCCCCCTCCAGAAGATGTCGCCACTCGGAGAAGGCCAACTTCATAGCCAGTAACTCCCTGTCCCCGATGGAATAATTCATCTCTGCTGGTTTAAAGGTTTTGGAAAAGAAGAAGCAGGGATGCTTCCGACCCTGGGCATCCTTTTGAAAAAGGACTGCTCCAGCACCAACAGAAGAGGCATCCACCTCTAAGATAAACGGTTTATCGACATCGGGGCGATGTAAGATGGGAGCACTGGCGAAATGCGACTTGATGGAGGAGAACGCCTTGGTGACCTCCTCTGACCACAACTTGGGATTAGCTCCCTTCTTGGTGAGGGCTACCAAGGGAGCTACCAAAGTGGAGAAGTGGGGAATGAATTGGCGATAGTAGTTAATGAACCCCATAAAGCGCTGCACCGCCTTAAGGGAGTGGGGTTCTTGCCAATCCATCACAGCCTGTAGTTTTGTAGGATCCATAGCCAATCCCTGGGTGGAGATGATATAGCCCAGAAAAGGTAGAGAGTCCTGCTCAAACATGCACTTCTCCAACTTTGCATATAGGGAATTTGCTCACAAGAGGTCGAAGACCTTGCAGACATCTCTCCTGTGGGAGGCCATATCTGGAGAAAAGATGAGAATGTCATCCAGATAGACTACCACCGAGGTGGTCAACATATCCCGGAAGATGTCATTCACAAAGTCTTGGAAGACAGCTGGAGCATTACAGAGCCCAAAGGGCATTACCAGATATTCATAATGCCCTTCCCTGGTGTTAAATGCCGTCTTCCACTCGTCCCCCTCACGGATGCGAATCAGGTTATACGCACCCCGCAGGTCTAGCTCAGTAAATACCCTTGCTCCCCGAAGCCTGTCAAAAAGCTCAGAGATTAGCGGCAAAGGATACTTATTTTTCACGGTGATAGCGTTGAGACCCCTATAATCAATGCACGGATGTAGTTCTCCGTTCTTCTTCTGCACAAAGAAGAACCCTGCTCCCGCTGGTGACACCGACTTCCTAATGAATCCCCTTGCCAAGTTCTCATGAATATATTGGGACATGGCCTCTGTCTCAGGAAGAGAGAGGGGATAGACCCTTCCTCTAGGAGGCTCAGCTCCAGGCAAGAGGTCGATAGGACAGTCATAGGGGCGATGAGGCGGAAGAGTCTCCGCAGCCTTCTTTGAGAAAACGTCGGCATAAGACCAATAGACCTTGGGAAGAGGAGAGAGGTCTATGGGTATCTCAGTGGTGTTGACCTGCACGCTGTCCCTAATGCATCTGCCTTTACATAAATTACCCCAACCCAGAATTCTCCCTGAAGCCCACTCAATATGGGGAGAGTGGTGGCGGAGCCAGGGTAATCCCAACAAAACCTCATCTATACCCTCAGGGAGGATAAAAAATGATATATTCTCCTGATGGGAAGGAGACATAGACAAGGTGAGTGGGACAGACTGATGGGTGATTTGTGAGGGCTGAATTGCTCCGTTCAACACCCGAACCGATACTGGTTCAGCCAGCAACACCAAAGGCATGGTGTGGCGAGAAGCAAAGGAGGATGACATAAAATTTCCCTCTGCCCCAGAATCCACACACAGCTTGACGGGTAGGGTGGTAGAACCGTGGGTAATTATCCCCTTGAGGAACACTTTAGGGGCAAAACTCATGGCGTCCAGTGACCCTGTTCCTACGGTTACTGGGTGCGACCGCTTATTCAGCCGCTGTGGACATTGGTTGGCAAAATGTCCCTGCTGCTGGCAAATATAACAAATCGGGGATGGACGAGTGACCCGAGATTTAGATCCTGCAGGAGCAACCTCCTGAAGGTCGGGCGCCTGAACAGGCGACTCCAGAGGGTTGGTGAAGGTAGGAGCCAACTGGACCCTCTGCCTACACTGGACACGTTCCAGCCTCCGTTCGTGGAAACGGAGGTCGACGCGGGTGGAAATAGCGATAAGCTTCTCCAGTGTGGCAGGAATCTCCCTGGTAGCCAAGGCGTCTTTCACATGACCCGCCAGTCCTCTCCAGAACACGGGAATGAGGACTTTATCTGGCCACTCTAATTCCGAGGCCAGAGTCCGAAATTGGACAGCAAAATGGCTGACCAAAGCCGAACCCTGGGTACTTGCCAGCAGTTTGAGCGCCGCATCGTGGGTGACCTGAGGTCCTAGAAAAACCTTTTTCAGAGCCTCCAGAAAACGAGAAGCGCTCTGCACCACACGGTCGTCGCGCTCCCACAGCGGCGTTGCCCACTCCAACGCTCTGCCTGACAGAAGAGCTATCACAAAGCCCACTTGTGCCCGATCCGTGGGGAAACGTGCAGCCAGAAGCTCGAGGTGTATGGAGCACTGACTTACGAATCCCGACATTGCTTGCTGTCACCAGCAAACTTGTCTGGAAGCGGGAGGTGGGACAATGTAGGGACAGAGGTGGCAGAGGACAAACTGGCTGCAGCTACACTAGCAGCCTGAACAGCGACTGCGGTAACATCCACAGCTGAGGTTGTGCGCTCAAGAGCCGCCAACCTACCCTCCAGCTGCTGGATGTACAGCTGTAATCGCTGTTCATCCGCCATTTTACTAGCCAGACCCTGGCGCTAATATTATGTTAAGGGTCTGCGGAACACACCAAATATATAATGTAGAAAGGTGCGTTCGCAGCCCGGGGTCCACCGTGCAAGCGGAGCCTGCTGCTAGTAAAAATGGCGCGAGAAGCAAACTCTGTTATCCCGCAGAGTCGCCAACATAAACGCCGTAATGCGCTGTGGCAATGAGTGCGAACTCTGTTACTCCACAGAGCCGCTAGAAGGAGAGCCGCAGCGCTATATGGCGATGTGTGCGCACTCACTAGACACAACTGAGTGGCAAAGAAAACACGCTAGGGCGCTGACTAGCGTTGAAAGCGAACCCTGTTACGTCACAGGGCCGCTGAGAAAAAGCACTGTGTCCTGTAAGGCTCTCAGGTACACAGTTAAGTGCTAAGCGTACATAAAGCGTGATCATGTGCTAATGTCCTCGCGGGAGTCACCCGCAATCTATGGCGTCTGAATGCCAGACCCTGAGTACGGCAATCAAAACTCCTCACCGGTTATGCTGGTAATCTAGGGCATCTAGGACACCGACCCTGACCAGCTACCATACCAAACTCCTCACCGATTAAGTCGGTATTCTAGTGGCTTATTTCAGCCGGGTCCCTATCCACACATACACATGACCACACTGGCGCATAGCATACAATGGTTGATATTAGCGCATGGCGGCCCAGCCATGCTACCCTTTTATAGCAACAGCTACAGGACCTTCCAGGAACAAGGACCAATGAGAAACTGTTACAAACACATGTAGCTACATGACCTTCCTGGCGGACCAATAGGAGCCACTGCAGCACCTGAACATGTGACCCCTGATCTCCAATGAGAGATCTCACTCTGGGCATGCTCAGAAGGGAAAACGCAGGACTTTGTCTCAAAGACGTCTGCTCCAGCACTGGCTATAATAGCAGATCCAGGAAAAGCAGCAGCAAGTCACTGCGCAGTAGTGGAGTGGGCAAGACGCTTGGACCGACGTCTCTGCTGAGCAGGCTCCACTGCAGCCGGAGATGAATGGGAGACCGTAGCGGGACGGGTTCGAGACTCCCCTTGTGCAGCAGCGGGAAATCGAACCGTAACAGCCGGCATTGCCCGGCAATTGAATAAGAGGCTATTTTACTATGTAGAATTGTTTGAACTATAAATATATGTATATATATATGTCACAATGACATATATATATATATATATATATATATATATATTCTATGTGTGTATATCTAGTGTTTACAAAGAAAGAAAGGGTTTTTTTAGTTCCGATATTTCTGTCCTATTGACTTGCATTGGGCTTCCGGTATCGGATCGGCGATAACTGATACTTTTTGAGTAGTGTTGAGCGATACGATACTGCAAATATCGGGTATCGGCCGATTTTAGCTGTATCGGGCTTTCGATTCCGAGTACCGATATTTTCGTCATATCGGATACCGGAATCGGATTTGTCACTGTCACTGTGAGTGTCCGTCGGTCGGGTCTGTCAGGAGTCAGCGGCACTTACCTGGCAGAAGATCTCCGGCGGTCACGTCCTGGACTGCTTGATGGCCGACATTATCTTCTCCCTGGCGGTCACATGCAGTTTTTCGTGATAACTGCAGTGACTGCAGGGTAATCCCGGCCGTAAACCAGTCCGATGACGTCACCGCCGGGGAAGCAGGTAATCAGCTGTGCTGCGCCGGGATGACAGGCTCTGCCTGTCATTCTGATGTAGCAGAGCTGGATCGTCGTGGGACACTCGTTACTATGGACTGCGTCGGACAGGTGGTATACTGCTGTTTTTTTTTTTATTTTTTTACAGGAGATCGATGGCGTCGCAGGATGAGACTGTAATAAAAGTAATGAAAACTGTGTTGTGTTTTTTATTAAATTAAAAAATTTTTTATGAACATTCACCCGTCCGGGTACATCAACAATTTAACTATTTACATACAGGGACCCTGTCCGGGTTATTTATAATTCTTTGGCAGGGGTGTTCCAGGTACCACCTGGTACTCTTCTGATGCTTGCCAAACATCCGAGACACCAAGGACCACCAGGACCTGATGACGTCGTGTGGCCTGTACAGTCAAGTCGTGACCCGCTATCTGGGTCTGTGTGGCCACCTCTTTCATCTCCCTCCGGGTCTGGAGCCCTATGTCCCGGACTGAACGAACCCCAGGGGGCCTAACAGGCGCCGGGTACGGGCCAGCTATAGTTATCATGTCCATAGCTGGGGCTGCTGAGGAGACCACTGAGGGAGGCTGGGGAGATTTACGGCGTGGGGTGGGCACTTGTGCAGAGGCCTGGATGTGGGAGGCTGAAGGCTCCGAGGGTCTCACAGGTTCCTGACACTCTGGGGAGTAGGGGTCGCACCTGGTAACATTTAGGGCGTACCATCCATTGTAACCCCAGTGTCGGGTGTAAGTCACCAAGTCTCCTGGCAACAGGTCCCTCCCCGGGTGTCCTTCTGGGAGGTGAGTCTCCACGTCCCGCCTTGGTCACAAAGACTTCTAAATAAAGTCCAGGCTCCTGGATGAAGCCCCAACCACCTTTCAATTTAAAGCTCCATACTGCACCCTTAGCCGCGGCTCCCACAGGGTTCCTTTATCTTTTCTCATCCGGTCCTTATCTGCCCGGTCCTTCTCCAGGTGACGTTGCCGAAGCTTTTGGATTCTCGCTGCTCCCTTTGTCGCTCTGCTTCCCGCTCCCAACGTCTCCACTCTTCCTCCTGACGCCGGTTGTAATTCTCCTCCACCAGCTGCTCCATGTCTCCACCATCAAATGCCAGCTTACAATGTCCGGTTTGCGGCAGCTCTCCTGGCGCCCCCCAGTCCTGGCGGCACTCACCTGCGGAGGAAGCAGCCGGCTCTGGAACAGATGACAGTCGGGGCTCCGGTACAGACTTGTAGACCTCTGGTGCCTTCGCGGCCTCCTCCATGAGGACGGGTGTCGCTTCTTCTGTCTCAGCGACGGGGGCAGACAGCGGGATCTGGGGTGCTGCCGGTACAGAGTTTTTTGCAGGAACGGGTGCCTCCACTGCGACAACGTCAACCGGATCACATTGCAAGGGCTGGGATGCCCACACGGACTCCTCTACTAGAACGGGTGCCTCACCTTCCGGTACAGACACTTCAGGTAAGAGGGATTGGCGCCGCTCCAAGTTTAGTTTTAGGGCACGCCAGCTGGCTTCCATCCTGGCGACCTCCTCCCGGTGCCGGGCCAGGCCTCTTAGGGTATCCTCCGCTTCTTGCAGCGTAGGAGGGTTTCCAGGCCGGGTGCCCAACGGTGGTTCCGTGGCGATCGGGTCGCTTCCGTGGGGGGAGAGCTCTGACTGCTCCATCCCTTCACACTTCTGCTCGTGTCCATTAGCCATCTCTGCCAAGTCACATGTGTCATTAGCATCTGGAGAGGGCCCCTCTTTTGTAGGGAGGCGGGACCTTTGTGTTAGTTTCCGCACACTGAGGAGGATGAGGAGGCGGAACTGAAGAGCTGTGGGACACGATCTTACATTGCAGTACCATTTACAGTGGTCGGCCATCGTTTTCGCGCCACTGAGTGAGTGTACACCCACGAAGAGCACGCCCTTCTTCTTCACCAGTGCCTCGTCGTGACGCAGATATGGCGGAAAAATGGCAAATACATTCTCTGATGATTTTAGCAATTCTCAAGCACAAAACCAGTTCAATTCAGGCACACAGGACTCGCTTATAGCGAGCTACAGAATCCTGTTCGTGACGCCCAAGTTGAGTTGCACAGAGCCAGAGGTTTTGGGGGTACTCGGCACCGAGCCCGTCGACTTCTATGGGGTATGTCACGGCTTTACCCGGCAATTGAATCAGAGTCTATTTTACTATGTAGAAGTGTATAAACTATAAATATATGTATATATATATGTCACAATGACATGTATTATATATATTATATATATATATATATATATATGTATTCTATGTGTGTATATTTTGTGTTTACAACGAAAGAAAGGGGTTTTTTTGTTGCGATATTTTGTTCCCATAGACTTACATGGGACTTCCGGAATCGGAATCGGATATCGACGATATTTAGTGATATCGGCGATACCAATCCGATACGATATTTTTAGATATCGAGCAGTATCGCTCAACACTATTTTTGAGTATCGGGCCGATTCAATCCAATCCGATATTTCTGGATATCGGACAGTATCGCTCAACACTAATTGTAAATAAACACACATCCAGAATAAAATCCTTTAATTGAAAGAATGACAGACTCCCTTAGTGAATCTAAATTAACCCATACTCACATAATTGCTCAGTCCACAGAAGCCTTGGTTTCCTGTAACAGAATTAAAATAATAAACCAAAATATTCCTCACCTCTCTGCTGAGATGATAATAATCAATTTCTCCCGCAACGGGTTTAGCACTACTACATCTAGATGGCAGGCTGCATTGTTTCATGATGCGACTATACACCCAGCCATGCAGCAGAAAGACTGAGCATGACGGGCTACCGCTGCTCAATGGCTTGCACTATATCATGCAACAATGCAGCCTGCCATCTAGATGTAGCGGAGCTAGACCAGTCGCAGGACAATTAGATTATTATTTTCTCTGTGGACAGGTGAGGGATATTATTGTTTATTATTTTAATTCTGTTCCAGGAGACAATGGCTTCTGTGGACTGGGCAATGACGTAAGTATGATTTTATTTAGATTCATTATATGAGTCTGTGTCATTCTTTCAATTAAAATGTTAGGGTTGGCGGATTTCACTAAATAAAAAATAATAATAAAGTGCAATTGCAACCTGGGATCCACCATGCAGAGACGTATAACTGCAGCTAGTGTGAACAATGACGGAATGAAGCAACAAGCGTGCACCTTAATGAGACTTCTTTAATTCCACACAGTATGAACAGAACACAGAATACCCAGCTCTGTTAGCTACACAGAGAGGTAGTGCAAAAGGGTTGAACTTACTCTGTAACTGATCTGTGCTAATGGCACACTAGAACAAAACAGATGCTAAGTCAAAGAGAAATAACTCAAATGACGCTAGGTACAAATCCCTGTTGACTTCACAGAGGAGTACAGCACATAGTTTGGGCTTGCTCTGTAACTGGACTATCTTAACCACACACATGATCGAGACAAATGCTAAGCCAAGCGGAATAAACCATAAGAAGCTCAAACTCAGAAGGTAGGCAAATACACACATGTGCAGACAGAGTGCTAGACTATCCACTCACACCCACCGAAACAGAATGATACCAGCCTGCCCCTTTTGTCTCTGAGAACCTTTTATACGCTAGGCTCCACCCCAAGCACTCATGCCCAGTTTGTTGAGGCATCACCCGCGGGCCAATCCGGAGCTGCCACATCATGGACATGCTCAGTAAGGTGATCTCTGGACTTAAACTCCAGAGCGCGAGGCTGCACGTGCATACCATTGCTTATCATAGACTTGGCTGGAGAGCCAGCAGTAACCAAAGGTATACCACGAGCCTGAGCAAAATGCTGGGACTGACATCTGTGCTGAGCAGCAACCGCAGTGGCCAGACTCAAACGGGAGACCACAGTACCAGGTAATGCTTGGCATCTATCCTATGCAACAGGAGAATCCTGACGCCTAACATAAAGAACTTTATTCTGGGTTTGTAGTTTTTATACAAATGACAATGGGGTTAGTAATGGGGGATTTGTACAGACGCCTCTCCATTACTAACTTCTACTACGGATGTCACCTGACAATACAAAGGTGAATTCAACCCCCCCAACTATCACCCCACTTGCCAAGTCCAGGTTATATTTATTAATTAATGACATCAATTGTAATTTCTACTGTTACTTAGGTTTTTTCGAACAATTTAGCATCATACATAACAATGTACAAAATGTAACAACATATAGAATCCATATTTTTTTTCTGATTCATTCGTACTCTCTGCTACCAGGTAACAATCCACCTCTCAGTTGGACAAGAAAAGTGTGTGCTGCAGATAATACATTATTTGCCCAACTAAATAACGATGTTGGCATAATTCCCCAGATAGGACACTGCTGAGCGTCTGAATACCTGCACTTATTTGTATTTTGTATTGAGCTGTGCTCATTTTCAGGATGTGGTTTATGGAAATCAGCGTCAGCTTTGATCATTCAATCATTAATTCATGTTCAGCAAAACAACAAATCAGACATGTTTGGCTGCCTTCATTATTTAAAGTTCAATGTATTTGCTGACATTAATTATTCTGGAAAGGTGTTCAATGCAGCCACATACAAAACAGATTTTTTTTAAGCATTTTATTAAATTTTCAATGCTTGGACTCATTTGGTTCACAATGATTTATTTTAACACATTGCTAGGAAATAACATCAAATATGTAACTACAAATTAGTTAACATTAACAGATTATATTAATGAGAAATTTGTTTTATTTTCATTTATTTTTATATTTTTTGAATTCAGAATTGTTATGTACAAATATTTATTTTGTTTTGGTTGTACATCTATTGAAGTTTTTAAAAAGAAAAAAATGGAAAAAGAAAACGGCTATATTAATTTGCGAAAGTAATTATGTGGCATAAACTGTTCATAATATTGTAAATTTTTTATTAACCCCTTAACGACCAAGTCATTTTGTAGGTTAAAGACCTGGCCAATATTTACAATTCTGACCACTGTCTCTTTATGAGGTTATAACTCTGGAACGCTTCAACGGATCTTGGCGATTCTGAGAATTTTTTCTCGTGACATATTGTACTTCATGATAGTGGTAAAATTTCTTTAATATAACTTGCGTTTATTTATGAAAAAAACGGAAATATGGCTAAAATTTTGAAAATTTTGCAATTTTCAAACTTTTAATTTTTATGCCATTAAATCAGAGAGATATGTCACAAAAATTAGTTAATAAATAACATTTCCCACATGTCTACTTTACATCAGCACAATTTTGGAACCAAATTTTTTTTTTTGTTAGGAAGTTATAAGTGTTAAAAGTTGACCAGCAATTTCTCATTTTTCCAACAAAATTTACAAAACCATTTTTTTAGGGGCCACCTCACATTTGAAGTGAATTTGAGGGGTCAATATGACAGAAAATACCAAAAGTGACATATTCTAAAAACTGCACCCCTCAACGTGTTCAAAGCCACATTCAAGAAGTTTATTAACCCTTTAGGTACTTCACAAGAATTGAAGCAATGTAGAAGGAAAAAATTAACATTTAACTTTTTTTCCCAAAATTTTTCTTTCGAACCCCCCACAAGTGACCCCATTTTGGAAACTGGACCCCCCCAAGGAACTTATCTAGATGTGTGGTGAGAGCTTTTAACCCCCAAGGGCTTCACAGAAGGTTATAACGTAGAGCCGTAAAATTAAAAAATCATATTTTTTCCACAAAAATGATCTTTTCATCCCAATTTTTATTTTCCAAAGGATAAAAGGACCCCAAAAGTTATTGTGCAATTAGTCCTGAGAATGCTGATACCCCATATTTGGGGGTAAACCACTATTTGGGCGCATGGCACAGCTCGGAAGGGAAGCAGCGCCATTTGACTTTTTTGGCTGGAATTGAGATTGGACGCCATGTCGCATTTGGAGAGTCCCTGTGTACCTAAACAGTGGAAATCCCCCACAAGTGACCCCATTTTGGAAACTAGACCCCCTAAGGAACTTATCTAAATGTGTTGTGAGAGCTTTTAACTCCCAAGGGCTTCACAGAAGGTTATAACGTAGAGCCGTAAAATTAAAAAATCATATTTTTTCCACAAAAATGATCTTTCCACCCCCAATTGTTATTTTCCAAAGGGTAACAGGACCTCAAAAGTTATTGTGCAATTTGTCCTGAGTACGCTGATACCACATATGTGGGGGTAAACCACTATTTTGACGCATGGCAGAGCTCGAAAGGGAAGGAGCGCCTTTTTCAAATGCAGACTTTGATGGAATGGTCTGCGGGTGTCATGTCACGTTTGGAGAGCCCCTGATGTGCCTAAACAGTAGAAACCCCCACAAGTGACTCCATTTTGGAAACTAGACCCCCCAAGGAACTTATCTAGATGTGTGGTGAGCACTTTGAACCCCCAAGTGCTTCACAGAAGTTTATAAAGTAGAGCCGTGAAAATAAAAAAATCATATTTTTTTCCACAAAAATAATCTTTTTGCCCCCAAATTTTTATTTTTATAAGGGTAACAGGAGAAATAGACCCCAAAAGCTATTGTGCAATTTGTCCTGAGTACGCTGATATCCACTATTTTGACGCATGGCAGAGATCGGAAGGGAAAGAGCACTGTTTTTAAATGCAGACTTTGATGGAATGGTCTGCGGGTGTCATGTCGCGCTTGAAGAGCCCCTGATGTGCCTAAACAGTAGAAACCCCCCACAAATGACCCCATTTTGCAAACTAGACCACCCAAGGAAGCAGAGTGAACAAAAACCAGCAATTCAGGAATTGTTTTTTTTTTTTTTTTTTCCCTCCATTCCGTGTGTGGTAAAATTGATAATACAATTTGTATGATGATACCGCTTGGAAAAAGTATAATTTACTACATTTTGTGTTTTATTTTTACGGCTTTCACTGAAGGGGTTAACTAGGGTTATGCTTTTATAGATGGGATTTTTACGGACGTGGCGATACCAAACGTGTATTTTTTTTGTTTTTTATTTTTTTATTACATAAAAATGTGTATTTTTTAGGGGATTTTTTTTAAATTATTTTTTAATATTTTTTTTACAATTTTTTTAAAAAAATGTTTTTTTTTAACTTGTCCCTTTATGGGACTTTCACTTTTTTTTTACTTTTTATTGCAGTTACAATGCATTGCAATGCTCCAGCATTGCAATGTATTGTACCTATGGGGAAAGCTGCTGTGAGCACGATCACAGCAGCTTTCCGTAGCTAGATGACCCGGAGGTTGTCATGACAACCCCCGGGTCATCAAGGCAGAGATCGGGCCCTGCAAATACATTGCAGGGCACCGATCTGAGGCAGAGGGAGCTCCCGACCCTCTGCCTCCCCCCCTGAGCGCTGCGATCGCGCTCGATCGCAGCAGTCAGGGGGTTAACAGCCAGGGGCGGTGGGGGCTCCGCTCCTGGCTGTCAGTGCAGGAAGCCTGGCCACTGCAGCGCCGGCTCCTGCACTGATCGCGCTGGAGAAGCTGAAATTTCAGCTTCTCCTGCGCGATCGCTGCTGTGTTTGGTCAGTCAGATTGACTGAGCAAGCACAGCGCTGTAGGTGCGGGGACCGACGGCAAAGGTCCCCGCACCGCTTGCCGTGCCTGTCAGCTGTCTGTGACAGCTGTCGGCACTGATCTACCACTGCGTGTTTACACGCAGTGGTAGATCAAAGGCATGACGTGCACAGTCCGTCCTGGTGCCGGAACTGACACCCGGCCATGACGGACTGTGCACGTCATTGGACATTAAGGGGTTAAAGACGTAAAATTAGTAGATGTTTGTTAGATGTTCAGATGCTGATAACCATGTAATTAATAATAAAATAAGAAATTATGCACCTAATTGAAGATTATTAGGGTGGAAATATAGGGAAAGCAAAAAAATAAGTTAAAATTAAGGTGGCCATACACATTATACTTCAGCTCAAGTGAACTGACTCCCCCCATATACATGAATGAATGGCTCCTGATATACTGATGGGAGAGTAGGAGAATGCAAGATATCTATTTTTCTCCTAGGAGAAGGAAAGGATTGCGCTTTAAAAGTAAAAAATACTCATCCTTCCACTCCAGCCCCCATCATTATTAGTCGGGTGGAGTCGGGGGACCCATATACACATTAGATGTTTGCTAGATAGGTGACCAATTTTGCTAGAATAGGTTTGGCTGATGCATAAAGGGGCATTTAGATTTTGCTATTACTATGTTTCAAAAAATTTGAGAGGGTAAATTCCAATTTAAAAATAAATTAACAGATGTTTAGAGATTATGTCATGGTATAAATACAAGTCATTAAAACAATAAATGCTTTCATGTTTCAAAAACGTGTTACCTTTGGATAGATCAGTGATTATTACAACCAGATACATAGAAAATTGTGGACATTTCATGCATTAAGTACATATTGCTTTTTCCATAACTTTAAGGGTTTGCTCCTCTTATTTTTTTTGCTTTCATAAAACAATAATCACAATGGTATTAAAATATCCTAGAACACACTTATCTACAGGTTTCCACTGATCTGGCGCACTGCTGTATGTTTTCCTTTCACAGCCTTGACATTCCCTCTACTTTCAGACATTTATGATGTATCCTATGAATATGGGTAAATACTAAAGTTGAGCAAAACAGGTCTGTCAGATTCATAAGTCGCCGACTTTCGCCAAAGTCGGGTTTCGTTGGCCAAAACCCGACCATAGCATGCAGTCGGCCATGCGGTCGGCAAAACGAGCGCCAAAGTCGATTTTCACAGAATGCTTTCAGGCGCCTTTTTTCAGCCAATGAGCAAGGACGTACACTGTGGGCAGCGAGATGACATGTGCAGCGTCCACCACCATCTTGGAGAAGGGCATTGCAGTGATTGGCTTGCTTTGGGGGGCGTCATAGTGTCTATAAAAGCCCTGACCGCCGACGGCCATTTTACTTCTGCCGATCTTAACAGTAGGGAGAGGTTGAGGAAGCTGTTTATCAGTAGGGAGAGAGTTAGGAAAGAGAAGTTCTTATGTGCATAATAATTTGGAACATGGTGTAATGCTCCCCATATATTGCTCCAAACATTAAAAAAATTAAATACCTCTCCTCGCTGGGCACTGCTCTACTCTGGACTCCTCAGCATCGCCATCTTCCAGCTCTCTGCACTGTGACTGTTCAGGCAGAGGGCGCACAGACGTGACGTTATGCGCTCTCTGACCTGAATGTCACTGTCAGGAAATGCGGTAGACTTCACAGCGGTGGAGCAGGGAGAGGAAAGTATTGCAAATGCTGGGGCCCTGAGCAAGCAGGGGGGCCCACTCGTGGGCGCCGGCACTGGCACAGGGCCCCCATAGTACGCCGGTGTCTCTGATGGCGAGTGGGCCCCCCACCTGCTCAGGGCCCTGGCACTTGCCCGGGTGCGCCAGGTGCTGACGCCTGCCCTGGGGGGTACAGCCCGGTTGGGGAGGTGGAAAAAACTGGCATGTTGAGGTGTAGGCTGGACGTTCAGCAGCTGCAAATGGAGGAATTGGAGAAGTCGGAGGAAGAGGAGGACAAAGCGAGCAATTTTGCTGGCAACCTATGTGTCATCAGGGGAAGGTGGTACAAAATCCTTTGAAACCCAGGCATGGTTCATTTTAATAAAGGTGAGATCACCAACATTTTGGGCTGACAGCCGGGTCCTTCTTTCTGTCAGGATTGATCCAGCAGCACTGAAGACTCTTTCTGATAGCACACTACCAGCAGGGCAAGCGAGCTCCTGTAAGGCATATTGTGCCAATTCAGGAAAGGTGTCCAGTTTGCAGGTCCAGTAGTCAAAGGGGAATGAACTGTGAGGGAGAACATTGATAGGGGAGGAGAGGTAATTTTGAACCATAGTTGACAACTGCTGTCTCCTGTCTGTTGCAATCGATACAGTATTACCAGTCATGTGAGCGGTACTCGAGAAATCAGTCCACAACATGGTCATGAAACCCCTGTCTCCAACGCCACTTCAGCTCTGTGCACCACGAACACCTCTTCCATGTTGCCCAGTACGGCTCATGGTAGAACCTGTACCGCTGCTGTGTGCTCGGAATGCCTCTAACAAACGGTTTACCAGAGTTGCTTGTTTGTTCGCCAATATTATGTTAGGGTCTGCGGAACGCACCAAATATAAGATGTAGAGAGGTGCGTTCGCAGCCCAGGGTCCACTGTGCAGGCGGAGCCTGCTGCTAGTAAGATGGCGCAAGAAGCGAACTCTGTTATCCCGCAAAGTCGCCAAAATAAACGCCGTAGCGCGCTGTGGCAATATGTGCGAACTCTGTTATTCCACAGAGCCTTTAGAAGGAGTGCCGCAGCGCTATATGGCGATGTGTGCGAACTCAGTTAACACCACTGAGTCGCAAAGTAAACATTCTAGGGCGCTGTCTAGCGTTGAAAGCAAACCCTGTTGCATCACAGAGCCGCTGAGACAAGCTTCTGTGTCCTGTTAGGCACCCAGGTACACAGTTGAATGCTAAGCGAACATAGAAAGTGATCATGAGCTAATATCCTCGCGGGAGTCACCCGCAATCTTTGGCGTCTGAACGCCAGGCTCTGAATACGGCAATCAAACTCCTCATCGGTTATGCCGGTAATCCAAGGCATCTAAGACACCAACCTTGACCAGCTAACATACCAAGCTCCTCACCGATTAGGTCGGTATTGTAATGGTGTATTTCAGCCGCCCTAACCACACACACGCATGACCATACTGGCGCAAAGCATATAACGGTTGATACTAGCGCACGGCCGTGCGGTAAGGACAGCCTTTTACAGCAGCCACGAGAAAAAGACCTACCAGGAAGGACCAATGGAAAGCTGCTTCAGAACATCAACAGCTACAGGACCTTCCTGAAGGACCAATAGGAGTGGCATCTGTATCTGAGCATGTGACACCCCTGATCTCCAATGGGAGATCTTGCCCTGGGCATGCTCAGATGAAGCAACAAAGGACTTAGTCCCAAATCTGCCTGCTGCAACACTGGTTGCAGCCGCAAGTCTCTGCACAGTACTGGGTCGGGCAAGACGCTGGGACCGACATCTCTGCTAAGCAGGAACCACTGCGGCCGGAGATGGATGGGGGACAGCAGCGGGAACAGTTCGAGATTCCTCTTGTACAGGAGTGGGAACTTGAACCCTAACATTATCCACCCTTCTTTTGGCCTTGCTGTGCTCAAAGGCAGCGATGAGCTGCGGAGCATGAACATGCTCGGCAGGCTCCCAGGACCTATCCTCAGGCCCATAACCCCTCCAATCCACCAAATAAAATGTTTTGCCTCGTACCACCTTGCACCCAACAATGGCGTTCACCTCATGATCGTCGGTAGATGAGCCCAACGTCCCGGCAGATGACTCTGAAAATCGGGAAATGGCCACGGGTTTCAGGAGGGACACGTGAAAGGTGTCGGTGATACCAAGGCGAGGCGGAAGGGCTAGGCGGTAAACCACCGGTTCACCTGCTCAAGAACTTTAAAGGGATCCAAAAAGCGAGGTGCCAACTTGGTGGACTCTACACGTAGCCTGATGTTTCGGGCAGAGAGCCACACTAGGTCACCCGGAGCAAATGTAGGAGCGGGACGCCGATGGGCATCGGCCGAAGACCTCATTCTCTCTTTGGAGGCCCGAATGGCATCCTGGGTGCGGTCCCAAATGTCCCGTGCCTCCACAGCCCAGTCTGCCACCCTGGAATTGGCGGAAGACACGGTCATGGGCACTGATACCCGTGGATGCTGATCGTAGTTCAGGAAGAATGGGGTCTGTCCGTTGGCATCAGTCACAGCATTATTTAGAGCGAACTCAGCCCACGGTAGCAAGGATGCCCAGTCATCCTGCCTGGCAGAGACAAAAAGTCGCAAGTATGTGACCAAGATCTGGTTGGCCCTCTCTACCAACGCATCGTCTCAGGATGGAATGCAGAGGAGAGATTCAACTCAATGCTGAGTAAACGACACAGCTCTCTCCAGAACCGAGATGCAAACTGGAGACCTTGATCACTGACAATTTTGTCTGGCGTACCGTGTAGGCGGAAAATATGCCAAATGAATAATGCTGCCAAGGCCTGTGCAGACGGTAATCGTGGTAACGGCACCAAGTGCACCATTTTAGAGAAGTGGTCGGTTATCACCCAGATGATGGTGCAGCCCCGAGACTTGGGTAAGCCCACCACAAAATCCATCCCAACCATCTCCCAGGGCCTGTCTGCCACCGGCAAAGGGAAAAGTAGCCCAGCCGGCCATTGTCGAGGGGATTTATTCTTGGCGCAGGAGACGCACGCCTGAATGTCACGGGCCATCTGCGGCCACCAATATGTCCTCGCCAGCAACACAGAAGTCCTTTTTGTCCCAAAATATCCACACACCATGGACGAATGTGCCCAAGAGAGTACTTCCAGTCGCAAATTGGTGGGCACAAAAGTCTTGCCCGGAGGCACAAACTCAAGCGAAACCGGAGCCACCGTTCTTAGGCTCTCTGTGGGGACAATAAGCCGAGGCTCCTCCTCCACCTCCTCATAGGACACCACGGAGCGAGAAAGAGCGTCGGCACGAATGTTCTTCACACCGGAGAGGAAATGGAGGGTAAAATGTAACCGGGAGAAGAAAAAAGGACCATCTGGCCTCACGGGAATTTAGCCGCTGGGCTGTCTGCAAATACACCAAGTTCTTGTGGTCCGTGAATACTTGGAAGGGGAAGTGAGCCCCCTCTAGAATATGTCTCCACTCAGAGAAGGCCAACTTCATAGCCAGTAACTCCCTGTAGCAGATGGAATAATTCCTTTCTGGTGGTATAAAGGTCTTGGAAAAGAAGAAGCAGGGATGGTTCCGACCCTGGGCATTCTTTTGAAAAAGGACTGCTCCAGCACCAACAGAAGAGGCATCCACCTCTAAAATAAACGGTTTATCGACATTGGGGCGATGTAAGATGGGAGCACTAGCAAAATGCGACTTGATGGAGGAGAACGCCTTGGTGACCTCCTCTGACCACAACTTGGGATTAGCTCCATTCTTGGTAAGGGCTACCAAGGGAGCTACCAAAGTAGAGAAGTGGGGAATGAATTGGCGATAGTAGTTAATGAACCCCATTAAGCGCTGCACCGCCTTAACTCCTTCACCCCCAAGGGTGGTTTGCACGTTAATGACCGGGCCAATTTTTACAATTCTGACCACTGTCTCTTTATGAGGTTATAACTCTGGAACGCTTCAACGGATCTTCGCGATTCTGAGATTGTTTTCTCGTGACATATTGTACTTCATGTTAGTGGTAAAATTTCTTCGATATAACTTGCGTTTATTTTTGAAAAAAACGCAAATATGGCAAAAAATTTTAAAATTTTGCAATTTTCAAACTTTGAATTTTTATTCCCTTAAAACAGAGAAATATATCACACAAAATAGTTAAGAAATAACATTTCCCACATGTCTACTTTACATCAGCACAATTTTGGAACCAAAATTTTTTTTTGTTAGGAAGTTATAAGGGTTAAAAGTTGACCAGCGATTTCTCATTTTTACAACAAAATTTACAAAGCCATTTTTTTTAGGGACCACCTCACATTTGAAGTCACTTTGAGGGGTCTATATGGCAGAAAATACCCAAAAGTGACACCATTCTAAAAACTGCACCCCTCAAGGTACTCAAAACCACATTCAAGAAGTTTATTAACCCTTCAGGTGCTTCACAGTAACTAAAGCAACGTGGAAGGAAAAAATGAATATTTTACTTTTTAGCCACAAAAATGATCTTTTACAAACTTTTTTTTTATTTTCACAAGGGTAAAAGGAGAAAATGGACAGATAAGGTTGTTATGCAATTTCTCCTGAGTACGCCAATACCCCATATATGGGGGAAAACCACTGTTTGGGCACACGGAAGAGCTCGTAAGGGAAGGAGCGACGTTTGACTTTTTCAAACTAAAATTGGCTGGAATTTAGATTGGATGCCACGTCGCGTTTGGAGAGCCCCTGATGCGCCTAAACAGTGGAAACCCCCCACAAGTGACACCATTTTGGAAACTAGACCCCCTAATGTACTTATCTAGATCTGTTGTGAGCACTTTGACCCTCAAGTGTTTCACAAAAGTTTATAAAGCCTGGGTGTGAAAAAAAAAAAATCAATTTTCCACAAAAATGATTTTTTAGTCCCAAATTTTTGAATTTTCCCAAGGAAATTGGACCCCAAAAGTTGTTGTCCAATTTGTCCTGAGTACGCTAATACCCCATATGTGGGGGGGGAAACTGTTTGGGTGCACGGCAGGGCTTGGAAAGGAAGTAGTAACGTTTTGGAATGCAGACGTTAATGGGGTCATGTTCCGTTTGCAGTGCCCCAGATGAGCCTAAACAGTGGAAACCCCCCACAAGTGACCCCATTTTGGAAACTAGACCCCTAAGGAACTTATCTAGATCTTTGGTGAGCACTTTGAACCCCCAAGTGCTTCACACAAGTTTATAATGCCCGGGCATGAAAATAAAAAATCCTATTTTTTTTCCCACAAAAATTATCTTTTAGTCACTAATTTTTTATTTTCCCAAGGGTAACAGGAGAAATTGGACCACATAAGTTGTTGTACAATTTGTCCTGAGTACGCTGATACCCAATATGTGGGGGGGAACCACTGTTTGGGCGCACGGCAGAGCTCGGAATGGAAGGAGCACCATTTGACTTTTTCCAACCAAAATTGGCTGGAATTGAGTTTGGATGCCATGTTGCATTTGGAGAGCCCCTGATGTGCCTAAACAGTGGAAACCCCCCACAAATGACCCCATTTGGGAAACTAGACCCCCTAAGGAACTTATCTAGATTTTTGATGAGCAATTTGAACCCCCAAGTGCTTCACACAAGTTTATAACGTAGAGCCGTAGAATTTAAAAATAATATTTTTTCCACAAAAATGATCTTTTCACCCCAATTTTTATTTTTCCAAGGGTAACAAGACTCCAAAAGTTATTGTGCAATTTGTCCTGAGTGCGCTGATACCCCATATGTGGGGGTAAACCACTGTTTGGGTGCATGGCAGAGTTTGGAAGGGAAGGAGCGCCGTCTGACTTTTTCAACGCAGAATTGGCTGGACGCCATGTCGTGTTTGGAGAGCTCCTGATCTACCTAAACAGTGGAAACCCCCATAAATGACACCATTTTGGAAACTAGACCCCTCAAGGAACTTATCTAGATGTGTGGTGAGAACTTTGAACCCCCAGGTGTTTCACTAAAGTTTATAACGTACAGCCGTAAAATAAAAAATCTTTTTTTTTTTTTTACAAAAATGATTTTTTCGCCCCCAATATTTTATTTTCACAAGGGTAACAGAAGAAATTGGAACGCAAAAGTTGTTGTCCAATTTGTCCTGAGTACACTGATACCCAATATGTGGGCGAAAACTACTGTATGGGCACACGTCGGGGCTCGGAAGGGAAGTAGTGACGTTTTGGATTGCAGACTTTGATGGAATGGTCTGGGGGCGTCATGTCACATTTGGAGAGCCCCTGATGCACCTAAACAGTGGAAACCCCCCACAAGTGACCCTATTTTGGCAAATAGACCCCACAAGGAACTTATCTAGATGTGTGGTGAGCACTTTGAACCCCGAAGTGCTTCACAGAAGTTTATAACGCACAGCCGTAAAAATAAAAAATCTTTTTTTTTTTACAAAATGATTTTTTCGCCCCCAATTTTTATTTTCACAAGGGTAACAGGAGAAATTGGACCCCAAAAGTTGTTGTCCAATTTGTCCTGAGTACGCTGATACCCCATATGGGGGGGGAAACTGTTTGGGTGCACGGCAGGGCTTGGAAAGGAAGTAGTAACGTTTTGGAATGCAGACGTTAATGGGGGGCATGTTCCGTTTGCAGTGCCCCAGATGAGCCTAAACAGTGGAAACCCCCCACAAGTGACCCCATTTTGGAAACTAGACCCCCTAAGGAACTTATCTAGATCTTTGGTGAGCACTTTGAACCCCCAAGTGCTTTACACAAGTTTATAATGCCCGGGCATGAAAATAAAAAATCCTATTTTTTTCCCACAAAAATTATCTTTTAGTCACTAATTTTTTATTTTCCCAAGGGTAACAGGAGAAATTGGACCACATAAGTTGTTGTACAATTTGTCCTGATACGCTGATACCCCATATGTGGGGAGGAACCACTGTTTGGGCGCACGGCAGAGCTCGGAATGGAAGGAGCACCATTTGACTTTTTCCAACCAAAATTGGCTGGAATTGAGTTTGGATGCCATGTTGCATTTGGAGAGCCCCTGATGTGCCTAAACAGTGGAAACCCCCCACAAATGACCCCATTTGGGAAACTAGACCCCCTAAGGAACTTATCTAGATTTTTGATGAGCAATTTGAACCCCCAAGTGCTTCACACAAGTTTATAACGTAGAGCCGTAGAATTTAAAAATCATATTTTTTCCACAAAAATGATCTTTTTCACCCCAATTTTTATTTTTCCAAGGGTAGCAAGACTCCAAAAGTTAATGTGCAATTTGTCCTGAGTGCGCTGATACCCCATATGTGGGGTAAACCACTGTTTGGGTGCATGGCAGAGTTTGGAAGGGAAGGAGCGCCGTCTGACTTTTTCAACGCAGAATTGGCTGGACGCCATGTCGTGTTTGGAGAGCTCCTGATCTGCCTAAACAGTGGAAACCCCCATAAATGACACCATTTTGGAAACTAGACCCCTCAAGGAACTTATCTAGATGTGTGGTGAGAACTTTGAACCCCCAGGTGTTTCACTAAAGTTTATAACGTACAGCCGTAAAATAAAAAATCTTTTTTTTTTTTACAAAAATGATTTTTTTCGCCCCCAATATTTTATTTTCACAAGGGTAACAGAAGAAATTGGAACGCAAAAGTTGTTGTCCAATTTGTCCTGAGTACACTGATACCCAATATGTGGGCGAAAACTACTGTATGGGCACACGTCGGGGCTCGGAAGGGAAGTAGTGACGTTTTGGATTGCAGACTTTGATGGAATGGTCTGGGGGCGTCATGTCACATTTGGAGAGCCCCTGATGCACCTAAACAGTGGAAACCCCCCACAAGTGACCCTATTTTGGCAAATAGACCCCACAAGGAACTTATCTAGATGTGTGGTGAGCACTTTGAACCCCGAAGTGCTTCACAGAAGTTTATAACGCACAGCCGTAAAAATAAAAAATCTTTTTTTTTTACAAAAATGATTTTTTCGCCCCCAATATTTTATTTTCACAAGGGTAACAGGAGAAATTGGACCCCAAAAGTTGTTGTCCAATTTGTCCTGAGTACGCTGATACCCCATATGTGGGGGGGGAAACTGTTTGGGTGCACGGCAGGGCTTGGAAAGGAAGTAGTAACGTTTTGGAATGCAGACGTTAATGGGGGTCATGTTCCGTTTGCAGTGCCCCAGATGAGCCTAAACAGTGGAAACCCCCCACAAGTGACCCCATTTTGGAAACTAGACCCCCTAAGGAACTTATCTAGATCTTTGGTGAGCACTTTGAACCCAAGTGCTTTACACAAGTTTATAATGCCCGGGCATGAAAATAAAAAATCCTATTTTTTTCCCACAAAAATTATCTTTTAGTCACTAATTTTTTATTTTCCCAAGGGTAACAGGAGAAATTGGACCACATAAGTTGTTGTACAATTTGTCCTGAGTACGCTGATACCCCATATGTGGGGAGGAACCACTGTTTGGGCGCACGGCAGAGCTCGGAATGGAAGGAGCACCATTTGACTTTTTCCAACCAAAATTGGCTGGAATTGAGTTTGGATGCCATGTTGCATTTGGAGAGCCCCTGATGTGCCTAAACAGTGGAAACCCCCCACAAATGACCCCATTTGGGAAACTAGACCCCCTAAGGAACTTATCTAGATTTTTGATGAGCAATTTGAACCCCCAAGTGCTTCACACAAGTTTATAACGTAGAGCCGTAGAATTTAAAAATCATATTTTTTCCACAAAAATGATCTTTTCACCCCAATTTTTATTTTTCCAAGGGTAGCAAGACTCCAAAAGTTAATGTGCAATTTGTCCTGAGTGCGCTGATACCCCATATGTGGGGGTAAACCACTGTTTGGGTGCATGGCAGAGTTTGGAAGGGAAGGAGCGCCGTCTGACTTTTTCAACGCAGAATTGGCTGGACGCCATGTCGTGTTTGGAGAGCTCCTGATCTGCCTAAACAGTGGAAACCCCCATAAATGACACCATTTTGGAAACTAGACCCCTCAAGGAACTTATCTAGATGTGTGGTGAGAACTTTGAACCCCCAGGTGTTTCACTAAAGTTTATAACGTACAGCCGTAAAATAAAAAATCTTTTTTTTTTTTTACAAAAATGATTTTTTCGCCCCCAATATTTTATTTTCACAAGGGTAACAGAAGAAATTGGAACGCAAAAGTTGTTGTCCAATTTGTCCTGAGTACACTGATACCCAATATGTGGGCGAAAACTACTGTATGGGCACACGTCGGGGCTCGGAAGGGAAGTAGTGACGTTTTGGATTGCAGACTTTGATGGAATGGTCTGGGGGCGTCATGTCACATTTGGAGAGCCCCTGATGCACCTAAACAGTGGAAACCCCCCACAAGTGACCCTATTTTGGCAAATAGACCCCACAAGGAACTTATCTAGATGTGTGGTGAGCACTTTGAACCCCGAAGTGCTTCACAGAAGTTTATAACGCACAGCCGTAAAAATAAAAAATCTTTTTTTTTTTTACAAAAATGATTTTTTCGCCCCCAATATTTTATTTTCACAAGGGTAACAGGAGAAATTGGACCCCAAAAGTTGTTGTCCAATTTGTCCTGAGTACGCTGATACCCAATATGTGGGAGAAAACTACTGTATGGGCGCACGTCAGGGCTCGGAAGGGAAGTAGTGACGTTTTGGATTGCAGACTTTGATGGAATGGTCTGGGTGCGTCATGTCGCATTTGGAGAGCCCCTGATGCGTCTAAACAGTGGAAACCCCCCACAAATGACACCATTTTGGAAAATAGACCCCACAAGGAACTTATCTAGATGTGTGGTGAGCACTTTGAACCCCGAAGTGCTTCACAGAAGTTTATAACGCACAGCCGTAAAAATAAAAAATCTTTTTTTTTTTTTGCAAAAATGATTTTTTCGCCCCAATATTTTATTTTTACAAGGGTAACAGGAGAAATTGGACCCCAAAAGTTGTTGCCAAATTTGTCCTGAGTACGCTGATACCCAATATGTGGGAGAAAACTACTGTATGGGTACACGTTGGGGCTCGGAAGGGAAGTAGTGACGTTTTGGATTGCAGACTTTGATGGAATGGTCTGGGGGCGTCATGTCGCATTTGGAGAGCCCCTGATGCGCCTAAACAGTGGAAATCCCCAACAAGTGACCCCATTTTGGAAAATAGACCCCACAAGGAACTTATCTAGGTGTGTGGTGAGCGCTATGAAGCCCCAAGTGCTTCACAGAAGTTTATAATGTACAGCCGTAAAAACAAAAAAATTTTTTTTTTGTACAAAAATGATATTTTCGCCCCCAGTTTTTTATTTTCCCAAGGGTAACAGAAGAAATAGGACAAATTGCACAATAACTCTTGGGGTCCAGAGTACGCTGATACCCCATATGTGGGGATAAACTACTGTTTGGACGCATGGCAGAGCTCAGAAGTGAAGGACCACCGTTTGACTTTTTCAACGCAGAATTGGCTGGAATTGAGATCAGACGCCATGTCACATTTGGAGAGCCCCTGATGTGCCTAAACAGCGGAAACCCCCCAATTCTAACTCCAACCCTAACCCCAACACACCCCTAACCCTAGTCCCAACCCTAACCACAAACCTAACCCTAACACACCCCTAATACCAACCCTAACCCTAATCCTAACTTTAGCGCCAACCCTAACCCTAACTTTAGCCGCAACCCTAACCCAACCCTAATGGGAAAATGGAAATAAATACATTTTTTAATTTTATTATTTTTCCCTAACTAAGGGGGTGATAAAGGGGGGTTTGATTTACTATTTATAGCGGGTTTTTATGATTGGCAGCTGTCACGCTAAAAGACGCTTTTTATTGCAAAAATAGTTTTTTGCATCGCCACATTTTGAGAGCTATAATTTTTGCATATTTTGGCCCACAGAGTCATGTGAGGTCTTATTTTTTGCGGTATGAGTTGACATTTTTATTTGTACCATTTTTGAGCAGGTGACATTTTTTGATCGCTTTTTATTTCGATTTTTGGGAGGTTAGAATGAACAAAAATCAGCAATTCATGAATTTCTTTTGGGGGAGGTGTTTTTATTGTTCCGCGTGTGGTAAAATTGATAAAGCAGTTTTATTCTTCGGGTCAGTACAATTGAGGCGATACCTCATTTATATCATTTTTTTGTTTTGGCGCTTTTATAGAATAAAAACAATTTTATATAAAAAATAATTATTTTTGCATCGCTTTATTCTGCGAGCTATAACTTTTTTATTCTTTCGCTGATGATGCTGTATGGCAGCTCCTTTTTTGCGGGACAAGATGACGTTTTCAGCGGTACCATGTTTATTTATATCGGTCTTTTTGATTGCGCGTTATTCCACTTTTTGTTCGGCGGTATGATGATAAAGCATTGATTTTTTGCTTCGTTTTTTTTTTTATTTTAAGGGGTTCACTAAAGGGGTTAACTAGTGGGACAGTTTTATAGGGGGGGTCGTTACGGACGCGGCGATACCAAATATGTGTACTTTTATTGTTTTGTTTTTTTTATTTACAGGAAGAAATGAATTTATTGGGAATATTTTTTTTTTTTTTATTTATTTTGGATTTTTTTTTATAACATGTTTATTTTTATTTTTTTAACTTTTTTACTTTGTCCCAGGGTGGGACATCACTGTATTTTATCAAATCGCTGGTGTGACAGTGTGCACAGCACTCTGTCACACCAGCGATCGCTCAGGCATAGCTGCAGGCTTCTCAGTGCCTGCTCTCAGCAGGCACTGAGGAAGCCGCCTCCCTCCAGAACCCCGGCGCCATCTTGGATCCAGGTCCTGGGAGGGAGGAAGCCCTCAGAACAGCGCGATCACATTGCGCTGGTCTGAGGGTCTCAGGGGGGCGCGCAGGGAGCCCCCACCCTGCGCGATCCTCCCCTGTGCCCCCAGTACAACCGCGATCATGTTTGATCGCGGTGTGCTAGGGGTTAATGTGCCGGGAGCGCTCCGTGACCGCTCCTGACACACAGTCACGGGTGTCAGCTGTGATAATCAGCTGACACCCGGCGGCGATTAGCTGCGCTCCCCTCAGGAGCGCAGCTGATCGCCTATGACGTACTATCCGGTCCATGGGCAGAATGGCACAGGTTTTATGGATGGGATAGTACGTCTAATGTCGGAGAGGGGTTAAGGGAGTGGGGTTCTTGCAAACCATTACAACCTGTAGTTTGGCAGGATCCATAGCTAATCCCTGGGTGGAGATGATATAGCCCAGGAAAGATTGAGACTCCTGCTCATACATGCACTTCTCCAACTTCGCATATAGGGAATTTGCTCGCAAGAGGTCAAAGATCTTGCAGACATCTCTCCGGTGGGAGACCATATCTGGAGAAAAGATGAGAATGTCATCCAGATAGACTACCACCGAGGTGGTCAAAATATCCCGGAAGATGTCGTTCACAAAGTCTTGGAAGACAGCTGGGGCATTACAGAGCCCAAAGGGCATTACCAGATATTCGTAATGCCCATCCCTGGTGTTAAATGCCGTCTTCCATTCGTCCCCCTCACGGATGCGAATCAGGTTATACACACCCCGCAGGTCTAGCTTAGTAAATACTAGTGTTGAGCATTCCGATACCGCAAGTATCGGGTATCGGCCGATATTCGCTGTATCGGAATTCCGATACTTAGCTCCGATATTTTTCCTATATCGTATACCGGAATCGGAAGTTCCCATAATTCTTTGAGAGGCAGTGTGATTTTAGTCAGCCAATGAGGAATCCTACGAAGTGTGGGCACATCCTGTAATGCTGCGGTCATCTTAACTAATGGCATGGCTGTGATTGGCTGCTGAAATTATGTCAGAATGCACTATAAAAGGCGCCGCCGCCATTTTAGCGTCACTGTGCTGTGAACTCAGTTAGGGACAGAACGCTGCTCTGCTGACTCAGAGGGACAGTTAGAGATTGCGATTTTGTGTACTTTGCTTTAGGCAGGCTAGTTTACCAACCGCTTTGTAAAGCTTCCTTTTGCCTTGCAGTGTTGTTTTAACAGCTCTGTGCAAGGTGTGTGTGTGAGAGTGCAGGTGACGCTGCAGTTTGCTCTGCATCCAACGCTGTCTGTAGGCATCTGCACGTGTCACTCACAGACTCTTTTTTTTTTCTTTAGTGTAATTCTAGCTGCTCCATTCAATAGAAATTATAGTGTGACGCGCTTCCATCCGTATACAATACATTGGTTGCAAACACTATAGAAGTACAGAAAGGAGCCTTTCACAGATAGTGAACAGTTGTGTTTCAGTGTTCACTGCAGTCTGTGAGGTATTTTTTTTTTTTTTTTAAATGCAGATCACGCTCCAGTTACTTCTTCAACTAATGCTGCGTGTACTATGCTGAGCGTGTGTCACTGACTCATCCTTGTCATTTTTCTAAAATTGTTGCTGCTCCATTCTATTGAAAAAAACTAAAATCTATGAGTGTGACGTGCTTCCATCCTGATACAATACATTGCTTGCAAACACTATAGAAGTACACAAAGGAGCCTTTCACAGATAGTGAACAGTTGTGTTTCAGTGTTCACTGCAGTCTGTGAGTTTTTTTTTTTTTTTGAGTGCAGATCACGCTCCAGTTACTTCTTCAACTAATGCTGCGTGTACTCTGCTGAGCGTCTGTCACTGGCTCATCCTTGTCATTTTTCTAAAATTGGTGCTGCTTTATTCTATTTTAAATTTACTAAAATCTATTAGTGTGACGCTCTTCCATCAAAATACAATACATTGCTTGCAAACATAATAGAAGTCCACAAAAAGGCCTTTCACAGCAAGTGAACAGTTGTGTTCAGTGTTCACTCTAGTCTGAGGTTTAAATTTTTGGCAGGAGTGTAGATCCCGCTCCACTTCCTTCAACCACCGCTGCGTGTACTTTGCTGAGTGTCTGTCACTGGCTCATCCTTGTCATTTTTCTAAAATTGGTGCTGCTACATTCAATTTCAAATAATTCAAATCTATTAGTGTGACATGCTTCCATCCGTATCCAATACATTGGTTGCAAAGAATATAGAATTACACAAAGAGGGCTTTCACAGCTATTGAACAGTTGTGTGAAGTGTTCACTGTAGTCTGAAGTTTTCAGGTATTATTATATTTACTTGTATGCTTTTATTTAAAAGCCAAGAACAATGAAGGCAAACATTCGCACTGCAGCTGTTGTCAAAGTTCAACCCACATTATGCACTTCCAACATTGCAGCTTTTGAGGCATGATGTGAGTTTGATTTGCCTAAGTTATGGAGTGACAAAATGGCTCAGGGAACAAAACATAGAGATTTTGGGTCCATGGGCTGGAAACTCCCCAGATCTTAATCCCATTGAGAACTTGTGGTCAATCATCAAGAGACGGGTGGACAAACAAAAACTTAAAAATTCTGACAAAATGAAAGCATTGATTGTGCAAGAATGGACTGCTATCAGCCAGGATTTGGTCCAGAAGTTGATTGACAGCATGCCAGGGAGAATTGCAGAGGTCCTGAAGAATAAGGGTCAACACTGCAAAATTAGACTTGCTGCATTAACTCATTCTAACTGTCAATATAAGCTTTTGTTACTCATATGTTTGCAATTATATTTCTGTCTGTGATAAAAAATATCTGTCAAACACACATAAAAACCAGAGGGCAGCAGATCATGTGAAAATATCATATTTGTGTTATTATCAAAACTTTTGGCCATGACTGTACAGTTCAGGTGGTAGAAAGATGAACATAACAGGATACATGTATAACGTTGCCAACCAGTTATTTAATCAGAAACAGGACAGGCAAATTCATGCGTGATCCATGCCTTGTTCATTTTCAGCAAAGTAAGCCGGTCTACATTATCGGAGGATAGTCGCATGCGACGGTCTGTTAGTACACCACCTGAAGCACAAAAGACGCGCTCCGATAATACACTGGCAGCAGGGCAAGCCAGCACCTCCAATGCATACTGGCTAAGCTCTGGCCATGTATCCAGCTTAGAGACTCAAAACTTGAATGGGGAAGAGCCATCTGGGAGTACACTGAGTGGGCAAGACATGTCGTCTGTCACCATCTTACGGAAACGTTGCCTCCTGCTGACTGGAGCCGTCTCGGATGGTGTAGACATTGGTGGCGCTGCCACAAAACTTCACCACATTTGGAACATACTGGTCTTGCCCTGTGCAGAGGCGCTGCTTGTGCTCCCTCTTGTTGCAGAGCTGTCTCCACTGCCTCGACGCACAGAGCTGCTTTGTAAAGCAGTAGCAGCAGCAGTGCTCTCGGCTGGAATGGAGAACATTATGGATTCCGACAAGCTTACAACCTGCAATGATCCTCAGTGTACTCAACCATCGTACGACCAGCTCTACCCTTTCCTATTGCATTCTCACCCATCCCTGCAGACTGTAAGCCCTCGCGGGCAGGGTCCTCTCTCCTTCTGTACTTGTGTGTCCCTTGTCCAGCACATCTTTATTGTACCTGTCTATATTTTTCCCTTGAAAAATAGGAACAGCATCCAATCCAGGTGAAGTATAACAAGTCTTTATTCAGCCACCATAAAATACGACGTTTCGGCCATTTTCAGGCCTTTATCAAGTATACTTGATAAAGGCCTGAAAATGGCCGAAACGTCGTATTTTATGGTGGCTGAATAAAGACTTGTTATACTTCACCTGGATTGGATGCTGTTCCTATTTTTTCGTTGGACTGTTGTTCATTTGGATCCTTGAACGCCTGAACGTGCATCCGTGCTAACTCCCGAGTGCTGTCAGCTGCTTGAATACTTATATTTTTCCCTTGTCATATGTAAAGCGCCATGGAATAAATGGCGCTATATAAATGTATAATAATAATAATAATAATAATTGCAGCAGTGTGTCTTGTTACTCCCGCATTTTACGCTCCCGGTTCAACGGTCTGATGAGGCTTTGAAAGTTGTCCCGGTAGCGAGGGTCTAGGAGGGTGTACACCCAATAATCAGACGTGGTGTGAATGTGTTCGATGCGGCGGTCGTTTCTCAGGCACTGCAGCATGAAATCAACCATGTGCTGCAGACTCCCAACTGGCCAAGAAACGTTGTACCCTGCAAGAGGCGTCATCTCTGCCTGCTGTGCATCACCCCACCCTTGCTCTACATACTGACTAGAGCGTTGTCTACCTCCCTCTGGAGCGATGTCTTCCTCCTCCATTGACTCCTCCTCATCCTCCTCACAAAGTCCTTCAAATACATAAAAATTTACAAAATTTAAAACTCATAAAATTTAAAAATATTGTATCATAATTCTGTAACATCACTTTATGGAAACACAATAGCATTACAAAAGGATAGACAAAAACTGTACATTATGTGCTTTGTAAATACATTAAAAGTTTGGAATGGTTATGAAAATATAGACAGCGACTCTGGAGGTTCAATTGTTGATACAGCATGGTACTTTGAAAGTCCTCCAGCCCTTTGTGAGGAACCACGTTGCGCTGACTGTCCAGAAGGTGATGGAATTTGTGACTCCTCATCCTCCACCTCTTCCAAAACCTCATGCCTTAGTGCTTGCAGTGTTTTTTGAAGCAGGTAGATAAGGGGGACAGTCAGGCTGACTAGTGCATCATCTGCACTCGCCATCCGCGTTGACTCATCAAACGCACGCAAAACGTGGCAGATGTCCTTCATAGAGTCCTTCGCCACTCAATACACTGGCTGCCCATTCATTATAGGATCCAATTACTAATTACTGGTTCTCACCAACAAAGCTCTCCACAGTGCAGCACCCCCCTACATCTCCTCCCTCATTTATATTTATCGGCCTAACCGACTGCTGCACTCTGCAAACGACCTTCGACTAACCTCTGCACTAATCCGTACCTCCCACTCCCGACTCCAAGACTTCTCCCGCGCTGCGCCAATCCTCTGGAATGCTCTACCCCAAGAAATTAGGACTATCCGCAATTTGGATGGTTTCAGGCGCTCCCTCAAAACACATTTGCTCACACTGGCCTATCACATTCACTAATCAAAGTCATTCTATGTGTAAGTCTGTGTGTGTAGCCATTCACTATCTCCATGCATCCCTCACTCCCTTAAAATGGCTGGACCATCATTGTAAAAACACCATTGTATATAAACACCTGTACTTTGTATCTCCCCCACCTCATTGTAGATTGTAAGCTTTCACCAGCAGGGGCGGCTGATTTTGCTTTAATTATTGTATTGTTAATGTTGATACTTATGACTTGTGTTTTGAAACTGTTAAACTGTAAAGCACTGCGGAATATTATGGCGCTATATAAATAAAGATTATTATTATTATTCTTATTATAGAGACCCACTCAGTAGTGGTGAAGTGTGAACGGCGCAAATTGCGAGTTGATTGCGCATGATGCAGCTGATACTCCATTACTGTTGGCTGCTGCTCACACAACCGCTCCAACATATGTAACGAGGAATTCCACCTGGTGGGTACGTCACATATGATGCGATGTTCATGAAGGCGAAATCTGCGTTGCAGAGCTGCAATCAGCGATCTGGCCATGCTGGAACGTCGCAAGTGAGCGCACTCTAGGCGGACCTTGTGCAGCAGTGCATCAAGATCCGGATAGTCCCTCAAAAAACTCTGCACGACCAAGTTGAGCACATATGACAGACATGGTATGTGAGTGAGGTTTCCAAGGCCCAGAGCTGCCACCAGATTTCGGCCATTGTCACACACTACCAAGCCTGCCTGTAGATTCGCTTCCAAAAACCACACGTCGCTCTCCTGCTTTATGGCATTACAGAGCTCCTGCGCTGTGTGGCTAAGATTCCCCATCGAAATTAATTTCAGGACGGCCTGTTGACATTTGGACACGGCTGTGCTCATATCGGTCGCAACAGGTAAACGTTCACGGGTCCATGTGGAGGTAGACCGTGACGGCTCCTGCAGCGATGATTCTGAGGAACTGGAGTAGGAGGAGGAGTCAATGTGTACAGACTTGATTCCTGCAATCCTTGGAGTTGGCAGAACACGTACAGCGCCACTCGCAAGATCAGTACCCAGCTACACAACATTGACCCAATGGGCAGTGAGGGAAAGGTATTGTGTTATGATTTGGTAGCTGAGGAGAGCAGGCAAAAAGGAAATACACCAGAGCAGTTGGAAACTATGAGATTGCAGTACCCTGACTAACCACCACAACTAGAGGCAGCCGTGGAGCGTTCCTACGTTGGTCCTAGATGCCTCGTCACAGCCTGAGAAACTAACTACACCTAAAGATAGAAAGAGGAAAGCTATCTGCCCCGGAGCAGATCCCCAAAGAACATAGAAAGCCCCCAAACATGTAATGGCGGTTAGACAAGAAGAAATACTGACACAGACAGAAAATAGTATGAGCAAACGTTGGGGCCCAAACTTACTAAATAGAAAAGGATAGGAAGCGCACTTACTGCAATCCCAAAAAACCCTGAAAAGCACCAACTCTACTAATTTCAAAAACACCTGACATCACACGACCTCTACCACCTAAATTAGTTCTCTGGTGTAACCAAAAACAAAACAGCAGCCACTGAAAAAACTGGAAAAAGCAAATGTACAAACATCAGTGGCTGAACTGAACTGAGAGGGCAAAAGCCCCCTGAGGGGACCCTGAAGGCCCCCACAGAAGTGCAGGACAAAATGCAAAAATCAAGCACAAAAACAAAAAGAAGAAAATGTCTTATCTGATAGCAGGAGATTCAGACACGACACAGCAGGCTACCAAGGAAACAGGAATCAAGGATTGAGACCAGAACAATTGATCACCGGCAACCCTGATGGGAAGGCGACTCCCTTATATAAGACCAGTCAGTAACACCTGATTCCCAATCCTCACAATCTTCACTGGACAGTCCAGTACCGTTTGTAACCACCAGAGGGAGCTTCTGCTCAGAACTCATTTCCAGCCTATTCACAACAGTACCCCCCCCCTTGAGGAGGGGTCACCGAACCCTCATTTGAGCAACCAGGTCAGTCAGGATGAGTTCTATGATACGCACGGATGAGTCTCCTAGCATGGATGTCCGAAGCAAACACCCAAGAATTGTCTTCCTGACCATAACCTCACCATTTAACCAAATACTGGAGTTTCCGTCTAGAAAAACGAGAATTCAATATTTTCTCAACCACATACTCCAGATTGCCCTCAACCAAAACAGGGTCAGGAGGCACAGTAGTAGGAACCACTGGCTCAACAAACCTCTTCAACAAGGACTTGTGGAACACGTTATGGATCTTAAATGTCCCTGGAAGAAGCAAACGAAAAGAAACAGGATTAAGAATCTCCATGATCTTATAAGGTCCAATGAATCTAGGCTTAAATTTAGGAGATGCCACTCTCATAGGAATATTTCTTGAGGACAACCAGACCAAGTCCCCCACTTTAAACCGAGGACCATCAGTCCTATGCCGGTTAGCAAACCGCTGGGCCCTCTCCTGAGAGAGGGACAACCTCTTCACTACCTGGTCCCAAATCTGCTGCATAGCTCCACAACAGAGTCAACACCTGGACAGACAGAAGCCTCCGTCTGTCCTGAAGAAAATCGAGGGTGAAACCCAGAATTACAGAAAAATGGAGACATCAAAGTGGCAGAGCTAGCCCTATTATTAAGAGCAAACTCAGCCAAAGGCAAAAAAGAGACCCAGTCATCCTGATCAGCAGACACAAAGCATCTTAGATAAGTCTCCAATGTCTGGTTTGTTCTCTCAGTTTGACCATTGGTCAGAGGATGAAACGCCGAGGAGAAAGACAATTGAACACCAATTTAGAACAAAAGGTCCTCCAAAATCTGGAAACAAACTGGACTCCTCTGTCAGACACAATGTTCTCAGGAATGCCGTGTAAACGAACCACGTGCTGAAGAAACAAAGGCACCAATTCAGAGGAGGAAGGCAACTTAGGTAATGGCACAAGATGTATCATCTTGGAAAACCTATCGCAAATCACCCAGATGACGGTCATTCTCTGAGAAACAGGG
>JARQOD010000003.1:356057218-356137706 GCA_033576555.1 Oophaga sylvatica | reverse complement strand
AATACCAAAACTTGCCATTACTTCTCTTAGGTAGTCCCAATCTACCCTGTCAAAGGCCTTCTCAGCGTCTGTTCCAAGAAGCACCAGTGGGAGCTTTCGGTTTTTGCATATTGAAGAAGATGCAATATCTTATGCATATTATCTCTCCCTTCTCTCCCCTCCACAAAGCCGGTCTGGTTTAGGGATATTAAGTATGGTAAAAGTTTGGCCAGTCGTTTTGCCATCAAGCTAGCTAGTATCTTTAAGTCAACATTGAGAAGAGATATTGGTCTATAGCTACTACACAATTCTGGATCTTTCCCTTCTTTGTATATCAAAGATATCCTAGCTTCGAGCATTTGTTTAGGCAATGGGCCGCCATCTAGAGCAGCATTACAGACATTAAGCAAGTGTGGAAGCAGTATAGAAGAGAAGGTTTTGTAATAATGCGCTGAAAACCCATCTGGGCCCGGCGCTTTCCCACTAGGACCCTTTAACAGGACAGCCCGGAGCTCCTCCATCGAGAATGGTTTAATCAATTGCTGTTTTTGAAGGTCTGTTAGGACTGGTATATTCAATTGATTTAGAAAAGATTTTATGTCTCTATGTTTTTTGAGATAGTTCTCCGTATTCTCCTCTGATCTTAGATTATATAATTGTTTATAATATTCAAGAAAAGCCAACTCCAAATGTTTCGGGTTTTGTGAGCTTACCCCTTGATCATTTTTGATTGAGCTGATCAAAGTGCGAGCCTGTCTCTTCCTTAATTGAGACAATAGCATTTTAGAGGCTTTGTCGCCATGTACATACATTTTATGTTTCCACGAAGTATAGAGTTTGGCTGACCTTGAGTTAAGTATGTCCCTGAGTTGCTGTCTTTTTTTTTTTAACATCTCTAGAGTTTGCTGATCAGGATTACCTTTGTGGCAGAGTTCAAGCTGCGTTATATTATCATATAAGTCATGTATTTCTTTTTGCCGCTGTTTGTTAAGAAAGGAGGTGATAGATATAAGTTCTCCTCTAGCTACCGATTTGTGCGCTTCCCACAGAATCTGCGGGGAAGTTTCTTCCTGGGTATTCTGCTCAAAATACTGTGCAAGCCTTCTGTTCATGCGTCCCTGTATTTCCGCAATTCTAATTACAGACTCATTAAGACGCCAGATTCTGTGTTTGGGATACATTTTAGAGATTTGAAGTTTTAACAGTACCGCCGAATGGTCAGAGTAAATATTCGGAATTATATTAGCCTGTCTTGTGTTAGAAAGCAGTCTACTGGGTATAAATATATAATCTAAACGATGATAAGATCTATGAGGGTGGGAGTAAAAAGTATAGTCCCGGTCAGATGGATTCATGTATCTCCAGGAATCAATCAACTGTAACTTGTTCAGATGTACTTTAATTCTACATAAATCTTTTGGGGAGATTAAACTTTTTTGTTTGGTAGTATCCAACATAGGCTCCAGAGCTACATTGAGGTCCCCGCCTACCACTAATACACCCTCCCTAAAGCTGTCAATTTTTTTTAATATTGCAATCAGCCACTTTAACAATCTTTTATTCGGGGCGTATAGACTGCATAGTGTTACAAGGCATCCGTCTAATAATCCCTTAACAAAAATGTACCGTCCCAGAGGATCCGTCATAATCTCTCTCTGCTGGAAGGACACTCCCTTTGCTACCGCTATTGACACCCCCCTTGAACCGGACTGTGTAGTGGTTGCATGAAACCACTGATCATAATCCGATCTTTCAAAAGAGGGGATCTTGTCTGGCTTGAAATGTGTCTCTTGATTAAGTAGGACATCTGCCTGTTGTTTTTTAAACAACTGTAAGGTATGGCGTCTCGTATTTGGAGAATTAAGTCCATGCGCATTAAATGAAATAAATATGTGCACCTTATTTTGGTCTGCCATGGCTTTGCGTGACGAAGTAGTCTTGTATCTTATGATTTAGCTTAGTCCTCGAGCCTATAAGAATGATATAGGGGTTCAGGAAGTGGGGGGGGGGAGAGAGCAGGAAAGGAGGGGAGAATCGTAGCAAAGAAGAAAAAAAAAAAAAAAAAGTAGAACATTAATAAAATTTGCAAGTAAATACCATGAAGAACAGTCTTCACTTCGATCATCAATCAGTATCTAGTAGTATGTATACTAGTGCAATTTGTTAGCTATGGAGAACATCAATACTATAGCTAAAACATATGACTAGAAAACATTGCCCTATTTCAATATGAACCTTGAACAAGTTGAAAGGCTACACTAATTAATGCCTCTCAGAGGAAATCCCAAACATGAGATATATATAACAACTCCTGTCTATATAGTCACCATTTCACCGGTTGACTAACTTCAGCCTGGGTTCCCTCTCTTCATCTTGTCAATTAAAGAAAGAAGAAACATATAGAACATTGCAGCATATAATCAACACTTAAATTTCAGGAAACGTCCTCAATTTCTTTAGGAGGTGGAGTCTTGGCCAATTTTCTCTTTACTCTTTGCGACTTCGGAGTCAGAGCCATTTTCCACTCAGGTAGATCAGGTAGGGGGCGAATCAGTGAGGCTGAATGAAAAGATTCCAAATCAGGGAGGTTTTCCAGAGTAATCTCCAGGACTTCGCAGGCTTCCTTGATGTCTGATGAGGTTCTGGCCTGGATATTTTTATCTCCTGCATTGATTTGTATACCGAAAGGAAATAGCTAACGGAAGCGATGTCCTTTTTTTAATAAGGCTTCAGTGAAAGGTTTCATAATTCTCCTTTTTTTGAGCGTGGTAGCAGATAGATCTTGAAAAAGTTTAATTTGGGAATCACCATATGATATCTCTTGAGACTCCCAGGCTCTGCGAAGAATTAAGTCCTTTACTCGATAGTCAAGGAAGCGACAAATTACGTCTCTCAGTTGTTCCCCTGAGAAGACTTAGGGCGGAGGGCTCTATGGACTCTTACTAGTTCAATTTCTTGAGAATCTGGATCAGATAGAAGGCTTTCAAAAATTTCTTTGGCCGTTTTGCTTAAGGCTTCAAATGCCACTTTCTCAGAGAGACCTTTAATTCTTATATTGTTGCGTCTTTCCCTGTTTTCATGGTCTTCCAGGATTGTGTAAACCCCATGTAGTTGGTTTTCATGTATCTTTAGGCTGCTTAGTACAGCGTTCGATTGTTGTGTCATATCATTTTGTGAATTTTCGAGTGTCTCTAGTCTGTGGCCTTGTAAATTCAAATCTTGCTTTATCTCTGCAAGTTCTTTCCCTATTGGCTCTAGTGCTTTAGACAATATGCGTTTAATAAATGATCGTGTGACCAAAGATTCCTTTGTATTTCCCCCCATATCTGAGTCACTTTCAAGTTCGGAGTCTGAGTCCTCCAGCATGTTTATATCTTGAAGTTTAGGTGATTTGAATGAGTCAGTTTGGGCAGCCTGTTTTTTAAGGAAATTATCTAGATCCGCCTGCGAGAGGGATCTTGTTGTTTTAGATACATTTTTTTGCGTTTTCACGCTTGATTTCCCCATGTTTGCAATTATCTATAAGGTAAGATTAAGGCAAATATTTATTAGTTCTCTCCAGCTAACAAAGCATTTACTTAGATTATCATTAAATCAGGTTAAAAGATATTGGGTTGAGAAAAAAAAAAAAAAGAAGTCAGTAGGTGATAGTCTGCGTTTCTCAGCCTTATTCACTCTATATTATGCTCAAAAATTTACTAGAGGACTGTATTTAAAGATTCAAGACATACAGTGCCTAGTAGCAGAGTTAGTATATCGATTCCTCTGATATTCTATTCCTTCCTTCCTCTATCAGATATAGGAAAGAGGAGAGAGGAATGAGAGGAGCAGCGTCAGCCCCACTAAGAGTTAATATCCAGGCACGTCCGTAGCCTCAAAAGAAATAGCTCCCTTCCCCCAGCGTTTCACAAAGTAATGCAGGCCTAATCTCCAGCAAGCACCGGACCCCGGGCAGCGATCCAAGAAAAGGACAGAGAGCCGAGGACACAAGAGAGGTGAGTTCACTGCCACGTTCCTACCTCCCAGCTGTCTCCTCCGTTGTGCTGCTCTAGGCCGACTGTACAAGTCCTTCCTGCAAGTACACGCTGGTTGTAGATCCAGGGGACTATTTTTTCATGCTGCGGCTGAATACACCGCTCGTTATGCCTGGACCTCGGGTGACTGTGTCGCTGGGGTCTCAGTGTATTTCGCTTGGGGGGGAGTTTAGAAGCGAGTACCTTGGGAGAGGGGTTGTTAGGTCTGGCAGACTTCTTTGTTGGTCACCAGCTTGCAGTTTGAGACCTTTTTCAAGATGTTGTTCTCAGCCTCAATATCCCTCCGCCACTCCAGTGTTTCCCGCCGGTAGCTTCTTATGTGGAAAGACCCTTTTAATCTTCTGTCTAACAAAAAAAGACAGGGTCTGTGTGAACCTGTGGGCTCAGGGTCAGCTCCGGATTCGGGGATGTTGTTTAAAAGGGGGTCTGGTGATATTATAAGTCCCCTTTATAAGTATTGTTCTGGGAGCTCGGGTTTCCCTCTTCCTCTCTCTTCGGCATCCAGGCTCCGCCAAGATATCACGGGTTTTCAGTCCTGACAGTGTATGACGTAAAGGGATGACATGGGGCCTAGGCATTTCCCCATTGGTTACCACACTTTCACCAACATCAGATGGGCCACAATCATGCATTCGAGTGGACAACACATGCTTTGATGACCTCATTGACGTTGGCTTCACTAAGCTGAATTGCAGACTGGAGGACCCACCATTTTGCACATAGAATGCCAAAGGCACACTCCACCAGGCTCCTGGCCCGTGATAGGCGCAAGTTGAAGATTCTACGACGGTGGTCAAAGTTTCGTCGTGGATATGGACTCATGACATTCCTAGACAGTTGGAACGCCTCATCCCCAACTACAACATATGCCACAGGTTCTAGATTGAAGCCAGGAATTTGCCGTGATGGTGGTAGGTCCATCAGGTTATTTCGCAGCCTCTGACCCATAATGGAAAAATTGAAGACTCTAGAGTCTCCAGTTCTTCCATAGGCCCCAATGTCTACAATTATAAACCTGTAGTTACTGTCAACCAGAGCCAACAGCACAACAGAAAAATATTGTTTATAATTATAGAATTGGGACCCTGAGTTTGGCGGCTTACGCACACGGATGTGCTTCCCATTAAGGGCTCCTATACAATTTGGGAACTGCATTGCTCCTCAAATCCCCTGGCAATCCTCATCCAGTCTTCCATCTTTGGCTCAGGCATGACCACTTGATGAAGTCTGTCCCAGAGTTGTGAGCATGTATCACGCACAATGCCAGATATGGTGGACCTCCCAATCAAAAACTCCAGATGTAGTGCGGCATATGAAATGCCAGTATTTAGGAACCTACAAGTAAACAAATGTAGAGAGAACAATCATTACACATGGGCAAAGGTTTCACAAATGCACTATACATAACCATAAAAGACTTTCATTTACAAACAATCCGAACTTAAATTTTACACAAGTCAAAGGTCTATGTGATTGGGACATACACATCATTGTTCTGGTAGTTCAGCCTGATATATGGGATATATTATAAGGATATTTAAGCAACAGCCATAAGGGTAAAGGCAAGCTTGTGGGAAAACACATCATCAACATACAGTATGTAGGTGAGGAATACATACCATAACGTCAGGAGAAGTCGCTCCTCTGCAGAGATAGCTTTGCGCATCCTGGTGTCCTGGTAGTTGATTCTAGGGCGCATGATCTCCAACAAAACATCAAATGTTGCAATGCTCATCCGACAATAGAGAAAAAACGTGTCAGGATGAGTCCGCAGAGATGCATAAAGCTGGTGAAAATGGCCTTTAGTGAGGCATTGCCTCAAATGCGGATGCACCCACATTCGCCTCCTCCTCCGCGGATCAATGATCACTGGGTATGGCTGCCCAAAGTGGCAGGACAAAACCCAGTTGTGCAAAACTCGATCAGTTGGGGTGAACTGAAGAGTGTCAGACATTTTGGCAACCAAGCAGCAGTACTCCAACACAAGCACAGCACCAACATGGCCAGATTGGGGGTTGCCACCTGATGCAGAGACAATAAATAGGCTTGCTGATGATGGTTTCAATGATTTTCAGGCCTAAAAACAGTTAAATGTCCATTTTGCAAGGCTGCGAGAAAAAAACGTTATACGGATGCCATACGGATTGCATACGGATACTTACATGCACAAAATACGCAGCCACAACGGATGAAATACGGATTAGTGTGCCGGCAACTTTTCGGCGTATTACACCTGTACAATACGGTCCGGTTTTTTTTTCGGTCAATGTGACCCCGGCCTAAAATGATTAGTGCTGTGTAAAAAGCAGTCTGCACAGCAGTGTACACACAGCAATACAGCTATCAGGCGCCTAATAACCAGCGCTGCTGCACACAAGAAAATTCTCCCCTGTCACTGCACACTAGCTGTACAGCACAACTGCTATTAGCACAAGCACATAAGAACTTCTCTTTCCAGCCCTAACTCTCTCCCTACTGATAAACAGCAAGCAACCTCTCCATACTGTTAAGATCGGCAGACGTAAAATGGAGGTCGGCATTCAGGGCTTTTATAGACACTATGACGACCCCCAAAGCAAGCCAATCATTGCAATGCCCTTCTCTAAGATGGTGGTGGACGCTACCCATGTCATCTCATTGCCCACAGTGTACGTCCTTGCTCATTGGCTGAAAAAAGGCACCTGCAAGCATTATGGGAACACCGACTTTGGCGCTCGGGTCCAAGACCGCATGGCCGACTTCACGCTATGGTCGAGTATCACTCGGCAAAACTTGACTTTAGCGAAAGTTGGCGACTTATGAATTTGACCGACCTGTTTCGCTCAACTCTACTCAGTATGGATTTTACCGTAATACAAAAAGCAGAAAAACGGTACTGTCTCAGAAGCGTACAGCTGTATAGAACGTAGGTGAAAATTGAAATCTCCGTATATATTTCCGGACTCACACACAGATGCTCTCTCAGTATGGATTTGACCGTAAGACAAAAGGCAGAAAAACAGTACTGTAGCAGAAGCGTACAGCTGTATACAGCGTAGGGGAAACTTTAAATCTCCGTATATATTTCCGGAGTCACACACAGACGCTCACTCAGTATGGATTTGACCGTAATACAAAAAGCAGAAAAACGGTACTGTCTAAGAAGCGTAGAGCTGTATACAGCGTAGGGGAAAATTGAAATCTCCATATAAACTATTTCCAGAGTCACACACAGATAGTCAGCAATGCATGTATTTGTCCGTGATACCAGCCAGTACACGGTAGTGTGTGAGAAGCGTACAGCTTTATACGGTGTGGGAAAAAATGAACGATCGGTAACTGTGCAGAAAAAAAGAATAAAAGTATTAGTGCTGTGTAAAAAGCAGTCTCCACAGCAGTGTACACACAGCAATACAGCTATCAGGCAGCCTAATAACCAGCGCTGCTGCACACAAGAACATCCTCCCCTGTCACTAGCAGGCAGCCTAATTACCAGCGCTGCTGCACACAAGAAAATCCTCCCTGTCACTGCACACTAACTGTACAGCACAATTGCTATCAGCACAAGCACATAAGAACTTCTCTTTCCCTCTCCCTACTGATAAACAGCATCAGCAACCTCTCCCTACTGTTAATATCGGCAGAAGTAAAATGGTGGTCGGCGTTCAGAGCTTTTATAGACACTATAATGACCCCCAAAGCAAGCCAATCACTGCAATGCCCTTCTCTAAGATGGTGGTGGATGCTGTCCATGTCATCTCGTTGCCCACAGTGTACGTCCTTGCTCATTGGCTGAAAAAAGGCGCCTGCAAGCATTATGGGAAAACCCATTTTGGCGCTCGTTTTGCCGAACGCATGGCCGACTTGGCGCTATGGTCGGGTTTCGCCCGGTGAAACTCGACTTTGGCGAAAGTCGTCGACTTATGAATCTGACCGACCTGTTTCGCTCAACTCTGGAAAATACCTTTAAAGAGAACCTGTTACAAGGTCAAAAACAGCCAGTTTATGCTCTTATGATATTCCTACTGATTACTTGAGTAATCTGATTTTTTTTTCTGCCATAAGGTTCCAGAGATATAGGACTTTCTATTTAATGCTATTTTTATGGTGTACTAGTTGGCATACTCACACAAGTCATCATCAGTGATAAGAGGCTGCGATCACTGCCACAACCTTTGCTACAACAACATTGCAAAGCATTATTAATGATGTCCATTTCAGGGGTTGGGCTAGTCCTTGCTTTACTGAGCATGCGATGGTTGTCAATTCCAATGTATGCTTAGTAGGATCTTGCCACTGTGCTGTATTCTTATTAATGCACAGTGACAGTACACTCTTTCTCTAGGTCTGATGAAAAGTCATGAGCTGGCAAGAGAGCACATTGTATTATTTAAAGTTTTGTCTAAGCAGGTGATTTAGAGCTCAGTGTCTGACTGTTCTTCCGAAAATAATATTTTACTGTATTACTGTAGGGATCAATATGTTTATATCTTATTGTACTAATAAAAACACAGTATGTTTAGCAGGATCTTGCCACTGTGCAGTATTCTTATTAATGCACAGTGACAGTGCGCTCTTTCTCTAGGTCTGACTAGAAGTCACGAGCCGGCAAGAGAGCACATTTTATTATTTTAATATTTTGTCTAAGCAGGTGATTTAGAGCTCAGTGTCTGACTGTTCTTCCGAAAATAATATGTTACAAATCTCTACTCTTACTGTAATAATAAAAACACAGTACATGACGCTTGCATGCTTCACTTGCATTACCAAGTCATTTTGCCCTATGACAATCATCTGCATGTTTCATGCATTTCCCAGTAAATGTACTGTTTTGTTTGTAAAACTCTAAGGAAAATGCTTTTTCTTTTTTTTTTACCAAGAAATCGGCAAAGACAACAACTGGAATATAGACCAACTACAACAAAATGTTCATCCTGCAAGGTCAGAGAAAATGTAAAGGTTATTATATTTGTCATTTTTGCAACAAATGCAGCATCTTTTTCACACAAAGAACAAATATCCCATCTGGGTTTTATGCTTAAAATAAAATAAAATGCATTTTTTTTGCTAAACTATAGCAGATATGAAGGTAAAAAAACAACTATTCAGCATGCCTTGTAACAGGCAGCTATAAAAGTATTTTATTTTTTGTTGTATTTGCTTCCATAAACAAATAAATTTTCATGTAACTTTTTGTCATATACGGTAGTAATTTTTTGTATTTCTATGTTCTCATAGGTTTGCTCTCATTGTATTTTGCTTTTCTCATTTTTTGTCATCTTTTTTCTTTGTTTTTCACTTTTACATTTTTCTTGCTATTCAGCAATTTTCCCTTTTCTTTTTTCTTTCGCTTTTTCTTTTTCTTTACCTTCCCCCTTTATTTCACTTTCAAAGGTTAACTGCACTTACAAATTACTCTTCAAAGTAAGCTTTCCTGGATGCATATATGAAGAATAACACAATTTATGGCCATTATATGACTTGTATCCTGCATTTTCTCCACATTTTCCCTGTGTAGGCTCTATCTCAAATTTTCAGTTGATGCTCAGGTGATGTGAGGAGACTAGCTGTTATGATATCTCTCATATACTGCACAGAACACAGACATGGATTCCTGCTCTTCATTCCTTAGTTAGTATATCTAAAGAATCAGCAGCAGCATGGAGGACAATATGCACCAGTACTGATCAAAGCAGATGTGAATCCAGCTTTACGGTGAGGGAAAATACTTGTTAGTAAGCTCTGTTTGATCTTTCTGTGTCTCCATCTACCTGTTTTCTCACCCATAGCCTCATTCCTTCTCTCTCTGATTCTACATAGAGTACAATAGGCTCTGTAGTCTGATATCTCACTGTTCTTTTCTAGAGATGAGTGAAAAAATTGAAGTGGAATTGTATTCTACTCGAACATTACAAAAATCAACAATTGACAAAATGCAGATTTTTTGTAATTCATGTCTGTGCAGATTCAGAAAAAGTTAACAAAAACATTCTATTACTCACCTTACGGCTCACCTCTCTGGCCCCTCTGCTTCTCATCATCATTCATCTGGTTCTCTCATAGCATCTTCAGATTGCTGACACTGTTATTGAATTCCCCAGGCCTCTATTCATGGGTTACCTGACTTTGTAGAGCCAGAAGACTGCAGCGTCTGATTGCTCCTACTCAAGCACTGAGGAGAAGCACTTCTCCTTCATTTTAAATGTGTTTATTCCTTCTGGCAGAACAGGGGTTAATCAGACATGTTGGAAATCCTTGTGCTCACAGCTGAGCTAGGTTACCACTCCTTTCCCCTTTAAATTCTGGTCTCTGACACAAATCCTTGTCAGAGCTAGCATTTGCTGCATGGCTTACAGTGGGAGAGGAGTACATATGAGAAGGAGAGTTGAAGGAGTTATTAGTGACTGTTGAATGGTTTGTATGTGTGGTAATTTGTTATCCTTCTCTGTTTAGGTTTATTCCTCTACCTTCACACTCCAGTGCATTCCTATGTTACGTCAGTGAATATTTTGTATGCCTAGAGTTTTCTGTTAACCCATGTCCGTGTTGCCTTGTTTGTCAGGTTGGTGTATTATGGTGCACAGTAGCGCCCCCCTTACGAGATAAGGCAAGGGCGGAGGCCCCATCATGTTCACGATCTGAAGTATCCCGGGAGAAGGCTGAGCTAGGGTTCCCCCTATTGTTAGGGACAGGGAAGAAGCCCCTGGTCCCGGGTCACCAGACAGCTGTATCGTGACACCTCTTACACTGGGCTTCGAGGTTTTATTAGCCCGGGAGGGTTTTGCGCATGTGCACATAGACTATGACCTTAGGAGCACACTTGCAAGGAATCTCCAGTCCCTCATCAAACTTGGAAATCCGGGTCCAGTGTGAGAGACCTGGGAATTCAATGCATATGGTGGGAATCTAAAGATGTGACAAGGATGGGAGGGGTAATTGCGAGGAGCAGAGGAGTTGGAGAGGTGAGCAGTAAGGTGAGTATGAGTATTTTTGTTTATTTTTAACATATTACATTTATTATGCCCCGGGTCTTTCCAGACCCCAATGCATGTCAAGGCAAATTAAGTCCAAACTTCCTGGAAAATACAGCACGAACAAGTGAATTTGAATTTTGCCTGATCCACTTAACCTCATTCTTTTTCCATTTTCATCCCATCCTACCTTGGGTCAATTTATCTGTATTTTTTTTTGTTTTTTTTATATGTGAGTACATTGCAAAATTAGGGAATAAGAACTGCTGAACAACTTCCAAAGAAGGATATTAACTGTTGGAGATTTCTAGCCAATTGCTTATTCTAAGGACTATGTGTTCCATGATTTATATGAAACAAGTTTTCTTTACAAAGCCAAGCCAACACACAAACTAAAACAATCCATAACCTCAATATTGCAACATTATATGATGTGTCAGTAACAATGCAATGCAATAACATAATGTAATGTCGACTCTGGAAATTTAATGTTCATATTGATGATTACAAAAATAATTTGTTGTTGAATTTTAGATCCTTTCAGCTTATATTACAATAAAGTAAAAGATAATGTTTATACTGTAGGAGAAATCTATTGCCTAAAGTATTCTTGCCCTAATAAAGGAATGGTTGCTCGTTTCAGTATGCAAAACCCATAAATAATGCCATATAACATCTCAATGAAACAGCTGTTCACATAACAAAAAATATTTGCAGAGAAATTATCAAACAAAACAACAGAAAACCAGCAAAAAAAAGCATTCAACACTGTTTCATATAGATGTCTAATAAATAACTCTAAGTCCATAGGCTTAGAAAGTAAGATTTGTCATTGGATCGAAACTTGTCTCAATGGCAGCACCCAGTGAGTTGTGGTGAATTAGTACTTCTCTGAATGGGCTCTGGTTATTAGTGGTGACGCTAAGACTCAATTCTGGGTCCGCTAGTATTTAACTTATTAATGATATAAAATATGGGATTAATAGTTTTTTTTCTATGTTTGAAAATGTCACCAAATTATGTAGTGTAGTATAGATAGGTGCATTTACTCTGAATAAAATGAGTGATAAATGATAAAGATTGCTCTTAAAGATATATACTTTATAAGACTGCTTTGAAATTTTGCATGGAAGAGACCTTGCTGATGCATTATAATTACCTTGAGGCTTGTTTCAGTGCTCAGTCTTGGCATGATGTATAAAACATTTGAAATGAAACTGTCTTCCACAACCTCACCTTTGTACAGTTTGGCTTTTTCTCCTCAAGTATTTACACTCCTACATGGATGTTTCTTTTTCAGAATAACTGTTGTGGTAGGTCAACTCACTCGGCTTCATATAGAGGTAGACACAGGAACAAATTCTATTTAAAAAACGCCTGGTTTATTGCAATCCTCATAAACCATGCCGACAAAAAATGTTAATACAGCTTTTGTCTGGCAGATGGTAAAACATAAAGTATCAAGTCCATACAATAGTGCTGTTTATCGCCCCTGGCTTAGATTTAAACCTTCATGTCCTTTAGTAAAGGACATTCAATCCAGAAGACCTGAAATCCTCATACGTCCAGCTTTCCTTAACACAAAACCACATCTCCAGAGCTTGCACCTCCAGACCCACTCACACTCAAATGCTCTAGAAAGCTGGTATTTATTCGCTGGACTCCTCCCACTCTACACCTGTTCCATCATCCTAGCACAAAACATAGCTGATTAAACCCTCTCACCACTCAGTATTCTGCATGATTTATCCTAGGTTTATATTACTGAAGCTAACAACCTCAGTGCTACTTATCTCCCCTCTAATACTTTGATAGTGACTTTGTCACACTGTGTTTCAACTTACATTAGCATAAAATGATGATCTTTATCACCTATTTGGTATATATACAGTAGTGTGCAAAACATTTTTAAAAGTGTATAAAAATATGCTGCAAAGTGAGAAAGTCTTCAAAAATAGAAGGGATAATAGTTTATTTTTTAACAATTAGCATACTTTCACAGTTTTTGAAAAAACTCAGCACAGAGGTTGTTCCAAACATCTTGGGAACTAATCACTAGAGATGAGCGCAAATTTGATTTGCAGCAAATTGAATATCCTATATGCTCTGGGATCTTTCCAGTCTCAAGACAATAATAAACATAAGATGTAGAAAATAAAAAAATAATTATACACACCTCTTAAGATCCACCTCTCCACCCTTTACCATCCCCTGTTTTGTTCCTCTGCATATTTTATTATCATCACCACTGAGTGCTGAATCTATGAGCCTCTTCAAGCTAAACTGGGAGTTTAGGCTCTGAGGCTTGGGACATATCTGTGCAATTGCACACAAGGACATTCTGAGGGGTGATCAGTAAGTTGAGTATAAGTATTTTTTTAACGATTTTATAGCCCTTTGCGGTTCAGCAAAATGGCGGCCAATTGTCTGAATAAGTTATTTTTTAACCATTTGATGACTCTTTACAGTTTAGCCAAATGGAGATGAGCTTTGCTATATCCAAGTGGAAGAAAATGTAAAAAAAAAATCTTAATTTTAATGAATGCAAATGTTTGTATTATTCAAGTAGAATTCAATTTCCTTAAATTATTTAGGAAAGTATATAGAGAAGGATAATCACACTGTACCCACAGCAAGCAGAGATGGCACTGGCTTTAGCTGCCTATATGATGCTATATTCATGCATCCAAAGATTGATAGAGGATAGGGATGAGCGAGTATACTCTTTAGGATTCGGTACTCGGCGAGTAATGCGGTAATCGCGGTACTCAAATCCTAGAGAGTAAATTTCACAACTCGCCTCGCAATATTCAGATCTCCTGCCCGGCATGTGTTAGCCAATCACAGTAAAGCCGCTGCCTTCTTTGTTGTGGCATTACTGTGATTGGCTGGCCGCACAGTGTCATAGTCATAGCCTATGAGTCATAGGCTATGACTATGTGTGTGCGGAGAATGTGTGCGGCGGTCTGTAAAGGTGTGTGTGTGTGTGTGTGTGGGGCTGTGCCGGGCTCTGCTGTGTCCGTCGAGGGACACTTGTTTTTAAAGGTCCTGCATCAGAAAGGTGAGTATAGACGAGGGCTTCGGGGAATTAGGCGTGCACCTTCCAATAGCAAGGTGGCTTTAACCCATTATTAACCCATTCGCCACCGCTACAGGGCAATGGGTGGCGGTGGCAAATGGGTTGATATTGGGTTAAAGCCACCTTGCTATTGGAAGGTGACTTTAAGCCAGGTTAATAATTGAGAGCTGTCAATTAGACAACTATCAATTATTAATCCTATTATATGAAATAAAAATAAAACACACACACTTTAATTAAAAATCATTTTAATGAAATAATGAAACAGTTTTTGACCATATTTTATTTTCCAGCTAAACCCATTTGAAGCCTTTGTTCTCCTGTATTAAAAATAAAATAATAAAGCAACATTATTCTTACCTATCCGGTGTTCAGTCAGGTCCCCCGATGTAATCCTTCTGAAAGGGTTAATGTTTACTGCAGGGACAGCAGCTAATTCTGCCAGCCTCGCAGTAAACCCCCGAATGAATGAGTTCCTCTCCCAGCTGACAGGAGAGGAAGTGATTAGTGTGGAAAGCTTAATTGATTGCTTCCCACTTTCACTTCAGGTCAGCCGGGGACACCGCACACCGTCATTGACGTCAGAGGGAATCCCAGCTGACCTGAAGTGAAAGTGGGAAGCAATCAATGAAGCTTACCACAGTAATCAGTTCCTGTCCTGTCGCCGGGAGAGGAACTCATTCATTCAGGAGCTTACAGCTGAGCAGGCAGCATTATCTGGACTGCTTGGCTGTAAGGCAATTAACCCTTTGTGAAGGATTACAGCGTGGGACCTGACAGAGCAGCAGATAGGTAAGCATAATGTTGTTTTATTATTTTTTCTTTATTACAGGAGACCGAGGGCTTTGCATGGATTACCAGTTAAATAAATGATGGTCAAAAAAATGTGTGTTTATTTTATTAAAATTATTTACTCTTCATGTGTGTGTGTTTTTTTTTATTTCCTTCAATAGGATTAATAATTGAGAGTTGTCAAATTAACAACTCTCAATTATTAACCTGGCGTAAAGTCACCTTTCAATAGCAAGGTGGCTTTAACCCATTATTAACCCATTCGCCACCGCTGCAGGGCAATGGGAATAGACCGGCAAAGTGCCAGAAAGGGCGCATCTAATTATAGATTTGCCTTTTCTGGGGTGGCTGGGGAAGATTTTAGTAGCCAGGGAGGGGCACAAAATAAATGCACCCTCCCTCGGCTATTATTATCTGCCCCCACTCGCTGGCTTTGTCTGTCTGGTTTAGAAAATAGCGCGGGAGCCTACACATTTTTTTCAACTAATTTACACCTTTATTTAACCCCTACATGTATGAAATTTTGCACACATACACTCATGTAATTGTTAGTGAAAACCATATATCAAACTACATGAAATGCCATGGTTAACTGTATGTAAACCATGTGTCATTTCATGTTGGGTGGTTCTGTAATTTCAAAAAAGCCGGCAATTGAATCAGTGGCTATTTTACTATGTAGAAGTGTATGAACTATAAATATATGTATATATATGTCACAATGATATGTGTATATATATATATATATATATATACACATATCATATATATGTATTCTATGTGTGTATATCTAGTGTTTATAAGGAAGGAAAGGGTTTATTTTAATTACGATATTTCTGTCCCATTGACTTGCATTGGGTTCCGGTATCGGAATCGGTGATACCCGATACTTTTTGGGTATCGGTCCGATCCAATCTGATCCGATACTTCTTGATATCGGGAAGTATTGCTCAACACTACTTGAAGGTCTATGAATGATTTCATAAGGAAAATGAATCCATACTCTAAATAAAATGGCTTAGTATAACTGAAGAGAACTCAATCTGCTACACTGGGGTCTAGCTATATCCTTGTATGAATTGTCACCAGTGGTTTGACAATCTAAATTCCTGATCAGTTTGTGCTTTGAAACCAAAGTGCCCAGAGGAAACCCACACAATCATGAAGAGAACATACAAACTCCTAGCAAATGTTGACCTTGGTGAGATTTGAACCCAGGGCCAAAGTGCTGCAAAACAACCATGTTAACTACTGAGCCACCATGTTTCCCATATTCATTCTTCAATAAGTCAAGAGTTTAATGGGCTCATAGATCACTGGAGATTGTAGGCTTTCAGAGTTGAAAGTTGTAGCTTTTCAACATTCTGGTGATTGTTGGCTGTCAAAGCATGCTTAGAGTTGTGGCTTCCCAACAGCTGAGAGGCCATGGATTGGAGACCAATGATGGTAGGTACTCATGGCATGATGAAAGTTTTAAAAATTCAACAGCTCAAAAGTAGTATGGGCTTGTAGATCACTGGTAACTGTATGCTTTCAGGGCTGGAAGTTGTAGTTCTTTCAAATTTGGAGAGGAACTAGTTAGAGACCTGTGATGATGATTGGCTGACAGAGCATGCTTCGAATTGTAGCTTCCCAACAGCTGGAAGCTACAGGTTGAAACCATTCATGATGGTTGGCTGTCAATGCATACATTACTCTAGGCTTTTTTGGAATCCTGGAACAAGACACAAATAGTTTTGCTGGCTACTTCCATGCACAACAAATTCAGATTTTATTAATTCACATACAAGCTAAATGTAATATCACATTCCAAGCATGAGAAAGTTATTATCCTATCATTTAGAATGACACACAAAATCCCCTTTATGTGCAATTACTGAAGCATTAATGCTGCTGCCAGAACATGTCAGTATAAATTACACTATCACTTATCCTGTAAACCCCAAATGAAACATTGTGGCAACAAGCAACACTCTTTGTTGTCCACCAATTTGCGAATCAATGTGGAATGAGATTTCCAAATGTAAAAACCCCTTCCAGATACAAATGCTATTGATGAAGGAATTATGCTATCACCTTTGTAAAGGTATGTCAGCCAAATGATACCACATCCATTTTACTACACTTCCTAGAACATTATGTCAAGTCTCCAGTCACTATGGTAACATCATTGGGACTTAACTGCTTCTCTTCTTGTATTTTCGATAGAATAACTTCATTGTGATTTGCCAGAGAGGTCACATAACTCTTCCCAGCTGATTTTACTTTGCTTTAATAGTGATAATCTAAAACATGTATAAGTTGCTTTAAAATCTAAAAGCTTTGCCCAGTAAATAACACTGTAATAATAGGATACATCTCATTGTTGAACTAGCAGCTGGAAAGCTGGAGGAATCACATTACAATAATGACAAGATTCCACCAGCCCGGGAAGCCAGTAAGCTGTATTAAAATGAAATGTTAAAGGCTAAAAATATTCATTATATGAAAATAAATCCAGGATTTCACTTTGGTTAAATATAAGACAAAGCAAACAAAAAAACATGTGCAAATGTAATAACGTAATAGCACATATAATAGTGGCTATGTGAAATAGTAAGTGCACCAAATGCATAGCATTTATTATATTTAACATATGCTGTAATATTAATATTGAATCTTAATTTATGCAGCAAACTTGCATAAAAGTGAATATAAAAATAACAAATAAATTTTACAATAATTTAACAAAAAATTGTCTATTTCCACTTTGGAAAAAGGAGGGGCAGCCTTGAGCGTAAATTATCTCATCAAAGAGAACCAGGTCAATTTTTAAAATCACACTCTGATCAAACTGAGTTTAATCACAGTTTGATCCATTTCTCTTGGATAGAGAGAAGATGTAGAAAAAAATCTCAGTTGTTTCCATTCTGTCAGCCCTAGGAAATTGGCCAAATTATGTGCTAAGCGTGTCATTGTTTTCCTAGTATTCAGAAGCAGTATTGCTATTCATATTTCATACTGACATGCTTTAGCACGATAGAGTGCAACATTTTTTGTATATATTATGGATAGTTCATGGAAATTGGACAGTGCTCAGTTGTTATCTGAATACAGTCCGATGGTTTCCACGGGCTCATTCACTTGCATGGCTGAGTGCAATCCGAATATCTGATCAAACTCGGGCAAGCAAGTGATTTTTTTCCCCAAACCGGCCCTATCTGAGGAAAAATCAGGTAGTTGCATGGTGTTATGAGCTCGGTTGCAACAACTTTATTATATAATGGATTGCAAGCGAACCCGGGGTCCGCGATGCAGTTTATGTTCACTGCTGCTGAACACCCCTTGGGTATGAGGGTAAAACTGACAACAGAAATATAATATTAGCTCTCGCCTGTGTTACTTCACACTAGGGGAGATGTAGAATTGGCACTATCTCTGTTAACGTCACGGGAGATGTGCTATCGACTGGCGTAAATGTAGCCCTGTTAATGGCACAGAAGCCACTTGCCAGATATTAGGTTTGCACTATGTGCTGCAAGCTGGTATAGACGTAGCCCTGTTGACTGCACAGAAGCTACGTGCCAACCGCTAGGGAGTGCGTGCGACAAACGCCAAGCGTACGTGCTACCAGCCAGTGTGAGACCGAACTGAGCAACTTTCTGTTCAGCTTGGCAGGCGATGCCCAGTTACGCTCCCCGCAGTCTGCTCAGGGTGTATAGCTACCCTATATTCGTAGCAAGATTGCGCCACATTGGCTACCTGCCTGGCATAAGCTAAACCTGGCTGAAGGACCTGTGCTAATTAGCCGAGCGAACTCTGGCATCTGCAGGTCCCGTACAGCAAAGCTAGAGAGCATGTGGATCCCAGATTCTGATACGTCCACACATGAGCACTGCCTATTTTAGTATGATCTGACCGCGCCACGCCACGGACAGAAAAACTATTTAAGGGCTAAGCTCCACCCCCAGCCATCTCGTCAATCGCATCACCGATGATGTCATCCATGACCAATCAGGCAATGCCAGGTCAGAGGATCAGCTGACATTACCCACCAATCATGGATCGCCATGTCACGGACATGCTCGGTGCAGGCATTTCTAGACTTCTAGGCTATAACAGCCCTGTCTCCTTCTGTAACCTATGCTTAAGGCTACTATTAACAAAGACCCTGGAGACAGCTTGTACTGTCTTGTACTGGCTAGGCGTTGTGCTCGACGGCAAAGCTAAGCATCATCTGCCTTGGCTGAAACCTGGATTGGGGACCACTGATGCCTCAGATCCAGGTTCAAATCCAGCCATTGCCTGATGCCTAACACATGGCTCTATAGAATAACATGGAATGAATGCTATCTGTCAAAACGATGAATAGCACTCGTTCATTATTACAGTTGTCTGCACAAGCCATAAGGCTGGATTCACATATTTTTTGTGACATGATCAAGAAAAAAATGCACCATTTTGACATGATTTGTAAAGTGTAAATATAGCCTAATGTGTTCGTATTGTTTTATGAGTGCCTGCAAGTTGCTGACATTAACGCTAAGAAACTGAATGTTGTTATTTATTTTTGTTAAGTGCATCGTTTGTATAATTATGTATTGTTAGCATAATATATAACACACTGTTTTCCATATATGGTAAAAAATTTAAAAAATACATATTTGAGGTGTACTTATTGTTTCACATTTTTACTGTAATGCCATGATTTATATACAGGTATTGAATTTAATTTGGTCTAGAGAAGAGTGGCACTTTTTCTGAAACCTATTCTGATCTTATTCAACCCTTTTATAATGAGAAATTATCAAAATAAAAATGCAAAAAAAGCTTTTCAGTTTTTGGCAAAGAATAATGTAAAGGCTCTTTTGTATGCCCTGCGTACACCTGTCTTAGTTGAGCCAAATATCATCCATCCTTTATCTTGGCTATCCATTTTCCTCAAATGTGATACCGCTAAAGTTGTCTGATGACAGCCCAGCAGGCAACATTTCTCATTGTGCTTCATGTTCTCCAGAGACAAATATTGAACTTGATGAAGGTGTAAACCTTGTGCTGAAACACATTTTTTATTTTTAATAATGCGTTATGTTTATATGGAATCCTTTCTGTGATAACAAAGATACAAAGTCTGGATGTCCAATTGTCTCTGGCCTAGGAGGCTTATGTGTCACTTTGTAAATTTATAGAGTATTATCTACATCCGTTGGTTGAGACCTCACCCTCATATGTCAGAGACACTACAGACATCCTTCAATAAGTTGATAGACTTACCCTGGAATCAGATATGCCCCCAGTGACTGTGGATGTTGATTTTCTTTATACCTGTATTAATCACATTGATGGTATGGAGGCTGTATGGTTTTACCTCTAGATGAACAATTTAGTTAAATTGCTGTGATCCTTGATCTTGGAGCTCTTGTAGTTTATTTTGAGTCCTAATTTTTTTGTTTTTAAGACAGATTTCTTCTTTAAAAATGCGGTACTGCAATGGGCGCAACGTGTGCCCACTATGCTAATGTCACAAGCACTTCGGAGGTGACAGGCCGTCAACCTGTGTCAGGTCTCAGATGGTATGAGCACCTGTCCATACAGACTGCTCTCAAAATCCACAATGATTTTCATAAATCTCTTCTTAAGAAATTTGTGAACCCCATTGAGTCCTCATCCCCACCGCCCTCTCAATTTTGGTAGATGGCAATTTGGAGTTTGAGATTTTGAGGATTGTGGACTCTCGTCTCCTTTACGGTCCTGAGGGTCCGGAGGCCTCTCGTAGGAGGGGGGGTACTGTCATGAGCGCTTCGGAGGTGACAGGACGTCATCCTGCATCAGGCCTCAGAAGGTTTGAGTGCCTATCCTTACAGACTGCTCCCTGAACCATCTGTCTCTAGGACCCAGCGTCGACCTCCTCCTCCTCAGAGTAGTTTGAGCTATTTAGTTAGTGGCCCCAGCTGTGACCCAGTGCGGGTAATAGCTTCATTTACACTTGAACTTGCTAGAGTTTGGACCTATTCAGAGTGCTCCAGTTTGGTGTCTGGAATCCCTCATCTGATATCCGTATCTGGCGATTCAGCTAAGTGTTCCCCTGTTTGTCTCACCTTACCGTCTTTAGTTTAGCGAAGACTGCCTAGCGCGCATCTCCCCCCGTTCCATATTCAGGACTTAGGCCTCTGGGAGATTCAGGGCCTGAGCATCCTGCTCGGCGACTGGTGAGGAACCAGTATAGGGACTCGGTAGGAGTTCTAGGGAGAAATTAGATCTAGCCTAGGGGTCTCCAAATCCCTAGTGTCTGGGCCCCCTTCCCCATTTCCCTTCATGTTACACTTGGTTTTCCCACACTGTGCGTGACCCGCCACACCATTTAGAGAAAAAAAAAAAACTGACACGTGGTTCATTTGTGCATGTGTTTTGTTTGTCTTGTGTTTTTTTTTGTTGGGGTTTTTTTTTTCTCTCTCTCCCTTTGGAGATGCATGCAGTCACTGAGTTGGCTGAGCGACTACGCTGTCTGTCTCTGGAAGTGACTGATCTCCGTCATGAGGTTCTGCAGCAGCAGAAGCTGCAAGTCGCCAGTGTTGGGGCCTCTCCTGCTGTCTCCAGTCTGTGGAGGGATTTTTTGGGGCACTGGCCCTCATTTATGATGACCCTGACCGAGTCGCTCTGGCGAAGTCTAGACTTCGCCGCCTCCAGCAGGGAAATCTGTCAGTAGAGTCATATAGCTCTGATTTCTGTAGGTGGGCAACTGACACCAAATGGAATGAAGCGGCTCTTAAAAGCCAATATTATGAGGGTCTTTCTGAGAAACTAAAAGATGTCCTGGCTATGTATGAGGCTCCTGTGTCATTGGAGGCAGCTATATCGCTGGCTATACGTGTGGATAGACGCCTTCGGGATCAGTGGGTAAGACCACTTTCCCCAGGTCCCTCTGATGGGGATCTGGGGATCAGCTTGGCGGTGAACCTGTGTTGGGGAGGAAGTAGAACCCATGCAGTTAGGAGGGGCCGCCACCCCATACTTCTCCACTGAGAGTCGCAAGAAAAAAGGTGTTTGTTTTTTCTGGGGAAAAAATGGTCATTTTATAGGAGCTTGTCCTTTGGTACCAAGGCAAAAGGGTACTCGGTTAACCATTGGTGGTCTGGACTTAGATAAACAGGTCGTACATTTTTATTTTGCTTGCAGTTCCCGATTTGTCCTGTCAGCATAGGTGGTGCTAGAGAGCAAATCCAAGAAAATTGTTGCATTTGTTGACAGTGGAGCTGGAGTCAGCATGGTGGACGCCAAGTGTTAGGGAACGAGTTCCTGCTGCTGCACAAGGGGAATCTCGAACCAGTCCCTCTGCGGTCCCCCATCCATCTCCGGTTGCAGTGGAGCCTGCTCAGCAGAGACATCGGTCCTCGCGTCTCGCTCGGTCTAATACTGTGCAGAGGCTTGTTGCTGCCTCTCCTGGTTCCTCTATTATAACCAGTGCTGGAGCAAGCAGTCCTGGGACAAAGTTCTCGCTTTCTCCATCTGAGCATGCCCAGGGCAAGGGTCACATGCTCGGTTACAGCAGCGACTCCAATTGGTCTGCCAGGAAGGTCCTGTAACTGCTTGTGTTCTGGAACAGTTTCTCATTGGTCCTTTTCTGGAAGGTCTTGTAGCTGCTACTATAAAAGGTGCGCATGACCGCACGGCCATGCGCTAGTATCAATTCTGTTGTGTGCTTTGCACGAGTGTGGTCATGTTCGCATGTGGTTAGGGCTCAGCTAAAATAAGCCCCTAGAATACTGGCTACTCCGGTGAGGAGTTGGTTGTTTGCATTTCTGACTGCATGACCACGGACTGCCATCCGCTCAGCAGCTTTCTGTGTACTCCTCGGTGTTTACAGGACACAGTCTCTATCTCAGCGTCTAAGTCAGCGACTCTGTGGTGTAACAGAGTTCGCTCATATCGCCATATAGTGCCACAGCGTCTATGTTTGCGACTCTGTGAAGTAACAGAGCTTGCTTATACCGCCATATCCTGTCATCTTACTAGCAGCAGGCTCTGCCTGCACGGTGGACCCCAGGCTGCGAACGCACCCATTAATTATATTTATTTGGTGCGTTCCGCAGACCCTAATATAATACTAGCGCCAGGGTCTGGCTAGTAAAATGGCGGACGACCAGCGTCTACAGCGGTACATCCAGCAGCTGGAGGGTAGGTTGGCGGCTCTTGAGCGCACAACCTCAGCTGTGGATGTTACCGCTGTCGCTGTTCAGGCTGCTAGCGTGGCTGCAGCCAGTTTGTCCTCTGCCACCCCTGCTCCGACTTTATCCCATCTCCCGCTTCCAGACAAGTTTGCTGGTGACAGCAAGCAATGTCGGGGATTCGTGAGTCAGTGCTCCATTCATCTTGAGCTTCTGGCTGCACGTTTTCCCACGAAACGGGCGAAGGTGGGTTTTGTCTTATCCCTCCTGTCAGGCAGGGCGTTTGAGTGGGCAACGCCGCTGTGGGAGCGTGACATCCTTTTTTCCTGGACCTCTGAGACAGGTCTTCTTAGGACCTCGTGTCACCCATGATATGGCGCTCCAACTGCTGGCAAAATCACAGGGTTCATCCATGGTCAGCTAGTTCACTGTCCAATTTCGGACTGTGGCCTCTGAGCTAGAGTGACCGGATAAAGTCCTCATTCCGGTGTACTGGAGAGGACTGGCGGACCATGTGAAGGATGCCTTGGCCACCAGGTAGATTCCCGCAACACCGGAGGAGCTCATTTCCTTATCTACCCTCATTGATCTCCGTTTTAACGAACGGAGGTTAGAGCGGACCCAGTGCAGGTAGAGGTTTTGGCTGGCTCCCATCTTCACCAAACCTCTGGAATCTTCTGTTCAGGCGTCCGACTCCCCCGAAGCCATGGAGGTTTCTCGAACGGGACCTAAGTCCCGGACCTCTCGAGTACCGGTGGTCTGTAATTTTTGACAACAGGCAGGACACTATGCTAACAGATGTCCACAGCGATTGGAGAGGCGATCGCGTCTAGTGACCCTGGGAGGAGGCTCACTAGAGACAGCGGCATTTTCCTCCAAGATGACATTTAAAGGGACAGTCACTGTAGGCACTTCCACTCTCATGGTCGAGCTTTGTTTGGACTCGGGAGCAGAGGGGAACTTCATGTCCTCTAACTTTGCTCGCTGTCACGCAATACCTCTGGTGGTGCTCGACAAATCAGTGACTGTCCGGGTAGTGAATGAGTCGACATTGCCCTCACAAATTACACACCAGACTGTTCCTCTTGCATTGTTTGTATCCCCTTCCCATCAGTAGATTATTTCCCTACTCGTCCTTCCCGAGGGTATAGACGAGATCCTTCTAGGAATACCTTGGCTCCGTTTCCACTCCCCACATATAGAGTGGACTTCGGGTAGGATACTGGGTTGGAGTGATGCATGTAGAGGCAGATGTGTCAGGAAGTGCGTTCAGGTTACCACTACTGAGTTACCTGCAGATCTTACTCCACTTCCCAAGTGCTATTGGTCATATGCAGACATGTTCTCCAAGAAGGCTGCATAGACTCTTCCGCCTCATCGCCCCTATGACTGTCCAATCGACCTCTTGCCTGGAGCAGAACCTCCACGGTGAAGGGTCTATCCCCCTCTCTTCCTGAGACGGAGGCTATGTCACAATATATTCAGAGAAATCTGGCAAGAGGGTTCATTAGGAAGTCGGTGTCATCGACAGGGGCGGGATTCTTCTTCTTGAAGAAGAAGAACGGAGAATTAAGTCTGTGTATTGATTACAGGGGTCTTAACCGTTAAGAACAAGTACCCGTTGCCCCTGATTTCTGAGCTCTTTGATAGGCTCCAGTGAGCAAGGGTATTTACTAAACTAGATCTGTGCAGTGCTTATAACCTGATTCTTATCCGTAAGAAGGACAAATGGAAGATGCTTTTAATACCAGGGATGGGCATTACGAATTTCTGGTGATGCCCTTTGGGCTCTGTAATTGAGTCGCTCACAGACCAGGGCTTATGGGGTACTCGGCACCGAGCCCGTTCACTTCAATGGGGGAGAGGTCACGGGTAGCGCAGCTCAGTCCGTTGCCCTGGGCGCTCATTCAAAGGGGGATATTTACAGGGGATTTTAGGAATTGTTCGTGACGCCACCTGTGGTTTCTGATCAAGGTGACCAGCGCTGCAGGGTGAATCTTCTGAGGGGATGTTACTGGGCAGCAAGGTGTTAAGTCTCCCACAGGTGAGACTGTTCCCTCGAAGTCTATGGCGGTGCAGGGTGCAGGCAATAAGGCAGACACACACAAGTCAATCTCTTTCCATACCTTTACTGGTGGTATTTGCAGGTATGTCCCGGGAAGCTGCTCAGGGTGGAGGATGCACATCCAGTAATCACCGAGTAGGTTTAAGGCCTCCTTTCTTCCAATGTGTGTGAGTTTCTAACCTGCATGAAGCCAAGTTTAACTCCGTGTAGAACAGCTATGCCCGGCCGACATTGTGGTGGAGCCTTCTTGTGGACAGAACTAAGTCTATGTGGCTGATCAGGCCTGACTCCTGTTCTTCCTGACCCCGGTTACGTATCAGCACTGTTGGGCCCCCTCTGCGACCTGAAGTCCAGCAGGGTCTCCGGTTTCTCCCACTAGCCGTGAAGGAACTAGCAAGCTCGGACCCGGTGTCCGGTTGTGCAGAGTGGAGGTCAGCTATCGTTGCTATATCACCTCAGTCACTCTTTCTTCTTCTTTACCACTCGCCTGTCGCCCTACTCACACCCTTAACATAAGCACAGGCAACAGTAGGTGTAATCGTCAGCTTCCTTCTATCCACAGCTCACTGACCGTTTCTCAGTCGACTCGTTGTTACAAATAACTGTAGTCCCCTTCCTTCTGCTCCTTCATAGGCTCTGTCCAGAGTAGCTATCAGGACCTTCCGTCAGACTGATTTCGTGCTCACTCTGAGAGTCACTTTCCACGTTCATAGGGAACTAACAGTTAGCCTGTTCTGAGGTAAAATCTCCGTCCGTCTGACTAGAATGTCTCTGACAGGAAATCCACACCAAGACTGGCTCTGACTGGAATGTCTCCAAGACTCGAATGTCCTACTGCTACGTCTCTCACACCCTTATATAGTCTAAGGCTCCCTCTAGTGGCACTATAGGGAAGTGTGAGTGTGAATGAATATCAGGTATTTGTGATTTACCTTTCTGTGCATCCTCCAGGGAACATGTGTCACCAAGCGCAGCTGGGCCACACATCCCCCCCTAGTTATATTCAGCACTCCCGGGCTGAAATAGAAAAACAATTTTTATAATAACATCAACAACATAACTCATCCCTTGCGGGAGGTAAGGACACTTTAACATTACATTGTGTACAAATTGCAATTAGAAAAATAGCAAAAATACTTTCACAGTGCAAATAAATACAAGATTCTTGTGGAGGACCCGCACCAAACCTCCCACGGGGGTCCTGGGTGGTCTGCAGGACTTCTCTGCTGCAAACCTCACTCAAGGCCACACCATACGGGTTTTTCTTCAGAAGTAGATGGTTTTACGTAAAACCAAGATGGGGCACCGAAGTGCTAACTATTTACAACTAAAGTTCTGTGCTGCAAGAGTCCTCAGCACGCAGTCCTTGGCATAAGAACATTTCACATAATACTTCACATTACCCAACTGGGGTATACTACTTCAAATTATGCAAACATCATCACATATTATCAACATTCAATAAAGTGCAAATCTTCTTAACTTTTTACAGTTGCAGTAAACCCTGTCTGGGTCCTACTGTTCTTCTTTGCATATAGCGGTTACACCTTCCATACCTGGGGCTGGAAGTACGCGGTGCGCTCTGGAACACATCACTAAAAGATCATGTCCTGCTACCTGTGTCTGGGTAGCCACAGTCCTTTTTTCAATTTTGCGACTTGCTTGAGGCCTAACAGGTGCCTTTTCTAAGTACAGATTTGGCTCAGTTGAGAACGCACTAGCCTGTTGCGTTGCAGAATAGGATGCAGGTGCACGGCCGGGCGCTGATGGGGCTATGGCTTGGGACGCTGAGACACGGGGTACATTTCCAGCTTCAGGGACGGGGTCGCTGACTCGGGAGACATTCAGGGCATACCACCCCTTAAGACCCCAGTGTCGCGTGTAGGTGACAATATCCCCTTTTAACAGGTTAGACCCCACATCGCAGCGGTGAAAGAAGATCTCTTGAGAGAACCCGGGCTCGCATATGTAACCCCAAACTCCTCGGGACTTAGAGGCACACACCGTCCCCTGGCGCCGCGGCTCCTGGAGCGTACCTTTATCTCGTCGAACGATCTCCTTGTCCGCAAGATTCTGCTGCCGGTACCTCCAGTGAAGCCGCTGCACCTCTCTCTGCTCCTGCTGCAGTCGCTGCTCATACTCCTTCTGGGTGGCGTATTCCACGTCGTCCAGGTACTCCATCTCCTCCCAATCAATCTCCGTTGAATCAGGCAGGATTCCTTCCGTCGTCCCTACCGGGGGACTGCATTCCGCTGCGGCCTCTGGTTCCAGGCCTGGCTGGCATTCTGGTCCGGGCAGGGCCTCCTCAGCCTCCTTCCCTCCCGCCGCGTCCTCAGCGGAGTCAGGATCAGCACTTTTGGGGCCGTCCTCCGGTGGTTCATCAGCCGCTGGGTCCAGTGGTGGCGCGGATGGCATTTGCGCATCCTGAGGGGAGAGCATCGCGTCCCACAGCAGCCGCTGTTTCAGGGCACGCCAGCTTTTCTCCATCACCTCCATTTCGGCGCGGTGTCGGGCCATGTCCCTCAGCACCGCATCCACCTCCTCCACTTTCGGCATTCTCTGGTCGTCCGCCCGACCTGGGGACGGTTCAGGCACAGGTAACAGCTCTTCAGGGGAACGGGGTCTGCGCACCGCCATTCCTCCACACAGCGTCTCCTGTCCTTCCGCCATCTCACTCCAGGCCAGACTGTGCTTCCCATCTGGAACAATCTGGTCCTTTCCGTGGAGGCGGGACTTTCGCTTTCTCTTCTTAGCATAGAGGATGAAGAGGAGGCGGATCTCCCTTGTAGTGGGGCAGGCTCTGACATTATAATAGCATTTAGACAGGGCGCCCATTACTTTCGCGCCACAGGGGGGTAACGCCCACTAATGCACGCCCACCTTCTTCACCAGCGCCTCAGGGCGCGAATATGGCGGCAAAATGGCGGAAAATGGCGCCAAAAGTCACAAAAACTGCATACAGTCTTTTTACACAAAAACAGTCCACATAGGCACACAGGACTCACATATAGTAAGCTTCGGATCCTGTTCGTGACGCCAAAGATGAGTCGCTCACAGACCAGGGCTTATGGGTTACTCGGCACGAGCCCGTTCACTTCAATGGGGGAGAGGTCACGGGTAGCGCAGCTCGGTCCGTTGCCCTGGGCGCTCATTCAAAGGGGGATATTTACAGGGGATTTTAGGAATTGTTCGTGACGCCACCTGTGGTTTCTGATCAAGGTGACCAGCGCTGCAGGGTGAATCTTCTGAGGGGATGTTACTGGGCAGCAAGGTGTTAAGTCTCCCACAGGTGAGACTGTTCCCTCGAAGTCTATGGCGGTGCAGGGTGCAGGCAATAAGGCAGACACACACAAGTCAATCTCTTTCCATACCTTTACTGGTGGTATTTGCAGGTATGTCCCGGGAAGCTGCTCAGGGTGGAGGATGCACATCCAGTAATCACCGAGTAGGTTTAAGGCCTCCTTTCTTCCAATGTGTGTGAGTTTCTAACCTGCATGAAGCCAAGTTTAACTCTGTGTAGAACAGCTACGCCCGGCCGACATTGTGGTGGAGCCTTCTTGTGGACAGAACTAAGTCTATGTGGCTGATCAGGCCTGACTCCTGTTCTTCCTGACCCCGGTTACGTATCAGCACTGTTGGGCCCCCTCTGCGACCTGAAGTCCAGCAGGGTCTCCGGTTTCTCCCAATAGCCGTGAAGGAACTAGCAAGCTCGGACCCGGTGTCCGGTTGTGCAGAGTGGAGGTCAGCTATCGTTGCTATATCACCTCAGTCACTCTTTCTTCTTCTTTACCACTCGCCTGTCACCCTACTCACACCCTTAACATAAGCACAGGCAACAGTAGGTGTAATCGTCAGCTTCCTTCTATCCACAGCTCACTGACCGTTTCTCAGTCGACTCGTTGTTACAAATAACTGTAGTCCCCTTCCTTCTGCTCCTTCATAGGCTCTGTCCAGAGTAGCTATCAGGACCTTCCGTCAGACTGATTTCGTGCTCACTCTGAGAGTCACTTTCCACGTTCATAGGGAACTAACAGTTAGCCTGTTCTGAGGTAAAATCTCCGTCCGTCTGACTAGAATGTCTCTGACAGGAAATCCACACCAAGACTGGCTCTGACTGGAATGTCTCCAAGACTCGAATGTCCTACTGCTACGTCTCTCACACCCTTATATAGTCTAAGGCTCCCTCTAGTGGCACTATAGGGAAGTGTGAGTGTGAATGAATATCAGGTATTTGTGATTTACCTTTCTGTGCATCCTCCAGGGAACATGTATCACCAAGCGCAGCTGGGCCACACATCATGCCCCAGCCGTTTTCCAAGACTTTGCCAATGACATCTTCCAGGATATGCTCTCCACCTCGGTCGTAGTATATCTGGATGATATACTCATCTTCTCTCCAGATATTAACTCCCACCGGACAGATGTCTGCAGAGTCTTCGACCTCTTACGGGAAAATTCCCTTTATGCTAAGTTAGAGAAATATATGTTTGAGCTGGAGTCTTTACCTTTCCTGGGCTATATCATCTCCACCCAGGGATTGGCTATGGATCCTGCCAAACTACAGGCTGTGATGGACTAGCAAGAACCCCACTCTCTTAAAGTGGTGCAGCGCTTTATGGGGTTCATTAACTACTATCGACATTTCATTCCCCATTTCTCTACCTTGGTAGCTCCCTTGGTAGCCCTCACCAAGAAGGGAGCAAATCCCAAATTGTAGTCGGAAAAGGTCTCTAAGGCCTCTTTCACATTTCCGGTGGGCGCCTGGCGGCGCCCCCGGCATTTTGCCGCAGCGCCGCATGTGAAAACCTTTCACACTTCCGGCGGCCAAAATGTGTTTTTTTGCCGGATTGTTTCTGATGCTTGGAGAGATAAGAAACCATCCGGCAAAAACAAAAAACGTTACATGCAGTGTTTTTTCCGGACGCCGCAATGTACATTTGCGCCGCATCCGGACAAAACTGCATGCAACGCATTGACATGCGGCGCCATCCGGCGCTAATGCATGTCAATGTGAAAAAAGCCGCATGCGGCACATCAGATTTTCAGATGCGACGCTGCGGTAAAATGCCGGGGCGCCGCCAGGCGCCCGCCGGAAATGTGAAAGAGGCCTAAGGCTTTCACTTCTATTAAGTCTCATTTTGCTAGCGCTCCCATCCTACATCGCCCCGATGTTGATAAGCCATTTGTATTGGAGGTGGATGCCTCATCCGTTGGTGCTGGAGCAGTCGTCTTCCAAAAGGATGCTCAAGGTCGGAAGCATCCTTGCTTCTTCTTCACTAAGACCTTCACATCAGCGGAGAGGAATTATTCCATCGGGGATAGAGAGTTGCTAGCAATGAAGTTGGCCTTCACTGAGTGGAGACATCTGTTGAAGGGGGCTCGCTTTCCCTTCCAAGTCTTCACCAACCACAAGAATTTGGTGTATCTTCAGACAGCCCAGCGGCTTAATTCTCGCCAGGCCAGATGGTCCTTGTTCTTCTCCCTGTTTCGTTTCACCCTCCATTTTGTCTCGGGAGAGAAGAACATTCGTGCCGATGCTCTCTCTCGCTCATGCGAGTTGAGTCCACTAAGTTGGCACCCCGCTACCTGGGTCCTTTTAAGGTCCTTGAGCAGGTTAACCCGGTTTACCGAGTCATCTGCCGGGACATCGGGTTCGTCTACGGACAATCATGAGGTGAAGCCATCGTAGGGTGTAAGGTGGTACAGGGCAAAAAATTTTATTTGGTGGATTGGAGGGGTTATGGGCCTGAGGATAGGTCTTGGGAGCCTGCCGAGCACGTTCACGCTCAGCAGCTCATCGCTGCCTTTGAACGTAGCGAGGCCCAAAGAAGGGGGGTAATGTTAAGGATCGAGTTACCGCTGCTGCACAAGGGGAATCTCGAACCAGTCCTGCTGAGGTCCCCCATCCATCTTCGGCCGCAGTGGAGCCTGCTCAGCAGAGACATTGGTCCCAGCTTCTCACTCGGTCTAATACTGTGCAGAGGTTTGTTGCTGCCTCTCCTGGTTCCTCTATTATAACCAGTGCAGGAGCAGGCAGTCCTCTGTCAAAGTTCTCGCTTTCTCCATCTGAGCATGCCCAGGGCAAGATCTCCCATTGGAGATCAGGGGTCACATGCTCGGTTACAGCAGCAACTCCCATTGGTCCACCAGGAAGGTCCTGAAACTGCTTGTGTTCTGGAACAGTTTCTCATTGGTCCTTTTCTGGAAGGTCCTGTAGCTGCTACTATAAAAGCTGCGCATGACCGCACAGCCATGCGCTAGTATCAATTCTGTTGTGTGCTTTGCGCCAGTGTGGTCATGTACGCATGCGGTTAGGGCTCCGCTGAAATAAGCCCCTCCGGTGAGGAGTTTGTATGCACGTGTTCTGGGCTTGGCTGAAATAGCCTCTAGAATACCGGCTACTCCGGTGAGGAGTTGGTTGTTTGCGTTTCTGACTGCATGACCATGGATTGCTATCCGCTCAGCAGCTTCCTGTGTACTCCTGTGGTGTTGACAGGACACATTCTCTATCTCAGCGTCTAAGTCAGCGACTCTGTGGTGTAACAGATTTCGCTCATACCGCCATATAGTGCCGCAGCGTCTATGTTTGCGACTCTGTGAAGTAACAGAGCTTGCTTATACCGCCATATCCTGTCTTCTTACTAGCAGCAGGCTCTGCCTGCATGGTGGACCCCAGGCTGCGAACGCACCTATTATTTATATTTATCTGGTGCGTTCCGCAGACCCTAACACCGAGTTTGTGAGAACTCATGGTCTTTCATGCTATACTTTAGCTAAGCCTATTCCAATTTTCGCTATTGATTCAGTTCCACTTGCACAGAAGGCTCTCACACAAATTGTACATAATATAAAACTGAGGGTGGGGCCGACTCATTCTGAAATAATTCCATGTTATGTTTTAGAGGGGCTTCCCACTCCAATTGTGTTGGGCCTTCCCTGGCTGGTCAGACATAATCTGGTGGTAGATTGGCAAACCAGGGAAATCATTGAATGGGGAGATTACTGTCAGGAGAAATGTCTGAATGTTTCCCTTTCTGCAGTTTCTGCTAAAGTCTTGCCGGGATTTCTGAAAGGCTTTGAGGATGTTTTTCCTGAGAGGGGGTGTCCGGAGCTACCCCGCATCGTGCATATGATAGTCCCATTAATTTGATCCCCAGAGCTAAATTGCCCAAATCCAGACTGTATAATCTTTCTGGCCCTGAGAGTCAGGCTATGAAGGAGTTCATTGCCGAAAGTCTGGAGAAGGGACACATCAGACCCTCATCTTCTCCCGTTGCGGCGGGATTCTTCTTTGTGATGAAGAAAGATGGCGGCTTACGTCCCTGTGTAGATTTCCGACAATTAAATCAAATCACCATCCGAGACCCATACCCTCTGCCTCTGATTCCAGATTTGTTCAGTCAGGTGGTGGGAGCTAAAGTGTTCTCCAAGTTGGACTTAAAGGGGGCTTACAATCTGGTTAGGATCAGAGAGGGGGTACGAATGGAAAACTGCCTTTAACACCCCTGAGGGGCATATTGAGAGCCATCTGAGCATGCCCAGGGCAAGATCTCCCATTGGAGATCAGGGGTCACATGCTCGGTTACAGCAGCAACTCCCATTGGTCCACCAGGAAGGTCCTGAAACTGCTTGTGTTCTGGAACAGTTTCTCATTGGTCCTTTTCTGGAAGGTCCTGTAGCTGCTACTATAAAAGGTGCACATGACCGCACGGCCATGCGCTAAGTATCAATTCTGTTGTGTGCTTTGCGCCAGTGTGGTCATGTACTTCGGTCTCACTACTGCCCCTGCAGTTTTCCAGCACTTCATCAACGACATATTTCATCACTTGGTGGGCAGGTTTGTTGTGGTCTATTTAGATGACATTTTGATTTATTTGTCGGATTTTGAGACACATCAGGGACATGTTAAACAGGATTTACAGATCTTAAGAGATAACAAACTGTACACCAAACTGGAGAAATGTGTTTTTGCCGTACAGGAGGTACAGTTTTTGGGATATTTGGTGTCATGTTCAGGGTTTCGGATGGATCCGGAGAAGGTCCGTGCTGTCCTGGATTGGGACCGTCCTGAGAACCTGAAGGCCTTGCAGCGTTTTCTGGGTTTTACGAATTTTTACCAAAAATTCATTCGGAATTACTCTGCAATTGTTAAACCCCTTACTGACATGACAAGGAAGGGGTCGGATTTTTCTAATTGGTCAGAGGCCGCTCTGAATGCTTTTCCCTCCCTAAAAAATTGTTTTGCCAAGGCACCCATACTCAGTCAACCCGATGCTTCTCAGCCATTTATTGTAGAGGTGGATGCATCGGAGGTGGGGGTGGGGGCTGTGTTGTCTCAAGGTCCGTCCCCTGGTAAATGGCACCCATGTGCATTCTTGTCTTCGGCCAAGAGGAACTATGACGTGGGCAACAGGGAGCTGTTGGCAATTAAATTGACATTAGAAGAATGGCGACATTGGCTGGAGTGGGCTGTCCATCCTATTACAGTTATTACTGATCACAAAAATCTCGCATATCTGCAGTCGGCCAAGCGTCTGAACCCGAGACAAGCTAGGTGGTCCATTTTTTTTTTACGAGGTTCAATTTCGTGGTCACCTTTCGCCCCAGGGTCAAGAATATCAAGGCGTATGCTCTGTCTAGGAGCTTCCCGGGTGGGGGAGTCCAAGAGAGTCCAGTTCCGATATTGCAAGAGGGGGTAGTTGTTTCGGCACTGTATCCTGAACTGGAGGCTGAGGTGTTGGAGGCACAGGGGGACGCCCCTGCCTCCTGTCCTTCAGGGAAGCTATTTGTACCCCCCAATCTGCGCCGCAAGGTTATTGACGAACACCACAACTCGGTGCTAGCAGGGCATCCAGGGGGTAAAGCAACTGCAGACCTTCTCTCTCATCGTTTTTGGTGGCCGGGGTTGCAATGGGATGTGGTGGAACATGTGTCCACATGCAGTACTTGCGCTCGCTGTAAGGTATCGTGTACTTACCCTTCTGGTACTCTCCTCCCATTACCCATTCCCTCCAGGCCTTGGACACATCTATCCATGGATTTCATCACAGACCTGCCAGTATCTGCGAGCAAAACGGTGGTGTTGGTGGTCGTGGATAGATTCAGTAAAATGGTCCGTTTCATCGCATTACCAGCACTTCCTAATGCCAAGACTCTGGCCCAGGTTTTCATTAAAGAGATCGTAAAACGTCACGGGGTTCCTTCCGATGTGGTGTCTGATCGAGGAACCCAATTTGTTTCCAAGTTCTGGAGGGCATTCTGTTCTCGACTGGGGGTACAGCTGTCCTTCTCTTCGGCCTTGCATCCCCAGTCGAATGGGCAGACAGAGCGTGTCAACCTGAATTTGGAGACATACCTCAGGTGTTTCATCTCTGAAAACCAAGAGGATTGGTCATCTTACTTACCATTAGCAGAATTTGCAATTAATAATCACCGTCAAGAGTCCACTGGCAGGTCACCATTATTCGGTGCATATGGTTATCATCCACAGTTTGTGACCTTTAATGGTTGAGGGGCTTCAGGAGTTCCGGAGGAGGAGCGTTTCGCGTCGTCGCTCTCTTCCGTGTGGCAGTGCGTCCTGAAGAATTTGAGAATCATGGGAGACAGGTACAAATATACGGCTGGCAGGAGACGTGTGCCAGGTCCGGACCTGAATATGAATGACTTTGTGTGGTTGTCCACTAGGAATATTAAGTTGAAGGTTCCTTCCTGGAAGTTGGGACCCAGGTTTATTGGTCCTTACAGAATATCTGCTGTCATAAACCCTGCGGCGTTTCGTCTGGAGCTTCCTCAAGCTCTCAAAATCCACAATGATTTTCATAAATCTCTTCTTAAGAAATGTGTAAACTCCAGTGAGTCCCCATCCCCACCGCCCCCTCAATTTTGGTAGATGGCAATTTGGAGTTTGAGATTTCGAGGATTGTGGACTCTCGTCTCCTTCGCCGTTCCTTGCAGTACTTGGTGCACTGGAGGGGTTATAGTTCAGAGGAGAGGACATGGGTGTCAGCGTCAGAGGTGAATTCCCCAGGTTGGTTAGGGCATTCCATACCTCACATCCTGAGAAACCGGGTCCTGAGTGTCCGGAGGCCTCTCGTAGGAGCGGGGCGTACTGTCACGAGCGCTTCGGAGGTGACAGGCCGTCATCCTGCATCAGGCCTCAGAAGGTTTGAGCGCCTGTCCATACAGACTGCTGCCTGAACCATCTGCCTCTAGGACCCAGCGTCGACCTCCTCCTCCTCAGAGTAGTTTGAGCTATTTAGTTAGTGGCTCAGCTGTGACCCAGTGCGGGTAATAGTTTCATTTCCACTTGTGTTTGCTAGAGTTTGGACCTATTCAGAGTGCTCCAGTTTGGTGTCTGGAATCCCTCATCTGATATCCGTATCTGGCGATTCAGCTAAGTGTTCCCCTGTTTGTCTCACCTTACCGTCTTTAGTTTAACGGAGACTGCCCAGCGCGCATCTCCCCCCGTTCCCTATTCAGGACTTAGGCCTCAGGGAGATTCAGGGCCTGAGCTTCCTGCTCGGCGACTAGTGAGGAACCAGTATAGGCACTCGGTAGGAGTTCTAGGGAGAGATTAGATCTAGCCTAGGGGTCTCCAAATCCCTTCCCTAGTGTCTGGGCCCCCTTCCCCATTTCCCTTCATGTTACACTTTTTTTTCACACACTGTGCGTGACAGCTAACCTCTTTCTCAGTTACTGAGAGAGGAAGGTTTTCGGCGATGGCGCTTACGCCGCTTCCCAGGCACAGTGCTGGTACAGATATATTGATCATTATCTGACAAGGCACTAAAAATTAACTCAGAGGTTTCTCTTCTTAATTAAACAACAATGACAGTAATATCAGATCAACTTGCAAATGTCATAGTTGACAAGTTAATTTTCTAGATATTAAAATAGAAGTGATAACTGATGATACATTACAGATTGATGTTTTCCACAAGGAAACATCAGTCAACTCTTTTATACATGGTTCATTTGCCCATCCAGCTTCAACAGTAAGAGCCATCCCAGGAGGCCATTTTTTAAGAATTTTTTAAGAATGAGACGGATTTGCTCAACAGAAGATAAATTTGAAAAACATGATCTCAGTGATAGGTTGTTTTTCAAGGGGATATAACAATAGAAATATCAAAACAGGTTTCTATCCAGTGAAGTTTACATCTCATAATAGCCTACTGACCAAAACTCATAAAAAACCTGAGTTAAATCCTCACATTAGATATTAGACACATTAGACACTTTTAGCAACTAGTGGCAAACCATATGTAAGATTTTAAACAAACGTTGCCCTGTACTTAAAACAGAACCTACCCTGGGCAGAATACTTCCCCACAGTCCATTCCTCACTGCAAGGAGAAACAAAATCTTAAAAGATATTTTGGTTAGGATCGAGTATGTGGCTAAAACACTACAGTTCTTTGGCTCCAGCAGACAGAAATGGGGCTGTTTTCCATGTGTCTACTGTATGGCATGTAAGAATATATTTCGCACAACATCCTCCATATCATCTGAATTGCTTGAAGGAATATAGAATTTCCAATTACCATATATGCTCACGTATAATCCGAGATTTTCAGCCCATTTTTTAATGCTGAAAGTCCCCCTCGGCTTATACGCGAGTCATATACCAGGGGGTCGGCAGCCCCCCTGCTTCTTCCACGATCTCAGGCTCCTTCCTGCAGCGGTCACGTGGTACCGCTCATTAAAGTCATGAATATGCACATATTCATGACTTTAATGAGCGGTACCACGTGACCGCTTTAGGAAGGAATAGCTGCCGGAGACCGCGGGAGAAGAGCAGGGGCTGCAGAGACGCTCCAGGAGGGGGTAAGTATAGGAGATATTCACCTGTCCCCGGTCCACCGCTGCTCGCCGCTGTGTCCTCGCGTCCTCTGGCTGTGAATGTTCAGGTCAGAGGGCGCGATGACATAGTTAGTGCGTGCAGCGCCCTCTGCCTGAGCACACACTGACTAGAGGACCCGGAAGACGGAGCAGCGTGCAGCGGTGGACCGGGGACAGGTAAATATCTCAGGTGCCGGGGACCTGAGCAAGCGGTGACACCGGCACCAGTCCCCCATAGCGCGCCGGTGTCCCCGCCTACTCAGTACACCAGCACCTGGCCCCCAGCGACGAGAGGTGAGTATGTCTTTTTTTTTTAGTTGCAGTAGCAGCGGCAGCATAAGGGACCTATACTATGGAGCATATGGGGCATAATCTATGGAGCATGTGGGGCATAATCTATGGAGCATGTGGGGCATAATCTATGGAGCATATGGGGGCATAATCTATGGAGCATATGGGGCATAATCTATGGAGCATTTTATGGGGGCATAATCTATGGAGCATCATATGGTGGCATAATCTATGGAGCATCATATGGGGGCATAATCTATGGAGCATCATAGGGGGCATAATCTATGGGGCATAATCTATGGAGCATCTTAGGTGGGCATAATCTATAGAGCATTTTAGGGGGGGCATAATCTATGGAGCACCATATGGGGCATAAAATATATGGTGCATTTTATGGGTGCATAACTTTTATGGAGCAGCATATGGGGCTATATATATTATTCTATGGAACATCTTATGGGGCCATTATTAACCTTTATGGAGCATTATAAGGGGAGTATTTTGTATGGAGTATCTGATGCGGCCCATCATTAACTGTATGGAGCATTATATGGGGCTCCTGATTCAATATGGATATTCAAAAACATTTAACCTACTGATGTCTCAATTAATTTTACTTTTGATAGCATCTATTTTTATTTTTGTAATTTACCAGTAGGTGCTGCATTTTCCACCCTAGGCTTATACGTGATTCAATAAGTTTTCCCAGTTTTTTGTGGCAAAATTAGGGGGGTCGGCTAATACACGGGTCGGCTTATACATGAGTATATATGGTACATTTCCTGCAGTACTACATTTGTGGTTTACTATGCTACCTACACCTGTAAATTAATTTATGTTGGCTTGACATCACAGAAATTCACAACCAGAGATGCCAGACTGGAGGACCAGGAAATGGTGCTGTCTTTGCCACTGAGAGAAATCAAGGTGCAGAAATTTCAGGGTGCTTGTAGGTAAAAAAAAAATTTTTTTAAACTGATAAAAACTATATACACAACGTGCACATTCACGGCTCATATTGCAAGTGATAAAATTATACATCTAAATTTGGATACTTTGAGGCACAATTGTACTTTTAGAGACAGGGATTTTTTTAGCAGTTCTTAATATTTTTGCCGATATACAATTATTACCCGATAAGTATGTAACTGTCCATTTTTTGATCCTTTACCATTGATTGCTACTTGATTGCTACGGGTTCGTCTACGGACGATCATGAGGTGAAGCCATCGTAGGGTGTAAGGTGGTACGGGGCAAAAAATTTTATTTGGTGGATTGGAGGGGTTATGGCCCTGAGGATAGGTCCTGGGAGCCTGCCGAGCACATTCACGCTCAGCAGCTCATCGCTGCCTTTGAACGTAGCGAGGCCCAAAGAAGGGGGGTAATGTTAAGGATCGAGTTACCGCTGCTGCACAAGGGGAATCTCGAACCAGTCCTGCTGAGGTCCCCCATCCATCTTCGGCCGCAGTGGAGCCTGCTCAGCGGAGACATTGGTCCCAGCTTCTCACTCGGTCTAATACTGTGCAGAGGCTTGTTGCTGCCTCTCCTGGTTCCTCTATTATAACCAGTGCAGGAGCAGGCAGTCCTCTGTCAAAGTTCTCGCTTTCTCCATCTGAGCATGCCCAGGGCAAGATCTCCCATTGGAGATCAGGGGTCACATGCTCGGTTACAGTAGCAACTTCCATTGGTCCACCAGGAATGTCCTGAAACTGCTTGTGTTCTGGAACAGTTTCTCATTGGTCCTTTTCTGGAAGGTCCTGTAGCTGCTACTATAAAAGCTGCGCATGACCGCACAGCCATGCGCTAGTATCAATTCTGTTGTGTGCTTTGCGCCAGTGTGGTCATGTACGCATGCGGTTAGGGCTCCGCTGAAATAAGCCCCTCCGGTGAGGAGTTTGTATGCACGTGTTCAGGGCTTGGCTGAAATAGCCTCTAGAATACCGGCTACTCCGGTGAGGAGTTGGTTGTTTGCGTTTCTGACTGCATGACCACGGACTGCTATCCGCTCAGCAGCTTCCTGTGTACTCCTGTGGTGTTGACAGGACACATTCTCTATCTCAGCGTCTAAGTCAGCGACTCTGTGGTGTAACAGATTTCGCTCATACTGCCATATAGTGCCGCAGCGTCTATGTTTGCGACTCTGTGAAGTAACAGAGCTTGCTTATATCGCCATATCCTGTCTTCTTACTAGCAGCAGGCTCTGCCTGCATGGTGGACCCCAGGCTGCGAACGCACCTATTATTTATATTTATCTGGTGCGTTCCGCAGACCCTAACACCGAGTTTGTGAGAACTCATGGTCTTTCATGCTATACTTTAGCTAAGCCTATTCCAATTTTCGCTATTGATTCAGTTCCACTTGCACAGAAGGCTCTCACACAAATTGTACATAATATAAAACTGAGGGTGGGGCCGACTCATTCTGAAATAATTCCATGTTATGTTTTAGAGGGGCTTCCCACTCCAATTGTGTTGGGCCTTCCCTGGCTGGTCAGACATAATCTGGTGGTGGATTGGCAAACCAGGGAAATCATTGAATGGGGAGATTACTGTCAGGAGAAATGTCTGAATGTTTCCCTTTCTGCAGTTTCTGCTAAAGTCTTGCCGGGATTTCTGAAAGGCTTTGAGGATGTTTTTCCTGAGAGGGGGTGTCCGGAGCTACCCCGCATCGTGCATATGATAGTCCCATTAATTTGATCCCCAGAGCTAAATTGCCCAAATCCAGACTGTATAATCTTTCTGGCCCTGAGAGTCAGGCTATGAAGGAGTTCATTGCCGAAAGTCTGGAGAAGGGACACATCAGACCCTCATCTTCTCCCGTTGCGGCGGGATTCTTCTTTGTGATGAAGAAAGATGGCGGCTTACGTCCCTGTGTAGATTTCCGACAATTAAATCAAATCACCATCCGAGACCCATACCCTCTGCCTCTGATTCCAGATTTCTTCAGTCAGGTGGTGGGAGCTAAAGTGTTCTCAAGTTGGACTTAAAGGGGGCTTACAATCTGGTTAGGATCAGAGAGGGGGTACGAATGGAAAACTGCCTTTAACACCCCTGAGGGGCATATTGAGAGCCATCTGAGCATGCCCAGGGCAGGGGTCACATGCTCGGTTACAGCAGCAACTCCCATTGATCCACCAGGAAGGTCCTGAAACTGCTTGTGTTCTGGAACAGTTTCTCATTGGTCCTTTTCTGGAAGATCCTGTAGCTGCTACTATAAAAGGTAATGCTCCTGATTCAATATGGATATTCAAAAACATTTAACCTACTGATGTCTCAATTAATTTTACTTTTGATAGCATCTATTTTTATTTTTGTAATTTACCAGTAGGTGCTGCATTTTCCACCTAGGCTTATACGCGAGTCAATAAGTTTTCCCAGTTTTTTGTGGCAAAATTAGGGGGGTCGGCTAATACACGGGTCGGCTTATACATGAGTATATATGGTACATTTCCTGCAGTACTACATTTGTGGTTTACTATGCTACCTACACCTGTAAATTAATTTATGTTGGCTTGACATCACGGGAAATTCACAACCAGAGATGCCAGACTGGAGGACCAGGAAATGGTGCTGTCTTTGCCACTGAGAGAAATCAAGGTGCAGAAATTTCAGGGTGCTTGTAGGTAAAAAAAAATTTTTTAAACTGATAAAAACTATATACACAACGTGCAAATTCACGGCTCATATTGCAAGTGATAAAATTATACATCTAAATTTGGATACTTTGAGGCACAATTGTACTTTTAGAGACAGGGATTTTTTTTAGCAGTTCTTAATATTTTTGCCGATATACAATTATTACCCGATAAGTATGTAACTGTCCATTTTTTGATCCTTTACCATTGATTGCTACTTACTATTTTTACTTTTGTGTATCTTTTGTTTATTTTGTATATGGAATAGAAGTTGTCAGTTTTACATACTAATTTGTTTACTTCATTTGGAGTTTAGATATTCCATTTTTTGTATAGGCATCATGTGTTATTTGGGTGCTTTACACATCTAATTGTTTGGAATATGAATCCCTTTACAAGACATTATGTCTTTGGATAATTTTTTCTACTGAAGATAAAAAGCCTTTAGAATTTTCCAGACACAGAGAGGGCAGAATTCTAAAACACTGCAATTACAGTGCTCTAGACCCAATATAAGGAGAGTAGTAAAAGAACAGCAAAATATAATTGATGCATTTTAGTTATTAAATTCCTACTGCATAGTTCCCTGTGTATTCATTTGAGCTTGAGCTGCACATTGCTCTGCCTGTGTTCTGCTTGTAAAAACATACTAGGAGAAACCTATCACAAGCAGGAGACTGAAGTTTCGAAAGACAACATAGTTTTAAATATCGTTTTCTGCTGCTTTTTTGAAACACTTGCTAAAAATAAAAAGCAATTGATATACAATTAATACAAGTGACAAACAGAATGTTGTCAAGTTACTTATCAAATTTTTATTAAATTATCCTTTATATCCTATTACCAAATGACAATTTATTACAGACATCATTAAAAGATCAATGAGAAATATACAGCTGTCATTGTAATGTTGTAAAATTGTTGTTGTCGTTGTAAAGTTTTTAATAATTGTATAAAAAAAAATCCCACCAGTTAACAGTCACCGCTCTGAATATACATGGCAGCCGCTGTATCCACGCTCCGGCCCTGACTGACACTGGCTCTACATTGTGGCCAGCTGTCAGTCAGGGCCGGGGGCATAGTCACAGTATACTCAGAGCATGACTGAACCGGCACCGCCCCACCTCTGTGACTGAATACCGAATGCTGGTGTGAATAATAAAGATTATTTCCTTCCTGCTGCATGCAAGCACCGGGCAGCATCATAACAATGCTAACCTGCAGATGAACGCCATATCTGCAGGTTAACAGCATCATTTCTGGTGACAGGTTCCCTTTAAATATGTAACCTCTTGTATTGTGACTAGGAATGAGTGAACCTGTGGATGTTCATGTTTGTCAGGTTCTAATGAACTTTAGTCCAAAGTTCAGTTCGGATAACTTGAATCCGAACCCCATAGAAGTCAATGGGTACCCGAACTTTGGTGCTGTAAAATGGACACAGTAAGGGCTATGGGGCTGCAAAAGTCTCTCTTTCACATCCGATCAATAAAACAGACTTCAGCACCGGACACTTTACAGTTCGGGATAGCTCATCTCTAATGCTAACATTACTGTACATCAGAGTCAGGGTGAGCATCTATGTAGCAGGCTCAGAAGCTGTACTATCTCCATAAAAGAGAAGATGCTAACTGAAATATATAAACGTCATATGTACAAAAAATAAGATGGTCCCATAGGGGTTAAAGATTAAAACTTTAAGATGATATAGTGGACAGCAGAAATATAACATGACGTATTTTATAAATTGTATGTTGTAGTGCCTCTAACTGTAAGTATCACCCTACAGCCACTATACTTCACAGGTGTGAAAGACATCTCCAATTAAAAAAAGAACAATTTGTCTATGGCTTCCAATACCATGAACAATAGAGTGTGAAATTATTTCTCACATGAATAAACATAACATGAATGTATTGAATCTGATACAAATGTATGAGAAATGGATGAAATCTATGATAATAAGAATACCTGGAAGGAATATGATTTGTCATCAAAATTTATGACCATCTTCCAATTTTAGGATTAGAAATGCTGCTTTTCGTCCCAAAATTATAAAAATTAAGTATTCTTATGTTATATTATTAACAAATAAAAAAATAAACAAGCTGTATATTTTATTAATGATCAATGAATGATCAAAAAACAATAGAATCATCTTCTTTTATACAGTTATATAACCCAATTCATCATTGTTGTTTCTCAAGTTTTTGGGAGTAATTGCTCTTTATTTAGTGGCTTTTGTAACTGTGTGTTATTCTTTAATTTTTCCTTGACAACTTTGTTTTCCCTGATGTTTAACCCCTTAAGAATCACAGGCACGCCTTTTAACGGCGGCAGTTAAGGGTACCACAGAGCTGTTAATTAACGGCGCTGAAATTTAAGGTTATAGCGCCCCCCTGCGTCGAAATTTCTCTGGGGTCTCGGCTGCCAGGGGTAGCCAAGACCCCAGAGAACATGATTTGGATCTGTTTTTACTGACCCAAGTGTTGCGATTGCCGTTTTTAACGGTATAACGGAGACTGCAAAAAAAGTCAGATTTTCAATTTAATTTCTCTCTCCTCTGATGTGATCGCACATCAGAGGAGAAAGAAATAGGGATCCCCGATCCCCCAATCACTCCCCCCGGTACCTCCAGAGTTCCTCCATGCCCCCATGCAGTTCCCAGGCCTGCCGTTGTCTTCTTCCGGGAGAACATGGCGGTCCAATGCGCAAGTGCACCTTCTGAGATCTGCCTGCCGGCACCCGGCAACAATAGGAAAATTTTTCCTATTGTTTCATTTTGATCACTGTGATAAACCCTATCACTAAGATCAGAGTAAAAAAAAAGTAAGTCAAACCCCTCTTTATCACCCCCTTAGTTAGGGAAAAACAATAAAATAAAAAAATATGTATTTCCTTTTTTCATTAGGGTTACAGTTGGGCTAAAGTGAGATGGGCTAAAGTGAGTTGGGCTAAGGTTAGGTTGGGTTTGGGGCTAAAGTTAGGGTTAGGGTTGGGGCTAAAAGTAGAGTTAGGGCTGTGGATAAAGTTAGGGTTAGGGTTGGGGCTAAAGTTAGGGTTAGCATTGGGGCTAAAGTTAGTGTTAGGGTTGGGGCTAAAGTTAGGGTTAGGGTTTGGGCTAGAATTGGGGTTAGGGTTGGGATTAGGGTTAGGGGTTTGTTAGGGCTAGGAGTGTGTTAGGGTTAGTATTATGGTTATGGTTGGGATTAGGGCATGGCAGACATACCGCCGGTTCAACCAGTGCGGCTGCATTGAGACATAGAGACTCCAGGGGTCCCCTGCAGGGCGGCTAATAATGAGGACAATCTCACCAGTTTCTCCGGGCCTGATGCTCTGGGGGCCCCTGGCCAGATTGCCCTCATGTGCAGCATGCACAGAGCGATCCCAGCAGCTCTGATGCCTGCAAGAGAAAAAAGCAGGAGCGGAGCTGCAAGGATCTATCCTGCTTCCTGCCTGGTGCCTGCACTTCTTGTCTCTAACACAGAGAGCAGCACTGCTGGATGACATCATCATTCAGTGGCCCTCAGTGCCAGAGCAAGGAAGCATGGACGCAAGTGATGCTGCGGCTGCAGACAGGTGAGAGGTGCTGTGTGTGTGTTTGTATGTATATGTGTGTGTTTTGTATGTACAGTATGTGTGTGTGTGTGTTTTGCATGTATGTATGTGTGTGTGTTTTGTATGTATGTGTGTGTAGACATGAGTGGTGGTGTGTGTGCGTGCTTGCATGCGTAGCGCTGCAGGGGAATGTGCAGAGAGGTCAAGGGTGCTGTGTGTGTCTGTGTGTAGTTGAAGGAGAGGGGAATGATGGGGTGATGGGGAGATGGCAATGATGAGGTGATGGGGAGAAGGCAATGATGGGGTGATGGGCAGAAGGCAATGATGGGGTGATGGAGAAGGCAAATGATGGGGGTGATGGGGAGAAGGCAATGATGGGAGTGATGGGAGAAGGCAATGATGGGTGATGAAGAGGGCAATCATGGGGTGGTAGGGGAGAAGGCAATGATGGAGGTGGTGGAAAGGGCAATGATGGGTGGTGGGGAAAAAGAAATGATGATGGGGTGGTGGGGGAGAATGCAATGATTGTGGTGGTGGAAAGGGCAATGATGGGGTGGCAGGGGAGAAAGCAAAGATAGTGGTGGGGTGGAAGGCAATGATGAAGGTGGTGAAGAGGGCAATGATGGGGTGGGGGAGAGGACAATAATGGGATGTGGTGGGAGGAGGACAATGCGGGGTGTGGGGATTGGAATGGGAAGAGTAGGGGGACTTTTAATGGCCTTATGAATAGGGGGAGGTGGAGGAAGACATTATCACTTATTATGTCTAACACAGTCCCTTAGTATATAGTGTAATACTCACTATGTCTAACACAGTCCCTTATTATATAGTGTACGTACTTATTATGTATAACACAGTCCCTTAGCATATAGTGTACTCACTAATTCTGTATAACACCATCCTTAGTTACATAGTTTCCTCTTTTATAATGTATAACACCATCCCTTATTACGTACCATCCTCTCTACTTATATATGGTGCCATCCCTTACTATATAGCTTCCTCTGCTGTTATGTATAGTGCTGTCTCTTACATAGTGTATTCTTGTTAATTTTGTTATTCACAACACCCTTTTTTATTACATAGTCCCCTCTTTTTTTAGATATAAAATGACTGATGATCGAGAAGCCAGTGACAAAATTACCAGTCCATCAGCCCCTCCATTAGAAGGGAAGCTTTCCCATGCTCCATCAGCCATCTTAGGATTATACTGCTAACAAGGCAGGACGGTATGTAATAAAAACAGGGCTCTATATAATCCAATGTGTAAGAGACAGTACTGTACATAACAAGAGAGGGCACTGTAAAAGGGACAGCAATATACATAATAAAGGCCACACAGTAGACACATGGAAAACAGCCCCATTTCTGTCTGCTGGAGCCAAAGAACTGTAGTGTTTTAGCCAAATACTCGATCCTAACCAAAATATCTTTTAAGATTTTGTTTCTCGCCATAAAAGGAAAGGGGCCCAGACACATTTCTTGCACAGGGGCCCAAGCTTTCAGTGTCTGCTCCTGGATTAGGGTTAGGGGTATGTTGGGGTTAGGGTTGGAATTTAAATTGGGGGGTTTCCACTGTTTAGGTACATCAGGGGCTCCCCAAACGCGACATGGCGTCCGATCTCAATTCCAGACAATTGAGTTGAAAAAGTGCAATGGTTCTCCTTCCCTTCCGAGCTCTGCCATGCGCCCAAACACTCAGGACAAATTGCAAAACAACTTTGGGGGGGGTCTAATTTCTCCTGTTACCCTTGGGAAAATAAAAAATTGGGGGCAAAAAAATTATTTTTGTGGAAAAAATATGATTTTTTATTTTCACGGATCTACATTATAAACTTCTGTGAAGTACTTGGGGGTTCAAAGTGCTCATCACACATCTAGATAAGTTCCTTGGTGGTCTAGTTTCCAAAATGGTGTCACTTGTGGGGGTTTCCACAGTTTAGGCACATCAGGAGCTCTCCAAATGCGACATCGCATCCGATCTCAATTCCAGACAATTCTGCATTGAAAAAGTCAAACGGCACTCCTTCCCTTCTGAGCTCTGCCGTGCGCCCAAACAGTGGTTTACCCCCACATATGGGGTATCATCGTACTCAGAATAAATTGCACAACAAATTTTTTGGTTCATTTTCTCTTTTTACACTTGTGAAAATAAAAAAATTGGTTCTGAAGTAAAATGTTTGTGAAAAAAATTAAAAGTTAATTTTTTCCTTCCACATTGATTCAGTTCCTGTGAAACACGTAAAGGGTTAATTAACTTCTTGAATGTGGTTTTGAGCACCTTGAGGGATGCAGTTTTTAGAATGCTGTCACTTTTGGGTATTTTCTGTCATATACACCCCTCAAAGTGACTTCAAATATGATGTGGTCCCTAAAAAAAAGTCTTTGTTGTAAAAATGAGAAATCGCTGGTCAACTTTTAACCTTTATAACTTCCTAATAAAAAACAATTTTGTTTCCAAAATTGTGCTGATGTAAAGTAGACATGTGGGAAATGTTATTTATTAAGTATCTTGTGTGACATATCTCTCTGATTTAAGGGTATAAAAATTTAAATGTTGAAAATTGCAAAATTTAAAAATTTCGCCATATTTCCATTTTTTCATAAATAAACGCAAGTCATATTGAAGAAATTTTACCACTAACATGAAGTACAGTATATCACGAAAAAGTTTTCAGAATCAGAGGGATCCGTTAAAGCGTTCCAGAGGTATAACCTCATAAATTGACAGTGGTCAGAATTGTAAAAATTGGCCTGGTCATTAAGTACCAAATTGGCTGTGTCACTAAGGGGTTAATGCCTCATTCAGAGGTTAGCTTTAGTCATGAGTGTTATGCATGTTTTTCACAGATTGCACATATGAAAGTCTAAGGGGCTGTTGAGATGTTGTTTTTTTTTCCTCGGACTAAGTTGTCTGCTGAAAAAAACAGAAGAGCCATGTCCAATTTTGATCCGATAGTTGTCATCTATGGGTTCACAAAAAAATCAGACCCACTCGAAGCACTGTCTGATTTTCATGTTCTGTGACAAAGTAGAAGGTGGATAAACGTTTATTTTCTCCATGTATGAGAGAAACTGATCAAACGCTGATCAAAGTCTTATCAAAATAATCATTTGTTTTTTCTTGTATGCGAGTAAAATAAATATCTGAATGATGCCTTTGACAGATTTATGAAATGTGACTTTTGCAAAGTATCACCTTGTTTTGCCATCTCCCCCCTGGAGTAAGGTTTCTGCAGGAGTTTTCAATTAAATATGCGACGCTTGGTCCTGAAAAGTTGCAAAAAACAAAGACAAAAATAAAGAGAATTTTTTATTTTGCTCCAAAATTTGTGAACCATGTGCACCAATTTGTTCTCTCCCAAGTATTTGATATATGGATGCAGTTTATGTTCCTTGCTAATTGTCCCCATTTTGCATTCTGCACTTTATCCAGGTGATACCTACCACTCTAGGACACTCCTAAAGAGGAAATACACATCCTTTTTCATTTAGCACTTTATTGGAAAGGAGGCAATTTTTCTATGAAGACTTATATGCCTCATTCTTCTTTTTCCCTATACAAGTAGCATGTCCTTGATGATATCTCAATATTGAGAAAGAAACACTTTGGGAGGGATTTTTTTCTGGGGTTAATATTAGAGCTGACTTGGGTACTTCCCTTGTTAGGGCGGGAGCAAACACCCGGGGCACGAAAGGGCAGACAAAAAGGAAAATTGGACCAGTCTTCCCATGGAATGCTATAGAACCAAATGTCACTTGGCTCAAATGGGTGATATCTAAACATTTTTTATATGCATTGGCACCTTTTCAATTACTGCATCTTCACCATATTTAAGGCACATAGTGCTTTGGTCAATATGTACGTAACACTGGTTAACCTACCTTCGTTGGTTGTCAATTGATCCATTAGACTTTATTGAATTAGTAAAAGTTGCGTTTTAATAACTTGTTTTTCCTTGCTATTTATACCTTGCTAACTATCCACTGTTATTTATTTTTCAGGTTTTTAATGGTTTTCCGTCAATGTAATATTTATAGCAAAATGAAGAAAAAAATCCAGCTCCACGATAAAGTAGATGTTATGAATGTGCTAGAGATGGTTTCTGAGCAGAGGCTCCCTCTGGTGGTTACAGACAGTACTGAACCTTTCAGTGAGGAACAGCAATCTGGGTTCACTGACTGGTCTGATATAAGGGAGGTTCTGTTAGGGTTCGAGTTCCTGCACAAGGGGAGTCTCGAACCAGTCCCGCTGCGGTCCCCCATTCATCTCTGTCCGCAGTGGAGCCTGCTCAGCTTAGATGTCAGTCCCAGCATCTCACCCAGTCTAACAGTGTGCAGAGGATTACTGCTGCTCCTCCAGGCTCTGCTATTGTGGCCAGTACTGGTTAGCGGCGAGCAGACGTCTTTAGGACAAAGTCCTTGCTTTCCCCTTCTGAGCATGCCCAGAGTGAGATCTCTCATTGGAGATCAGGGGTCACATGCTCAGGTACTGCAGCAGCTCCTATTGGTCTGCCAGGAAGGTCCTGTGACTACTGGTGTTCTGGAACAAGTTTCATTGGTCCTTGTTTCTGGCAGGTCCTGTAGCTGTTACTATAAAAGGGTAGCATGGCTGGGCCGCCATGCGCTAATATCAACCATTATATGCTTTGCGCCAGTGTGGTCATGCGTGTGTGTGGTTAGGGCCCGGCAGAAATAAGCCCCTAGAATACCGACTTAATCGGTGAGGAGTTTGGTATGCTAGCTGGTCAGGGTCGGTGTCCTAGATGCCCTAGATTACCGGCATAACCGGTGAGGAGTTTGATTGCCGTATTCAGGGTCTGGCGTTCAGACGCCATAGATTGCGGGTGACTCCCGCGAGGACATTAGCGCATGATCACGTTCTATGTTTGCTTAGCACTTAACTGTGTACCTGGGTGCCTGACAGGACACAGAACTTTTTCTCAGCGGCCCTGTGACGTAACAGGGTTCGCTTTCAACGCTAGACAGCGCCCTAGCGTGTTTATTTTGCGACTCAGTTGTGTTTAGTGAGTTCGCACACATCGCCATATAGCGCTGCGGCACTCCTTCTAGCGGCTCTGTGAAATAACAGAGTTCGCACATATTGCCACAGCGCATTGCGGTGTTTATTTTGGCGACTCTGCGGGATAACAGAGTTCGCGTCTTGCGCCATTTTACTAGCAGCAGGTTCCGCCTGCACGGTGGACCCCAGGCTGCGAACGCACCTCTCTACCTCATATATTTGGTTTGTTCCGCAGACCCTAACATAATATTAGCGCCAGGGTCTGGCTAGTAAAATGGCGGATGACCAGCGTCTACCGCAGTACATCCAGCAGCTGGAGGGTAGGTTGGCGGCTCTTGAGCGCACAACCTCAGCTGTGGATGTTACCGCAGTCGCTGTTCAGGCTGCTAGCGTGGCTGCAGCCAGTTTGTCCTCTGCCACCTCTGCCCCTACATTATCCCACCTCCCGCTTCCTGACAAGTTTGCTGGTGACAGCAAGCAATGCCGGGGATTCGTGAGTCAGTGCTCTATACAGCTCGAGCTTCTGGCTGCACATTTCCCCACGGATCGGGCACAAGTGAGTTTTGTACTGTCTCTACTCTCGGGCAGAGCGTTGGAGTGGGCAACGCCGCTGTGGGAGCGCGACGATCGTGTGGTGCGGAGTGCTCCTCGTTTCCTGGAGGCTCTTAAAAAGGTCTTTTTAGGACCTCAGGTCACCCACGATACGGCGCTACAACTGCTGGCATTGGCACAGGGTTCGTCTTTGGTCAGTCAGTTTTCCCGTCCAGTTTCGGACTCTGTCCTCAGAGCTAGACTGGTCGGATAAAGTTCTCATTCCAGTCTACTGGCGAGGACTGGCTGATCATGTTAAAGACGCTTTGGCTACCAGGGAGATTCCCGCCACACTGGAGTAGCTTATCTCCATATATACCCGCATCGACCTCGTTTTCACGAGCGGAGGTTGGAGCGGGACCAGTGTAGGCAGAGGATTCGGTTGGCTCCCACCTTTGCCACACCTCTCGAATCCCCCGATCTGGCTTCTGAATCCCAAAAGGCCACAGAGGTTCCTCGTGCAGGACCTAAGTCTCGAGTCGTCCGAGTATCTGTGGTCTGTAACCTTTGTCAGCAGACAGGACACTATGCCAACAAATGTCCACAGCGATTGGGGAAGCGATCGCATCTAGTGGCCCTGGGAGAAGGTTCACTAGAGACAGCGGCATTTTCCTCCAAGATGACATTTAAAGGGACAGTCACTGTGGACTCTTCCACACTTACAGTCGAGCTTTGTGTGGACTCAGGAGCAGAGGGGAATTTCATGTCATCCACCTTTGCTCATCGCCACGCAATACATCTGGTAGCGCTCGACAAACCAGTGACTGTCCGGGTAGTGAATGGGTTGACATTGCCTTCGCCAATTACACATCAGACTGTCCCTCTCACTTTGTGTGTACCCCATTCCCATCAGGAAATTATTTCCCTTCTCGTCCTTTCCGAGGGAATAGATGAAATCCTACTGGGAGTACCCTGGCTCCGTTCCCACTCCCCTCATATTGAGTGGACCTCCGGTAGAATACTGGGTTGGAGTGAGTCATGTAAGGACAGATGTGTCAGGGAGTGCATTCAGGTTACCACTACAGAGATACCCGCAGATCTTTCTCTTCTTCCCAAGTGTTATCAGTCATATGCAGACGTGTTCTCTAAAAAGGCTGCGGAGACTCTGCCGCCCCATCGTCCCTACGACTGTCCTATTGACCTCTTGCCTGGAGCAGAACCTCCTCGGGGAAGGGTCTATCCCCTCTCTCTACCTGAGACGGAGGCTATGTCTCAATATATCCAGGAGAATCTGGCAAGAGGGTTCATTAGGAAGTCGGTGTCACCAGCAGGGGCGGGGTTCTTCTTCGTGCAGAAGAAGAGTGGAGAATTACGTCCGTGTATAGATTACAGAGGTCTTAACGCCATCACCGTTAAGAATAAGTACCCGTTGCCCCTGATCTCTGAGCTCTTTGATAGGCTCCGGGGAGCAAGGGTATTTACTAAATTAGATCTGCGTGGTGCTTATAACCTGATTCGCATACGTGAAGGGGACGAATGGAAGACGGCTTTTAATACCAGGGATGGGCATTATGAATACCTGGTGATGCCCTTCGGGCTCTGTAATGCCCCAGCCGTTTTCCAAGACTTTGTCAATGATATCTTCCGGGATATGCTTTCCACCTCTGTAGTAGTCTTTCTGGATGATATTCTCATCTTTTCTCCAGATATTGACTCTCACCGGAGGGATGTCTGCAAAGTCTTCGATCTGTTATGGGCAAACTCCCTCTATGCAAAGTTGGAGAAATGCATGTTTGAGCAGGAGTATTTACCTTTCCTGGGCTATATCATCTCCGCCCAGGGATTGGCTATGGATCCTGCCAAACTACAGGCTGTGATGGATTGGCAAGAACCCCATTCTCTTAAAGCGGTGCAGCGCTTTATGGGGTTCATTAATTACTATCGCCAATTCATTCCCCACTTCTCCACTTTGGTAGCTCCCTTGGTAGCCCTCACTAAGAAGGGAGCAAATCCCAAATTGTGGTCAGAGGAGGTCTCCAAGGCCTTTACTTCAATTAAGTCCCATTTTGCTAGCGCTCCCATCTTACATCGCCCCGAGGTTGATAAGCCTTTTTTATTGGAGGTCGATGCCTCGTTCATTGGTGCTGGAGCAGTCCTTTTTCAAAAGTATGCTCAAGGTCGGAAACATCCTGTTTCTTCTTTTCCAAGACCTTAACACCAGTGGAGAGGAATTATTCCATTGGGGATAGGGAGTTGCTAGATATGAAGTTGGCCTTTTCCGAGTGGAGACATCTCCTGGAGGGGGCTCGCTTTCCCTTTCAAGTTTTCACTGACCACAAAAATTTGGTCTATTTATAGACCGCCCAGCGGCTAAATTCTCGTCAGGCCAGATGGTCCCTGTTCTTCTCCCGGTTTCATTTCACCCTCCATTTCCTCTCCGGTGAGAAGAACATTCGGGCTGATGCGCTTTCTCGCTCCATGGTGTCCTCTGAGGAGGTGGAGGAGGAGCCTCGGTTGATTGTCCCCACAGAGAGCCTAAGAACTGTGGCCCCGGTTTTGCTTGAGTCTGTGCCTCCGGGCAAGACTTTTGTGCCTACCAATTTGCGACCGGAGGTACTCTCTTGGGCACATTCGTCCAGGGTGGGTGGACATTTTGGGGCAAAAATGACATCTGAGTTGCTGGCGAGGACATACTGGTGGCCACATATGGTCCGTGACGTCAGGGAATACGTTCAGGCGTGCGTCTCCTGCGCCAAGAATAAGTCACCTCGACAACGGCTAGCTGGGCTACTTTTCCCTTTACCGGTGGCAGACAGGCCTTGGGAGATGGTCGGGATGGATTTTGTGGTGGGCTTACCCAAGTCTCGGGGCTGCACCATCATCTGGGTGATAACCGACCACTTCTCCAAAATGGTGCACTTTGTGCCATTACCACGGTTACCGTCTGCACGGGCCTTGGCAGCATTGTTCATTAGGCATATTTTCCGTCTACACGGTATGCCAGACAAAATTGTCAGTGATCGAGGTCCCCAGTTTGCGTCTCGGTTCTGGAGAGAGCAGTGTCGTTTACTCAGCATTGAGTTGAATCTCTCCTCTGCATACCATCCCGAGACGAATGGGTTGGTATAGAGGGCCAACCAGACCTTGGTCACATATTTGTGACATTTTGTCTCTGCCAGGCAGGATGACTGGGCATCCTTGCTACCGTGGGCTGAGTTTGCTCTAAATAATGCTGTGGCTGACTCCACCGGACAGACCCCATTCCTCCTGAACTACGGTCAGCATCCACGGGTACCAGTGCCCATGCCCGTGTCTTCCGCCGATTCCAGGGTGGCAGACTGGGCTGTGGAGGCACGGGACATTTGGGACCGCACCCAGGATGCCATTCAGGCCTCCAAAGAGAGGATGAGGTCTTCGGCCGATGCCCATCGGCGCCCCGCTCCTACATTTGCTCCGGGTGACCTGGTGTGGCTCTCTGCCCGAAACATCAGGCTACGTGTAGAGTCCACCAAGTTGGCACCTCGCCTTTTGGGCCCCTTTAAAGTTCTTGAGCAGGTGAACCCGGTGGTTTACCGCCTAGCCCTTCCGCCTCGCCTTGGTATCACCGATACCTTTCACGTGTCCCTCCTGAAACCCGTGGCCATTTCCTGGTTTTCCGAGTCATCTGCCGGGACGTCGGGTTCATCTACCGACGATCATGAGGTGAACGCCATTGTTGGGTGCAAGGTGGTACGAGGCAAAAAAATTTATTTGGTGGATTGGAGGGGTTATGGGCCTGAGGATAGGCCCTGGGAGCCTGCCGAGCATGTTCACGCTCCGCAGCTCATCGCTGCCTTTGAGCGCAGCGAGGCCCAAAGAAGGGGGGGCCATAGGAGGGGGGGTAATGTTAGGGTTTGAGTTCTTGCTGCTGCACAAGGGGAGTCTCGAACCAGTCCCACTGCGGTCCCCTATTCATCTCCGTCCGCAGTGGAGCCTGCTCAGCTTAGACGTCGGTCCCAGCGTCTCACCCAGTCTAACAGTGTGCAGAGGATTACTGCTGCTCCTCCAGGCTCTGCTATTGTGGCCAGTACTGGTTAGCGGCGAGCAGACGTCTTTAGGACAAAGTCCTTGTTTTCCCCTTCTGAGCATGCCCAGAGTGAGATCTCTCATTGGAGATCAGGGGTCACATGCTCAGGTACTGCAGCAGCTCCTATTGGTCTGCCAGGAAGGTCCTGTGACTACTGGTGTTCTGGAACAAGTTTCATTGGTAATTGTTTCTGGCAGGTCCTGTAGCTGTTACTATAAAAGGGTAGCATGGCTGGGCCACCATGCGCTAATATCAACCATTATATGCTTTGCGCCAGTGTAGTCATGCGTGTGTGTTGTTAGGGCCCGGCTGAAATAAGCCCCTAGAATACCGACTTAATCGGTGAGGAGTTTGGTATGCTAGCTGGTCAGGGTTGGTGTCCTAGATGCCCTAGATTACCGGCATAACCGGTGAGGAGTTTGATTGCTGTATTCAGGGTCTGGCGTTCAGACGCCATAGATCACGTTCTATGTTCGCTTAGCACTTAACTGTGTACCTGGGTGCCTGACAGGACACAGAACTTTTTCTCAGCGGCCCTGTGACGTAACAGGGTTCGCTTTCAACGCTAGACAGTGCAGTAGCGTGTTTATTTTGCGACTCAGTTGTGTTTAGTGAGTTCGCACACATCGCCATATAGCGCTGCGGCACTCCTTCTAGCGGCTCTGTGAAATAACAGAGTTCGCACATATTGCCACAGCGCATTGCGTTGTTTATTTTGGCGACTCTGCGGGATAACAGAGTTCGCTTCTTGCGCCATTTTAATAGCAGCAGGTTCCGCCTGCACGGTGGACCCCGGGCTGCGAACGCACCTCTCTACCTCATATATTTGGTGCGTTCCGCAGACCCTAACAGGTTCCCTCCCATGATGGTTGCCGGTGATCAATTGTTCTTGTCTCAATTGTGGTTCCTGGTTCATTTGGAAGTTTGCTGGAGTCTTGCCTGCATCTCCTGCTTTCAGATAAGATATTTTTGCTTTTCTTTTTGTGCTTGCTTTTTGCATTGTTTTCTGCACTTTTGTGGAGGTCAGCCAGGTCCCCTCCTGGGGCCTGAGCTCCTCACAGTTTATCTGCAGCCACTGTTATTTGCTCATTTGCTTTTTCCTGTTTTTTCAGCGGCTGCGGCTTGGTTTTTGTTCACACTGTGTCATGTGTGCATCGCCACGAAGATCGTCGCGGTTGCACAGTCTGACTTCTCACAGCTGAGTTGCTGTTTCTTTGTGTTTGGCAGTTAGGGAGTTAATTCTGTCTGTGCTCAGTTCTGGGACTGGGTGCAGTTTTCTCCCGGCTGCAATTAATTATTTGTTGATTGGTTTCCTTTAAATCTCTGGTTGTCTGTGTTGGGAGTTGCCAGTGAAATTCTTCATGCAGACCACAGATAGGATTGTATCTGTATAGACTTAAGTTAAAGAGCTCCTTAGTTGTTTTTAAGCTCACCTTGCTTAGAGTTTAATATCCCAGATCATTTATGTTCCTTCTGTGTTTGAGTGTGTATGCAAGTCTGTGTTTTCTCCAGTCTGTATTATATGTCTAATCTGTGTATTTAGCAGAGATCAGGCCATATCCCTCTGTGTTAATCAGAATCCTTCTTAGGACTGATTACAGGGTTCAGGGACTGATAGGAGACAGGGTTAGGCTGGAGACTTGGACCTCTGAACCATTATCAGTACCTCCAAGGTGAGGGATTAGTTAGGACCCCAGTTTAGGGTCAGGTTAGACCCCTGGTCCTCCTCTTTCCTGTGACAGTGTATCAAGTCCTCAAGATTAACCCTGAGTTCAACGGATATCGTGTCAGGTAAATCTATTCTATATTTACATGCTGATGTTGCTAATCTATATGTTGTATAGAGTGTGGTTCTTTTAAGAATAGTTTACTGACATCGTACACATATCATAAGACCGCGTGACACACTGAGAACTGATTTAGTGGGTGGCGAGATCGTGTGATCTCAGTATTTTTGTGATCAGAATTGTTGGATTTTTGTAGGGTTTTCTGGGTTGCAGAAAGTAATCTTTTCTGTCCTATCCTATTTAGTCAGCTTGTGGCCCCAGCATTTGCTCAGTCTATTTCTGCCTATGTTTGTATTTTCATCTTGTCTAACCGCCATTATATGTTTGGGGGCTTCCTATTTTCTTTGGGGATCTGCTCCGGGGCATATAGCTTTCATCTTTCTGCCTTTAGGTGTAGTTATCTCTCAGGCTGTGACGAGTAGTGTTGAGCGATACGATACCGCAAGTATCGGGTATCGGCCGATATTAGCTGTATCGGCCTTTCGATACTTTGTTCCGATATTTTCCATATATCGTATACCGGAATCGGAAGTTCCCATAATTCTTTGAGAGGCAATGTGATTTTAGTCAGCCAATGAGGAATCCTAAGAAGTGTGGGCACATCCTGTACTGCTGCGGTCATGTTAACTAATGGCATGGCTGTGATTGGATGCTGAAATGATGTCAGAATGCACTATAAAAGGCGCCGCCGCCATTTTAGCGTCACTGTGCTGTGAATTCAGTTAGGGACAGAACGCTGCTGTGCTGACTCTGAGGGACAGTTAGAGATTGCGATTTAGTGTAGTGTGCTTTAGGCAGGCTAGCACCAACCGCTGTGTAAAGCTTCCTTTTGCCTGCAGTGTTGTTTTAACAGCTCTGCAAGGTGTGTGTGAGTGCAGGTGACGCTGCAGTTTGCTCTGCATGCAACGCTGTCTGTAGGCATCTGCACGTGTCACTCACAGACTCTTTTTTTTTCTTCAGTGTAATTCTTGCTGCTCCATGCAATTTAAATTTTAGTGTGACGCTCTTCCATCCGTATTCAATACATTGGTTGCAAACACTATAGAAGTAGACAAAGGAGTAGCCTTTCACAGATTGTGAACAGTTGTGTTTCAGTGTTCACTTCAGTCTGTGTTTTTTATTTTTTGAGTGCACATCACGCTCCAGTTACTTGTTCAAGCACTGCTGCTTGTACTCTGCTGAGCGTGTCTCAGTGCCTCATCCTTTTCATTTCTCTCCAATTGGTTCTGCTCCATTCCATTTAAAATAAATATAATCTATTAGTGTGACGCGCTTCCATCTGTATCCAATACATTGGTTGCAAACACTATAGAAGTAGACAAAGGAGTAGCCTTTCACAGATTGTGAACAGTTGTGTTTCAGTGTTCACTTCAGTCTGTGTTTTTTATTTTTTGAGTGCACATCACGCTCCAGTTACTTGTTCAAGCACTGCTGCTTGTACTCTGCTGAGCGTATCTCAGTGCCTCATCCTTTTCATTTCTCTCCAATTGGTTCTGCTCCATTCCATTTAAAATAAATATAATCTATTAGTGTGACGCGCTTCCATCCGTATCCAATACATTGGTTTCAAACACTATAGAAGTAGACAAAGGAGTAGCCTTTCACAGATTGTGAACAGTTGTGTTTCAGTGTTCACTTCAGTCTCTGCGTAATAACCACACTTAGGCCTTATAACTTTTCTGACTTTCTTTATCAATCTACCAAGATGAAGAAGGCAGGGAGTAAGGCACGTGGTCGTGGCCCTGGAGTTTCAGCAGGAGAGGACATGGGGATTCTGTGGCTGCTGCCGCCCTCAGTGACACAGCATCCACCAGTTTTACCCATGAGCGTTCCTTTATGCGCACTTTGGTAGGAGCTCGGCGTGCCCCCCTGCTGCGGGAAGAACAAATTGAAGCCGTTGTTGGTTGGATGGCAGCCAATGCATCGACTTCAATTCCTTCCACCTCCTCTCAGGAACACAACACTGTTGAACAACCATCTGTCTGTTCACCGCCTGTCAAATTGCCCAGGCAGTCAGAGAGTTCTGTACAGGAGCCAGCTGAGTCTCTGCTTCTGTTCTCAGAATCTGTTGGCTCGCAAACACGGGCACAGGCAATCAGCATTCTGCAATTTGAAGAAGAGGGAGTATGCAGTGATGCGCAACAGCTGTGTCTCTCTCAATCTGAAGAGGCGGGTGAGCCAGTGCCGATGGACAGCACACCACAGAACGCATCTCATGATGATGATGAGACTCAGTTGCCAGGTTTTGTGGAGCATGGTGCTGCCCAGACCATCCAACAGCAGCAGGTGTCGGAAGAGGGTAGTGGAGATGATGAAGTCCGAGACCCAACATGGCGTGAGCAGCAGGAAGGTGGTGGGAGCAGCTCTGAGGAAGAGATTGGCCCAACGATACAAAGAGGAGGGAGAGGTAGGCTGCAGACTCGCTTGCCTGTAGCCTCCAGTTTCGCACCTGTTGGGAGCAGTTCTCTTAGAAATGTCAAAATTGGCGCTCCATGACTTGCACTGCGTGGTCCTTTTTTGACAGACTTGTAGATGATATTTGCTATGTTAAATGCAAGCTGTGTAAGCAAAAAGTTAAAAGAGGTAAAAATATCAGTAACCTGAATACCACAAATATGTGGAAACATGTACGGACAAAGCACGTAGCTGAGTTACAAAGACACACTGGAGATGTAGGCCAACCTACAGCAGCACCTACATCTTCAGGTCGTGTTGGAGCCTCTACCTCCAGCTCACACACCTGGTTCGGCTTCCTCACAGGATCTCCATGGAAGAACCTCGGTCACTGTTGTCCATAGACAAATAGTGTTGAGCGATACGATACTGCAAATATCGGGTATCGGCCGATATTAGCTGTATCGGCCTTTCGATTCCGAATATCGATATTTTCGTCATATCGAATACCGGAATCGGATTTGTCACTGTCACTTGAGTGTCCGTCGGTCGGGTCTGTCAGGAGTCAGCGGCACTTACCTGGCAGAAGATCTCCGGCGGTCACGTCCTGGACTGCTTGATGGCCGCCATTATGTTCTCCCTGGCGGTCACATGCAGTTTTTCGCGATAACTGCAGTGACTGCAGGGTAATCCCGGCCGTAAACCAGTCCGATGACGTCACCGCCAGGGAAGCAGGTAATCAGCTGTGCTGCGCCGGGATGTCAGGCTCTGCCTGTCATTCTGATGTAGCAGAGCTGGATCGTCGTGGGACACTCGTTACTATGGACTGCGTCGGTCAGGTGGTATACTTTTTTTTTTTTTTTTTTTCATTTTTTTACAGGAGATCGATGGCGTCGCAGGATGAGACTGTAATAAAAGTAATGAAAACTGTGTTTTGTTTTTTTTTATTAAATTAAAAAACTTTTTTATGAACATTCACCCGTCCGGGTACATCAACAATTTAACTATTTACATACAGGGACCCTGTCCGGGTTATTTCTAATTCTTTGGCAGGGGTGTTCCAGGTACCACCTGGTACTCTTCTGATGCTTGCCAAACATCCGAGGCACCAAGGACCACCAGGACCTGATGACGTCGTGTGGCCTGTACAGTCAAGTCGTGACCCGCTATCTGGGTCTGTGTGGCCACCTCTTTCATCTCCCTCCGGGTCTGGAACCCTATGTCCCGGACTGAACGAACCCCAGGGGGCCTAACAGGCGCCGGGTACGGGCCAGCTATACTTATCATGTCCATAGCTGGGGCTGCTGAGGAGACCACTGAGGGAGGCTGGGGAGATTTACGGCGTGGGGTGGGCACTTTTGCAGAGGCCTGGATGTGGGAGGCTGAAGGCTCCGAGGGTCTCACAGGTTCCTGACACTCTGGGGAGTAGGGGTCGCACCTGGTAACATTTAGGGCGTACCATCCATTGTAACCCCAGTGTCGGGTGTAAGTCACCAAGTCTCCTGGCAACAGGTCCCTCCCCGGGTGTCCTTCTGGGAGGTGAGTCTCCACGTCCCGCCGGGTCACAAAGACTTCTAAATAAAGTCCAGGCTCCTGGATGAAGCCCCAACCACCTTTCAATTTAAAGCTCCGTACTGCACCCTTACGCCGCGGCTCCCACAGGGTTCCTTTAGCTTTTCTCATCCGGTCCTTATCTGCCCGGTCCTTCTCCAGCTGACGTTGACGAAGCTTTTGGGTTTCTCGCTGCTCCCTTTGTCACTCTGCTTCCCGCTCCCAACGTCTCCACTTTTCCTCCTGACGCCGGTTGAAATTCTCCTCCACCAGCAGCTCCATGTCTCCACCATCAAACTGCAGCTTACAGTGTCCGGTTTGCGGCAGCTCTCCTGGCGCCCCCCGGTCCTGGCGGCGCTCACCTGCGGAGGAAGCAGCCGGCTCTGGAACAGATGACAGTCGGGGCTCCGGTACAGGCAGGTAGACCTCTGGTGCCTGCGCGGCCTCCTCCATGAGGTCGGGTGTCGCTTCTTCTGTCTCAGCGACGGGGGCAGACAGCGGGATCTGGGGTGCTGCCGGTGCAGAGTTTTTTCCAGGAACGGGTGCCTCCACTGCGACAACGTCAACCGGATCACATTGCAAGGGCTCCTCTACTAGAACGGGTGCCTCACCTTCCGGTACAGACACTTCAGGTAAGAGGGATTGGCGCCGCTCCAAGTTTAGTTTTAGGGCACGCCAGCTGGCTTCCATCCTGGCGACCTCCTCCCGGTGCCGGGCCAGGCCTCTTAGGGTATCCTCCGCTTCTTGCAGCGTAGGAGGGTTTCCAGGCCGGGTGCCCAACGGTGGTTCCGTGGCGATCGGGTCGCTTCCGTGGGGGGAGAGCTCTGACTGCTCCATCCCTTCACACTTCTGCTCGTGTCCATTAGCCATCTCTGCCAAGTCACATGTGTCATTAGCATCTGGAGAGGGCCCCTCTTTTGTAGGGAGGCGGGACCTTCGTGTTAGTTTCTGCACACTGAGGAGGATGAGGAGGCGGAACTGAAGAGCTGTGGGGCACGATGTTACATTGCAGTACCATTTACAGTGGTCGGCCATCGTTTTCGCACCACTGAGTGAGTGTACACCCACGAAGAGCACGCCCTTCTTCTTCACCAGTGCCTCGTCGTGACGCAGATATGGTGGAAAAATGGCAAATACATTCTCTGATCATTTTAGCAATTCTCAAGCACAATACCAGTTCAATTCAGGCACACAGGACTCGCTTATAGCGAGCTACAGAATCCTGTTCGTGACGCCCAAGTTGAGTCGCACAGAGCCAGAGGTTTTGGGGGTACTCGGCACCGAGCCCGTCGACTTCTATGGGGTATGTCACGGCTTTACCCGGCAATTGAATCAGAGTCTATTTTACTATGTAGAAGTGTATAAACTATAAATATATGTATATATATATATGTCACAATGACATGTATATATATATATATATATGTATTCTATGTGTGTATATTTTGTGTTTACAACGAAAGAAAGGGTTTTTTTTGTTGCAATATTTTGTTCCCATAGACTTACATGGGACTTCCGGTATCAGAATCGGATATCGACGATATTTAGTGATATCGGCGATACCATTTCGATACGATATTTTTAGATATCGAGCAGTATCGCTCAACACTATAGACAAACTGTTATTCCACCCACAGCACCAAGTTCACAGTCATCGTCACACTCCCAGGCCACAAAACAGCCATCGGTACCACAGGCATGGGATAAAAGACGGCCATACTCGGCAAACCATCCACGAGCACAGGCTCTGAATGCTGGCATTGCAAAACTCCTGTCCCTTGAAATGCTGTCATTCAGGCTGATGGAGACTGACAGTTTCAGGAACTTAATGGCATTGGCAGTCCCACAATATAATGTGCCAAGCCGATTTTATTTCAGCAGGCAAGCCGTCCCTGCTCTGCAAAAACATGTCGAGGGAAACATTAAACATGCGCTACTAAACGCCGTCAGTAGCAGGGTCCACCTGACCACCGATGCGTGGACCAGTACCCATGGCCAGGGACGATACCTTTCCCTCACTGCCCATTGGGTCAATGTTGTGGAGCCGGGTACAGATCTTGCCAGTGGCGCTGTACGTGTTCTGCCAACTCCAAGGATTGCAGGAATCCAGTCTGTACACATTGATTCCTCCTCCTACTCCAGTTCCTCAGAATCATCGCTGCACGAGCCGTCACGGTATACCTCCACATGGACCCGTGAACGCTTACCTGTTGCGACCGATATGAGCACAGCCGTGGCCAAACGTCAACAGGCCGTCCTGAAAATGATTTCAATGGGGAATCTAAGCCACACAGCGCAGGAGGTATGGAATGCCATCAAGCAGGAGAGCGACGTGTGGTTTTTGCCTGCGAATCTCCAGCCAGGCTTGGTAGTGTGTGACAATGGCCGAAATCTGGTGGCAGCTCTGGGCCTTGGCAACCTTACTCACATACCATGTCTGGCACATGTGCTCAACTTGGTCGTGCAGAGTTTTTTGAGGGACTATCCGGATCTTGCTGGACTGCTGCAGAAGGTCCGCCTAGAGTGCGCTCACTTGCGACGTTCCAGCATAGCCAGATCGCGCATTGCTGCTCTGCAACGCCGATTTCGCCTTCCTGAACATCGCATCATATGTGACGTACCCACCAGGTGGAATTCCATGTTACATATGTTGGAGCGGTTGTGTGAGCAGCAGACAGCAGTAATGGAGTATCAGCTGCATCAGGCGCAATCAAGTCGCTCTTTGCGCCGTCCACACTTCACCACTACTGAGTGGGCCTCTATGAAGGACATCTGCGACGTTTTGCGTGCGTTTGATGTCTCAACGCGGATGGCGAGTGCAGATGATGCACTAGTCAGCATGACTGTCCCCCTTATCTGCCTGCTTCAGAAATCACTGAAAGCACTAAAGGAAGAGGTTTTGGAAGAGGTGGAGGATGAGGAGTCACAAATTCAATTACCTTCAGGACAGTCAGCGCAACATGGTTCCTCACAAAGGGCTGGGCAGGGCTCACTTTGTGAGGAGGATGAGGAGGAGGAGTCAATGGAGGAGGAAGAAATCCCTACAGAGGGAGGTACACAACGCTCTAGTCAGTATGTAGAGCGAGGGTGGGGTGATGCAGAGGAGGCAGAGATGACGCCTCTTCCACAGGACAGCTTTTGTTGGCCAGTTGGGAGTCTGCAGCACATGGTTGATTTCATGCTTCAGTGCCTGAGAAACGACCGCCGCATCGCCCAATTCTCACCACGTCAGATTATTGGGTGTACACCCTCCTAGACCCTCGCTACCGGGACAACTTACAAACCCTCATCACACCGGGGAACCGGGACCGTAAAATGCGGGAGTACCAAGACACACTGGTGCAATCCATACTGTTGTACATTCCAGGCGAGAGAGATGCTGCTGCTACTGCTTTACAAAGCAGCTCTGTGCGTCGAGGCAGTGTAGACACCTCTACAACAAGAGGGAGCACAAGCAGCACCTCTGCACAGGGCAAGAGCTGTATGTTACAAATGTGGCGAAGTTTTGTGACAGCGCCAGCAAGGTCTACACCATCCAAGACGGCTCCAGTCACCAGGAAGCAACGTTTCCGTAAGATGGTGACAGACTACTTGTCTTTCCCTCTAAGTGTACTCCCAGATGCCTCTTCCCCTTTCAAATTTTGGGTCTCTAAGTTGGATACATGGCCAGAGCTTAGCCAGTATGCATTGGAGGTGCTGGCTTGCCCTGCTGCCAGTGTATTATCTGAGCGCGTCTTTAGTGCTGCAGGTGGTGTACTAACAGACCGTCGCATGCGACTACCCTCAGAGAATGTAGACCGGCTTACTTTTCTGAAAATGAACAAGGCATGGATATCACCTGAATTTGCCTGTCCGTTTTAAGATTAAATAACTGTTTGGCAACGTTTTCCATGTCTCCTGTTATGTTCATCTTTCTACCACCTGAACTCTACTCCCTGGGCTACAACACCGCCATTTGTTGCTCGTAAGTAAATGGCAGGGGTACTGACTCCTGGCCAGCCTGGTTACAGCACGACAGCTGTTTGCTGGCAGTGTGAACGTCAATTATCCTCCAATAAGTTGTGCTGTTGTGTTGCATTCGGGTTAGCCGACTCTATGGTGCCTGCAGTTTAGGTGATTCCTATGTGTGCTGTGGGATATGTAAATAAAGGCTGTTTCCATTGTGACAATAGGACAAGCACCCACTGTAGGACTGTGTGATTCGGTAACTGCGGACGGCTTGCGTCAGGTCAACTTACATTTTCATGGGTGCGTTCTGCTACCCGTCCGGGTCCAGTACCGTCAACTGGTTCTCCCCAGTGCCTTTGGCCTAGGTGCCTCCATCTCCGTATACGAGTTCCAGCAACGTCTGCTGGTCCTTGGTAGTGCTTTGGAGCACAGGTACCTCCTGCTTAGTAACCGTGTCACAGTAACGTCAGCTGGTACTCGGTTGTGACATTGCCTCTTTTCCTTCTGCTACCCGTCCGGGGTCCAGTACCGTCAACTGGTTCTCCCCAGTGCCTTTGGCCTAGGTCCTCCATCTCCGTATACGAGTTCCAGCAACGTCTGCTGGTCCTTGGTAGTGCTTTGGAGCACAGGTACCTCCTGCTTAGTAACCGTGTCACAGTAACGTCAGCTGGTACTCGGTTGTGACATTGCCTCTTTTCCTTCTGCTACCCGTCCGGGGTCCAGTACCGTCAACTGGTTCTCCCCAGTGCCTTTGGCCTAGGTGCCTCCATCTCCGTATACGAGTTCCAGCAACGTCTGCTGGTCCTTGGTAGTGCTTTGGAGCACAGGTACCTCCTGCTTAGTAACCGTGTCACAGTAACGTCAGCTGGTACTCGGTTGTGACATTGCCTCTTTTCCTTCTGCTACCCGTCCGGGGTCCAGTACCGTCAACTGGTTCTCCCCAGTGCCTTTGGCCTAGGTGCCTCCATCTCCGTATACGAGTTCCAGCAACGTCTGCTGGTCCTTGGTATTGCTTTGGAGCACAGGTACCTCCTGCTTAGTAACCGTGTCACAGTAACGTCAGCTGGTACTCGGTTGTGACATTGCCTCTTTTCCTTCTGCTACCCGTCCGGGGTCCAGTACCGTCAACTGGTTCTCCCCAGTGCCTTTGGCCTAGGTGCCTCCATCTCCGTATACGAGTTCCAGCAACATCTGCTGGTCCTTGGTAGTGCTTTGGAGCACAGGTACCTCCTGCTTAGTAACCGTGTCACAGTAACGTCAGCTGGTACTCGGTTGTGACATTGCCTCTTTTCCTTCTGCTACCCGTCCGGGGTCCAGTACCGTCAACTGGTTCTCCCCAGTGCCTTTGGCCTAGGTGCCTCCATCTCCGTATACGAGTTCCAGCAACGTCTGCTGGTCCTTGGTAGTGCTTTGGAGCACAGGTACCTCCTGCTTAGTAACCGTGTCACAGTAACGTCAGCTGGTACTCGGTTGTGACATTGCCTCTTTTCCTTCTGCTACCCGTCCGGGGTCCAGTACCGTCAACTGGTTCTCCCCAGTGCCTTTGGCCTAGGTGCCTCCATCTCCGTATACGAGTTCCAGCAACGTCTGCTGGTCCTTGGTAGTGCTTTGGAGCACAGGTACCTCCTGCTTAGTAACCGTGTCACAGTAACGTCAGCTGGTACTCGGTTGTGACATTGCCTCTTTTCCTTCTGCTACCCGTCCGGGGTCCAGTACCGTCAACTGGTTCTCCCCAGTGCCTTTGGCCTAGGTGCCTCCATCTCCGTATACGAGTTCCAGCAACATCTGCTGGTCCTTGGTAGTGCTTTGGAGCACAGGTACCTCCTGCTTAGTAACCGTGTCACAGTAACGTCAGCTGGTACTCGGTTGTGACATTGCCTCTTTTCCTTCTGCTACCCGTCCGGGGTCCAGTACCGTCAACTGGTTTCTCCCCAGTGCCTTTGGCCTAGGTGCCTCCATCTCCATATATGAGTTCCAGCAACGTCTGCTGGTCCTTGGTAGTGCTTTGGAGCACAGGTACCTCCTGCTTAGTAACCGTGTCACAGTAACGTCAGCTGGTACTCAGTTGTGACATTGCCTCTTTTCCTTCTGCTGCCCCTCCGGGTTCCAGCACAGTCAGCTGGTCCTCGTTACTTCCATTGTCTCTTGTTCCATCTGATACCCGTCCGGGTTCCAGTAACGTCAGCTGGTTCTCTGAAATTAGACGACCTTAAAGACCACCCAGAAGAAGATGACGACAACAAGGACGACGAGCATGAAGCCAACCAGCCTGAACACCATCACAAAGAAAAAATAAAAGATTACCCTGAAGAAGATCACCAACAGGACAAAGAAGGTTAATACAAACTACAAGATACAGAACAACAGACAGAAGAACAATAAGCAGAAGATCAAAAAGCAGAAGAACATGAAGTATAAGACCAAAATGAAGAGCAAAATATATGCTCTAAATTCTAAGCAGAAGAAGACTAAGCAGTGTATGGGGGTGAGTCCGTTCCTCCTCGTGGTGCCCCTGGAAAATGCCTGCTGCTGCAGGCTAAACTGAACACGGACAAATACTGTTGTAATTTAAATCTTTTGTGACAGCAAGAACGGAAGAATGAAAAATTCATACTTTTACAGATTACAAGTACAGGAATCTCTGTCACAAATAAGAATATGATGAAGAAGATGAAGAGGAAGAAGATGAAGAATTTGAATATGAAGAAGATTAATAGTTTAATAATAACAATATGAGTAGTGTAAACAAAAACATGAATAGCAAGAAGTTTAAGAAGAAGATTAAGAAGGTGAAGATGAAGAATAATTTGATGAGAAAGATGATGCTGCTGAAGATTATGAAGGAGAAAGTGTGGCACTGGCAAAAGTTAAAAAGGTGAAGAGCATGGAAGTTGTGAAACATACATATTTGTCAAAATAGAAAAAAGGTTAACAACATTGTCAATTTGTTCGTCAATCCAAACGTATTTCCAAAAAAAAATATATTAATGCTATTCCAATGCATTGGGTTAAACATGTATGCCTTTATTGTCTCCTCAACCTCCCCCAATACAGTCTACATTACTCTTTGTTGTTTTCCTTCATGTACAATTAACCAACAAGGCAAGAATGGGTTTTTTTTATGTCGATATTTGGTTCCCATAGACTTACATTGGACTTCCGGTATCGGTATCGGGTATTGCCGATATTTTAGTGATATCGGCGATACCATTCCGATCCGATATTTTTAGATATCGAGCAGTATCGCTCAACACTAGTGACGAGGCGTCTAGGATCAACGTAGGAACGCTCCACGGCTACCTCTAGTTGTGTCATTAGTTTAGGAATCTGCAACCCATCAGTTACCAACATCTCAGGTGTTCGGCTGCCCTGCTGTTGTTCCTATCCTCCTCAGCTACCAAAACATAACAGTATCAACGGCCATAACTGAAAATTATATGGTACTCACAGAAGGAAAAATAGTGTGGAAAGAAAAAAGTTGTCAGAGATTTTTTTTTTTTTTCTGTCTGTTGCATTTTTTCCCTCTTTTTCTCTGGGTGCTGAGGAGGATTTTTTTTCTCTCAATGGAGTTTGCACAGTTGTCTGGCCGTGTGGATCAGCTTGCCACTGAGGTTCGGAGTATTGCTACCTATCTTGCTGGGTTGCCGGTTGTGGAACCTAGGATTCCCATGCCAGATTTGTTTTTGGGGATCGGGCTAAATTTCTGAATTTCAAAAATAACTGTAAGTTGTTTTTTGCCTTAAAGCCTAAGTCCTCAGGTAACGCAGCACAGCAGGTTCAAATTGTCATCTCTCTCCTGCGCGGCGATCCTCAGGATTGGGCTTTTTCCCTGACACCTGGGGATCCTGTTTTGAATGATATTGATGCATTTTTTCTGGCTCTGGGTTATTGTATGATGAACCTAAAGTCACTGATCAAGCTGAAAAAACCTTGTTGGCATTAAATCAGGGTCTTGAAGACGCTGAGTTGTACTGTAAGAAATTCCGAAAGTGGGCAGTCCTGACCAAATGGAATGATGATGCTTTGGCAGCCCTTTTTCGGAAGGGGCTGTCAGAGAATGTAAAGGATGTTATGGTGGGATTCCCTGTTCCCTCTTGTAACATAGTAACATAGTAACATAGTTATTAAGGTTGAAGGAAGACTTTAAGTCCATCTAGTTCAACCCATATCCTATCCTAACCTGCCCTAACATGTTGATCCAGAGGAAGGCAAAAAAACCCCAAGTGGCAAACAGTAAGCTTCACATTGGGGAAAAAAATTCCTTCCCGACTCCACATACGGCAATCAGACTAGCTCCCTGGATCAACACAATATCTAGGAAACTAGTGAATATAGCCTGTAATATTATACTTCTCAAGAAAGGCATCCAGTCCCCTCTTAAATTTTAGTAAGGAATCACTCATTACAACATTAGACGGCAGAGAGTTCCATAGTCTCACTGCTCTTACAGTAAAGAATCTGCATCTGTGATTATGGCTAAACCTTCTTTCCTCCAGACGTAGAGGATGCCCCCTCGTCCCCGTCACAGGTCTAAGAGTAAAAAGATCATTAGAAAGGTCTTTGTACTGTCCCCTCATATATTTGTACATTGTAATAAGATCACCCCTAAGCCTTCGTTTTTCCAAACTAAATAACCCCAAGTATAATAACCTGTCTTGGTATTGCAGACCCCCCAGTTCTCTAATAACCTTGGTCGCTCTTCTCTGCACCCGCTCCAGTTCAGCTATGTCTTTCTTATACACCGGAGACCAGAACTGCACACAGTATTCTAAGTGTGGTCGCACCAGTGACTTGTATAGAGGTAAAATTATGTTCTCCTCATGAGCATCTATGCCTCGTCTAATGCATCCCATTATTTTATTTGCCTTGGCAGCAGCTGCCTGACATTGGCCACTAAATGTGAGTTTGTCGTCCACCCATACACCCAAGTCTTTTTCAGTGACAGTTTTGCCCAGTGTTTTACAATTAAGCACATAATTATACATCTTATTTGTTCTACCCAAGTGCATGACCTTACATTTATCCCCATTAAAGCTCATTTGCCATTTATCAGCCCAAGCTTCTAGTTTACATAAATCCTCCTGTAATATAAAATTATCCTCCTCTGTATTTATTACCCTGCAGAGTTTAGTGTCATCTGCAAATATTGAAATACTACTCTGTATGCCCCCTACAAGGTCATTAATAAATATGTTAAAGAGAAGCGGCCCCAATACTGACCCCTGTGGTACCCCACTGCTAACCGTGACCCAGTCCGAGTGTGCTCCATTAATAACCACCCTTTGTTTCCTATCCATGAGCCAGTTCTTAACCCACTTACACATATTTTCCCCTATCCCCATTGTTCTCATTTTATGTATCAACCTTTTGTGTGGCACTGTATCAAAAGCTTTTGAGAAGTCCATGAACACCACGTCCACTGCATTCCCTTGGTCCAGTCCTGAACTTACCCCTTCATAAAAGCTTATCAGATTAGTCTGACAAGAACGGTCCCTCGTAAACCCATGCTGATACTGTGTCATGAGGTTATTCAGCTTCAGATACTCCAATATGGTATCCCTTAAAAAACCCTCCAGGATTTTACCCACAGTAGATGTTAAGCTCACTGGCCTATAATTTCCAGGTTCAGTTTTTGCCCCCTTTTTGAATATTGGCACCACATTTGCTATACGCCAGTCCTGTGGTACAGACCCAGTTATTATGGAATCTTTAAAGATTAAAAATAATGGTCTATCTATAACTGTACTTAATTCCTGCAGTACTCGGGGTGTATCCCATCCGGGCCCGGGGATTTGTCAACTTTAGTGATTTTTAGACGCCTCCGTACTTCCTGCTGGGTTAAGCATGTGACATTTAATGGAGAAATTTTTTTATCTCTGATCATGTTATCTGTCATGGGATTTTCTTGTGTAAATACAGTTGAAAAAAAGTCATTTAGCATATTGGCTTTTTCCTCATCCTCATCCACCATTTCACCCAGACTATTTTTAAGGGGACCAACACTATCATTTTTTAGTTTCTTGCTATTTATGTAGTTAAAGAATATTTTGGGATTATTTTTACTTTCTCTGGCAATGAGTCTCTCTGCCTCAATCTTTGCTGTCTTGATTTGCTTTTTACAGAATTTATTCAGTCTTCTGTATTTATTTAATGCCTCTTCACTACCTACTTGCTTTAATTCCCTAAACGCTTTCTTTTTGTCCCTTATTGCCCCCTTACAGCTCTATTTAGCCATAGTGGTTTCCTCCTAATTCTAGCATGTTTATTCCCATAGGGTATATACTGTGCACAGGTCCTATTCAGGATTCTAATAAACGTCTCCCATTTTCTTTGTGTATTTTTATGTCTCAGGATATTGTCCCAGTTTATTGCACCAAGATCATCTCTCATCCGTTGGAAATTTGCCTTCCTGAAGTTTAGTGTCCTTGTAACCCCTCGACTACACATCTTATTGAAGGATACATGAAAGCTTATTATTTTGTGATCACTATTACCCAAGTGACCCCCAACCCTTATATTTGATAAGCGGTCTGGCCTGTTGGTTAATATTAGGTCTAGCAGTGCCCCCCCTCTTGTTGGGTCCTGAACTAGTTGTGAAAGGTAATTGTCTCTCATAGTTGCCAAAAACTTATTACCTTTGCTGGAACTGCAGGTTTCTGTTCCCCAATGTATTTCAGGGTAGTTGAAGTCCCCCATAATAATGACTTCTCCTTGAGTTGCTGCTTCATCTATTTGCTTTACGAGGATATTCTCTGTTGCTTGCATTATTTTAGGAGACTTATAACAAACCCCTATCAATAATTTATTATTTTTCCCCCCTCCCCTAATCTCCACCCACAGAGACTCTACATCTTCATTAGATTCACAGATATCACGCAGGATGGGTTTTAAGGATGATTTTACATATAAACACACACCCCCACCTCGCTTATTTTTACGGTCATTTCTAAACAGACTATAGCCCTGTAAATTAACCGCCCAGTCGTGGCTCTCATCCAGCCAAGTCTCAGATATCCCCACCATGTCATAATTATGTTCCAACAAAATTAGTTCTAATTCCGCCATTTTGTTGGTGAGGCTTCTAGCATTAGTATACATGCACTTTATGTATCTCTCTGAACCTCTATTCTTTCTTAAATTATTAACTGTTCTAACCCCACCCCCCATGCCACCCCCACCCCCAATTTCATTATTTGTGCCCAGGTCTCTATCTGTACTGCCTTCCCCTCCTATAAAATGAATACCCTCCCCCCCAGTCCCTAGTTTAAAGACTCCTCCAACCTTCTAGCCATTTTCTCCCCCAGCACAGCTGCACCCTCCCCATTGAGGTGCAGCCCATCCCTAGCATAGAACCTGTAGCCAACTGAGAAGTCGGCCCAGTTCTCCAGGAACCCAAACCCCTCCTTCCTACACCAATTCTTGAGCCACTTATTAACCTCCCTAATCTCCCGTTGCCTCTCTGGTGTGGCACGTGGTACCGGCAGTATTTCAGAAAATACCACGTTGGAGGTCCTTGCTTTAAGCTTGCAGCCTAATTCCCTGAAATCATCTTTAAGGACCTTCCACCTGCCTCTAACTTTGTCATTTGTGCCAATGTGCACCATGACCGCTGGGTCCTCACCAGCCCCTCCCAGTAATCTGTCAACCCGATCAGCGATGTGTCGGACTCGAGCGCCAGGTAGGCAGCACACTGTTCGTCGATCCCTGTCTTTGTGACAGATTGCCCTATCTGTTCCTCTAATAATTGAGTCCCCCACTACCAGCACCTGTCTGGCCTGCCCTGCTCTCCTAATTCCCCCCTTACTGGAGCAGACACTCCCCCGGCTTTCAGAGGACATGCCTGGCTGCAGCAGTGCTACCCCTGTACTGACAACCCCCTCATCTGCCAACTTTGCAAACTTATTGGGGTGTGCCAGATCAGGACTAGCCTCCCTGGCGCTCTTCCCTCTACCCCGCTTTCTAACTGTCACCCAGCTTCCTACTTCAGTGTCCTGCAGCTCCACCCTAGCATCCCCCCCCTCATCTATCCCATTGAGCGTCTGCTCAGTGAGCAGAAGACTCCTTTCCATATTGTCTATGGATCTCAGTGTTGCCAGCTGCACATTTAGATCCAAGATTTGGGCTTCCAAATGCACAACGTGCTCACATCTCACACAGCAGTATGCACCCTCGACCGGCTGTTCAAGGACTGCATACATGTGGCAAGATGTACACTGGATGGCATTGGCAATAGTGGAGCACATATCTAATGGGGATTTCACCAGACAGCAAAGATAAGTAAAAATAAATAAAAAGTATTAATAAAATATACAGTAACAGCAATTCAGTAAATCCTCCCTTGGAAACTCCCTGAATCCAAAGTCACTGAATCTCAAGTCACACTTACCACCGTTCACACTTGCGCACCGGTCACACTCAGCTCGCTCACACTCGCTGAAGCAGAAGATTTAAAGAGAGATTTTTTTTTTTTTCTCCTTCAGCAGCAAATCACCCTGCTGCTCTAATGCACTTCCAAAAAGACTTGAGTCCCAACCAGCTGGCCCTTATAAACCCTTAATTATGAACCCCCACCCTTAATTAACCCCTTGTGAATATAGCTACACCAAGATTTAAATGCAATATAGTTAACCTTTAAACCTTTAAACACACAGATAGTAAAATAAGAGATTAATCCTTTAGAGAGAAAAAATAGGTTAAAAAAGCCCCCAAAAGATAGAATAGGTAGAAAGGCACTCAGCAATCCACAATTCAGCCACTCACACCAATTCACACAGGTATTTGATTAAAGGTTTTTCAAATACTTCTTCACTGAATCTCAAGTCACACTTACCACCGTTCACACTTGCGCACCGGTCACACTCAGCTCGCTCACACTCGCTGAAGCAGAAGATTTAAAGAGAGATTTTTTTTTTTTCTCCTTCAGCAGCAAATCACCCTGCTGCTCTAATGCACTTCCAAAAGTCTCAATGATTGTTATGAATGTTTTAGAAATGAATTCTGAGCAGCTCCCTCTGGTGGTTACAAACAGTACTGAGCCATTCAGTGAGGATTGGCAATCAGGAATCACAGATTGGCTGAATATAAGGGAGTTTTTCCCCCATCATGGTTGCCGGTGATCAATTGTTCTTGTCTCAACGTTGTTTCCTGGTTCACTTGGAAGCTTGCTGAGTCTTGCCTCTTCTCCTGCTCTCAGATAAGATATTTTCTGTTTTTTGTTTTTGTGCTTGCCATTTGCATATTTCTCTGCATTTCTGTGAGGTTGGCCAGGTTCCCTTCCCTGGGGGCTTGGGCTCCTCTCGGTTCCTCTGGAGCCACTGTTTGTTTGCCTTTTCCAGTTTTTTCTGTGGCTGCGGCTTGGTTCTGTTACACCAGAGAACTAATTTAGGTGGTAGAGGTCATGTGATCTCAGGTGTTTTTGCAATTAGTAGCGTTGGCTTTTTTTTAGGGGTTTTTTGGATTGCAGTAAGTATCCTTCCTATCCTATTCTGTCTAGGCAGATTGGGCCCAAGCGTTTGCTCATACTATTTTCTGTCTGTGTCTGTATTTCCTCTTGTCTAACCGCCATTACATGTTTGGGGGCTTCCTATGTTCTTTGGGGGTCTGCTCCGGGGCAGATAGCTTTCCTCTTTCTATCTTTAGGTGTAGTTAGCCTCTCAGGCTGTGACGAGGCGTCTTGGACCAACGTTGGAACGCTCCATGGCTGCCTTTAGTTGTGGTGGTTAGTCAGGGTACTGCAATCCAGTAGATTCCAACCTCTCTGGTGTATTGCCATTTTTGCCTGCTCTCCTCAGCTACCAAAACATAACAATGATTCTATGTCATTGGCTATTCAAATTGACAGACGTTTGCGTGAGCACAGAGGTATGCGTGAGATAGTGTTGCCTTGTGAGCCAGCTTCTGAGCCCATGCAGTGTGATAGAGTGACTTCTGGGGCTCAGCGTCATGAGTTTCGAAAGCGCAATGGGTTATGTTTCTACTGTGGTAATGCCTCTCATGCTATTTCAGTCTGCCCTAAGCGGGGAAGACGTTTTGCACACTCAGTTGTCTTGGGTAGTGTTCAGACTAAATTTTTGTTGACTGTTACCCTGATTTGCTCCCTGTCCACATTTTCTGCTCAGGCTTTTTGTTGATTCAGGAGCAGCTATTAACCTGATGGATTTTGACTTTGCCAAATGTTGTGGGTTTCCCATGATACCCCTGCGGAAGTCTATTCCCCTACTGGGCATTGATTCCACCCCTTTGGCAGAGAATAAACCCTTGTTTTTTACTCAGGTGATAATGAGGGTTGAACCAGATCATCAGGAGAGTTGCAAATTTCTGGTGCTGTATAATCTGCATGACATTATTGTACTAGGTTTCCCTTGGTTACAGTCTCATAATCCTGTTTTGGATTGGAAATCTGTGTCTGTGACCAGTTGGGCTGCCAATGTGTTAATGCCGACACTCCTGTTTTTTCTGCCTCTCCCAAGTCTCAGGATGTTCCTGACTTTTTGACTGATTTTCGGATGTGTTTAGTGAAAGTAAATCTGCATCTTTGCCCCCTCACAGGAGCTACGATTGCGCTATTGAATTAGTGCCTGGTGGTAAATTTCCTAAAGGTCGCCTTTTTAACTTGTCTGTACATGAACACGATGCTATGCGATCTTATATCAAGGAGTCATTGGAGAAGGGTCATATCAGACGATCCTCTTCACGCTTGGGTGCCGGTTTTTTCTTTGTGGCCAAAAAGGATGGTTCATTGAGGCCGTGTATTGATTATCGTCTCTTGAATAAGATCACTGTGCAGTATCAGTATCCGTTACCCTTGATTTCTGACCTGTTTTCCAGGGTGAAAGTGCTAGTTGGTTTACCAAGCTTGACCTCAGGGGGGCGTATAACCTTATTCGCATTAAGCACGGGGATGAATGGAAGACGGCGTTTAATACCCCAGAGGGGCATTTTGAGTACCTAGTGATGCCCTTTGGGCTCACTAATTCTCCTTCCGTCTTCCAATCCTTCATGAATGATATTTTCAGGGATTTTGTGGATAAATTTCTGATTGTTTATTTGGATGATATCTTGATTTTTTCCAATGACTGAGACTCTCATGTGAAACATGTTCGGACTGTGTTCCAAATTTTGAGAGAGAATGCACTGTATGTGAAGGGATCAAAGTGTCTTTTTGGCGTACAAAGGTCTCATTTCTGGGATTCATTTTGTCTCCGTCTTTTATTGAAATGGACCCGATCAAGGTTCAAGCCATCTGTGATTGGGTCCAACCTACTTCATTAAAGGCTCTTCAGAGATATTTGGGTTTTGCCAATTTTTATCGTAAATTTATTGGTAATTTCTCCGGTATTGTTAAACCATTGACTGATTTGACCAAAAAGGGTTCTGATGTGGTGAATTGGCCTCTTGAGGCAGTCTCTGCGTTTCAGGAACTTAAGCAGAGATTCACTTCTGCTCCTGTTCTACGGCAGCCTGATGTTTCTCTACCTTTTCAGGTTTAGGTTGATGCCTCTGAAATTGGGGCAGGTGCCGTTTTGTTTCAAAGAGATCCAGAGACCTCTAAGAGTAACCCTTGTGCCTTTTTCTCTCGAAAATTTTCTCCAACTGAACGTAATTATGACGTGGGTAATCGGGAGTTATTGGCCATGAAGTGGGCCTTTGAAGAGTGGAGACATTGGCTGGAAGGAGCCAAACATCAGGTGGTGGTCCTCACGGACCATAAGAATCTGGTTTATCTCGAATCAGCCAAGTGACTTAATCCTAGACAGGCCAGGTGGGCCTTGTTTTTCACACGTTTTAATTTTGTGGTTTCTTTTCTTCCTGGCACTAAGAATGTTAAGGCGGATGCCCTCTCGAGGAGTTTCTTTGCGGACTCTCCTGAGTTATCTGATCCTACTGTTATTTTGAAAGAGGGTGTAGTTCTTTCCGCCATCTCGCCCAATTTGAGACTGGCCTTGGAAGGGTGTCAGGAGGATAAACCTGAGCGCTGCCCTATTGGGAAATTGTTTGTCCCAGACCAGTGGAAGAAGAGTGTGATGTCTGAGATTCATTGTTTCGCGTTGGCTGGTCATCCGGGATTTTTGGTACCAGAGACTTGGTGAGACGGTCCTTTTGGTGGCCTACTTTGTCTCATGACGTCAGGGAATTTGTGCAGTCCTGTGGGACTTGCTCTCGCTCCAAGCCTTGCTCTCGCTCTAGTGGTTTGTTAATGCCATTACCTGTGCCAAAGAGGCCATGGACCCATATCTCTATGGATTTTATGTCCGACCTCCCTGTTTCTCAGAGAATGACCGTTATTTGGGTAATCTGTGATAGGTTTTCCAAGATGATACATCCTGTGCCATTACCTAAGTTGCCTTCCTCCTCCGAATTGGTTGCCTTTGTTCCTTCAGCACGTGGTTCGGTTATATGGCATTCCGGAGAACATTGTGTCTGACAGAGGAGTCCAGTTTGTTTCCAAATTTTGGAGGACATTTTGTTCTAAACTTGGTGTTCAATTATCTTTCTCCTTGGCTTTTCATCCTTAGACTAATGGACAAACCAAGAGAACAAACCAGACCTTGGAGACTTATTTGAGATGTTTTGTGTCTGCTGATCAAGATGACTGGGTCTCTTTTTTGCCTTTGGCTGAGTTTGCTCTTAATAATAGGGCTAGCTCTGCCACCTTGATGTCTCCATTTTTCTGCAATTTTGGGTTTCACCTCGATTTTCTTCGGGACAGGTGGAGGCTTCTTTCTGTCGGGGTGTTGACTCTGTTGTGGAGCGAATGCAGCAGATTTGGGACCAGGTAGTGGAGAGGTTGTCTCTCTCTCAGGAGAAGGTCCAACGGTTTGCCAACCGGCATAGGACAGATGGTCCTCGGTTTAAAGTGGGGGACTCGGTTTGGTTGTCCTCAACAAATATCCCTATGAGGGTTGCATCTCCAAAGTTTAAGCACAGGTTCATTGGACTTTATAAGATCATGGAGATTCTTAATCCTGTTTCCTTCCGTTTGCTTCTTCCAGGGACATTTAAGATCCATAACGTGTTCCACAAGTCCTTATTGAAGAGGTCTGTCGAGCCAGTGGTTCCTATGGCTGCGCCTCCTGACCCTGCTTTGGTTGAGGGCAATCTGGAGTATGTGGTTGAGAAAATATTGGATTCTCGTTTTTCTAGACAGAAACTCCAGTATTTGGTTAAGTGGAGAGGTTATGGTCAGGAGGACAATTCTTGGGTGTTTGCTTCGGACATCCAGCTAGGAGACTGGATCCGTGCCTATCACCGAGCTCATCCTGATTGGCCTGGTTGCACAAATGAGGGTTCGGTGACCCCTCCTCAAGGGGGGTACTGTTATGAATGTGCTAGAGGTGGTTTCTGAGCAGAGGCTCCCTCTGGTGGTTACAGACAGTACTGAACCTTTCAGTGAGGAATGGCAATCTGGGTTCACTGACTGGTCTGATATAAGGGAGGTTCCCTCCCATGATGGTTGCCGGTGATCAATTGTTCTTGTCTCAATTGTGGTTCCTGGTTCATTTGGAAGTTTGCTGGAGTCTTGTCTGCATCTCCTGCTTTCAGATAAGATATTTTTGCTTTTCTTTTTGTGCTTGCTTTTTGCATTGTTTTCTGCACTTTTGTGGAGGTCAGCCAGGTCCCCTCCTGGGGCCTGAGCTCCTCACAGTTTATATGCAGCCACTGTTATTTGCTCATTTGCTTTTTCCTGTTTTTTCAGCGGCTGCGGCTTGGTTTTTGTTCACACTGAGAACTGATTTAGTGGGTGGCGAGATCGTGTGATCTTAGTATTTTGGTAATCAGAATTGTTGGATTTTTGTAGGGTTTTCTGGGTTGCAGAAAGTAATCTCTCCTGTCCTATCCTATTTAGTCAGCTTGTGGCCCTAGCGTTTGCTCAGTCTATTTTCTGCCTATGTTTGTATTTTCATCTTGTCTAACCGCCATTATATGTTTGGGGGCTTCCTATTTTCTTTGGGGATCTGCTCCGGGGCAGATAGCTTTCATCTTTCTGCCTTTAGGTGTAGTTATCTTTCAGGCTGTGACGAGGCATCTAGGATCAACGTAGGAACGCTCCACGGCTACCTCTAGTTTGTGTCGTTAGTTTAGGAATCTGCAACCCATCAGTTACCAACATCTCAGGTGTTCGGCTGCCCTGCTGTTGTTTCTGTCCTCCTCAGCTACCGAAACATAACAGTAGATATTTATTCACTTGATATATCAAGCACAGAGGATAAAAGTATCAGCATAGATAGCAGCAAAAAAATGTGTTATCAATGCGTTTCTGGCGTCGCAGCACCCTTAGTCATACTTTTATCATCTATGCTTGATATATTAAGTGTATAAAGATCTACTTTTTCACTTTATCGTGGAGCTGGATTTTTTTCTTCATTTTGCCATGTTATACGTCTGACACAACGGTTCCGTGCTCCGATCCCTGGGATGTTATACTGGTGAGCTGGACTTTATTTTATTTCAATGTAATATTTATGCATTGGTTTGTATTTCCATTGTGATTTATTTACTTATTGTTATCAGCACTTAGCACATATTTCTCCCAGAAACTTATTGCAATTACTCATGGTTTTTTTTAAATACTTGTTTCTTTCCTTTGCGATTATAGAAATAACACAAACAGATAAAAAAGGCAAATTAGACATCATTTTACACAAAACCCCAAAAATTGGTCAGACAAAATTGTGGACACCTTTCCAAAATTGTGGGAAAATAATTTTGTTTCAAGCATGTGATGCTCATTCAAACTCATCTGTGGCAAGTAACGGGTATGGGCAATATAAAAATCACACCTGAAACCAGATAAAAAGGGGAGAAGTTATCTCAATATTTGCATTAAGTATCTGTGTGTGCCACACTAAGCAAGGAGAGCAGAAAGAGGAGAAGTGAATTGTCTGAGGACTTGAGAACCAAAATTGTTGAAAAAATTACAACAATCTAAAGGATATAAACCCATCTCCAGAGATCTTGATGTTTCATTGTCCAAGGTGCGCAATATAATCGAGAAGTTTACAATCCATGGCACTGTAGCTAATCTCTCTGGACATGAACGGCAGAGAAAAATTAATGAATGGTTGCAACTCAGGATAGTCAGGATTATGGATAAGCAGACCAATCAACTTAAAAAGAAATTCAAGCTGTCTTGCAGGCTCAGGATGCTTCCTTGTCAACATGAACTATCCATCGACATTTCAATGAAATGAATTACTATGGCAGCAGGACCAGTAAGACCCCACTGACACAGAGACAGAAAAGCTAGACTACCTCTTGCCAAAATATACATAAACCAAAATTCTTCTGCGAAAGCATCTTGCACTGCCGGTACCACTGCTCCTCCAGCCAGTGGCCCACAACATCGACCCACTCCTGCTACCGCCAGCTTTCTGTGAGCCCGCTGCCTTCCCCCGGTAATCTACCATAAATTTGGACTATAAGATTGACCCCTGTTTTCGTAAAAAAGAATTTCCTTTTTTCCTCCCCAAAATTTGTGGTAAGTCTTATGGTACGGTGCATCTTTGTGTCTGCAAAATAACATGCTTGTCTTTTAAAGATACAAAAGTAAACTCCTCATCTCCATCCATTTAACGTTGACTGTCTACCTCACAAAAAGTGTGTGTGTTGCAAGTGATTTTTGCATATCTCTTTTTCTAATAAAATTTTATATCCTTATCTGCCACGCTAATCTTGAGTCCTGCTGCAGTTCCTGGCTTTTGAGTCATGGACATACTTAGTTTTTCTTATTTTGTAATTTTTAGGAAAAGGATTGAATTTAAAAATAAAATAAAATAAAAATAAAAATGTAGACATTTAACTGTGCATACCTGTTTCTGCCACACCTGTTTTACAAACTACAATTCGCAACCATACTCGCAACACCTATACTGTGGCCTGCTGCCACATTTTTCTTTCTGTACATGTGTCTTTCTAGCTAGCCTTTGTTATTACGTGAAAAAATAACCGTGTGCACAACCAAGAAGGTGCCAGAGTAGGTTCCACACACCGTATCTAATAGAAAATGAACTCGGCACTCAATTTAGTATAGTGAGAATAAAGATTTTTATTCACAGTAGTAACACGAAACGTTTCGGTCCTATATCATGGACCTTCATCAGTCACAGATACTACTGGGAAGGGGGTTGATCCACATAGGGAAGAAAGAAAGGGCTGGATATAGCCTGTGTTGGTGGGGTGAGATAAGGAAGAGGATAATGCCTCTATTGCACTAGTAACCTGTTGTGAAGGAGTCCGTAGTGGACCGCGTCCAATGCAGAGACCTATCCTCACTACCGGACTCCTTCACAACAGGTTACTAGTGCAATAGAGGCATTGTCCTCTTCCTCATCTCACCCCACCAACACAGGCTATATCCAGCCCTTTCTTTCTTCCCTATGTGGATCAACCCCTTCCCAGTAGTATCTGTGACTGATGAAGGGTCCTGATATAGGACCGAAACGTTTCGTGTTACTATTGTGAATAAAAAATCTTTATTCTCACTATACTAAATTGAGTGCCGAGTTCATTTTCTATTAGCCTTTGTTATTACATCCTTGTTGGCAAAGTTTGAATAATTTGTGTTGAAAGATTGTCAAAAGTTAATTATAGTGTTGTACAAAATGTACGATAAAAGAAAAAAGTGGAAATGGGCAATGGCCAGCCTAGGCATGGAATGTAGAGCTCACAAATTATCATTATAGAAAAGGGCATATAAAGGCCTAAATCTAATTGTGGTGTGCTACTGCAGCACTGAAAAACATAAAAAATGTGAGTGGTAGTCTCAGTCTGTGGATAATATAAAAAAGATCCATGTGATAGGAGGTGCTGGAAACTGCAGGT
>JARQOD010000003.1:356026035-356057118 GCA_033576555.1 Oophaga sylvatica | reverse complement strand
CATCTTACCGGAGTCCCCTGGCGGGCATGTTTGAGGACGCCACCGAGATGCAGGAGGGAGCGGAGCTGCGGGGGGCTTTCCGGCTAAGACCGAAATGCCGGCGGAGCCCCCCTGCAGCACAGAGCCGGCTGCTGCCCCGGAACCACCGCACGGAAGACTTCGTCGGGACCGCCACCGGAGGCCGCTGGTGGCCATGTATCAGTAGGCCGCAGCAGCGGAGCTGCGGGGGGCTGTCCGGCTAAGAGGGAAATGCCGGCGGAGCCCCCCACGCAGCACAGAGCCCCGCTGCTGGCCAGACACCACAGGAAGGCTGCCGCCACCACCGGACCGCCGCCGCCACCGGATTTTTTGGTATGTTGGGACCATAAGGCGCACCCCCATTTTCCCCCAAATTTTGGGGGGAAAAAAGTGCGTCTTATGGTCCAAAAAATACGGTACATCTGTTGTAACTGTATTGTGGACTGGTGTAAGAGAAAATAAAACAGTTGTTGAATGACTGTTCATTTGGTCATTCTGATTCCAAAAAATGGAATAGAAAAGTCAACAAAAAATGATATGCACCCTAAAATTATGCGATCAAAGACTTATACTTTTCCTGCAAAAAAGGCTCCAATCAGCAGAAAAATTAAAGTATAGTTCTCAAAACATGCTGAAGCAAAAAAGGAAAATTGCGTAAAAAAGCTTTTTTAACATGTAAAGGTAGAAAACCCTGAACGAGCTATATTATTTTTGTTATCACTGTAATCACAGTGACTTGAAGAACAGAGATGTGCTATCACTGATGCTGCACAGTGAGTAAATAAAATCAATTATTGAATTGATGTTGATTTGTTGACTCTGCCTCCCAAAAGTTGCAGTAAAAGCCAGTTCACATTCATTCTGTGCTTTACTCTGATCAACTATGTTGAAGCGTCTAAGTCTCAGATAAACAGGATTCAGACAAAACTCCCAATGGAACTACTCAGTGTAGAGATGAGGTGATCGAACCACAGAGGATAGAGCTCGAGCCGCATTTCCTGAAATGTGTGGTTCCATGCAAATTCAGATGCTCTGCAATTCTATTAATAAGGATCGGTAACAAATATGTATATTTGCCAGGTACAATTTCTCACAATGCTGAAGATTCAATGAGCGTGCTAATGGCATCAGACGCAGCCATGTGGGCTTCCCCATAATGCTAAACTTAATAGCAAAGCCACAAAAAGAGGACTAAAAATCCTCCAAAAATTAAAAAATGAATGCAGGAGAAAAAAGGCAGCAGTGCTTACCTGCCGAGGTCTAAGAACTAATGCACTCTCAGGATGCAGCAAACCCATGTAGTAAAAATGGCAAAAACACAGGTGCAAAATACTGATGAGACTACCACTCACATCATACCAATTTATGGAGGGGGGTATTGCTTATTATTAAATTGCACAAAAGCAGGTTGTGTAGGGCGCAGGTCACACACAGATAATGCATAGTGTCTGTCTTCACCATAATGTCCTGCAGCAAATGCTGCCAAGCTCTGTAAGCCATGTTAGACGGGACACTGTCATTGGTTGCAGCACTGTAAACAAGGGCAAACATTGAGGTGTGAATATTATAACACTACAGAGGTGAAGGAGCTCTGGCCATTTCACATGTGGAGTCATATGTCAGATGAATCAGAGATAATGATGAAGATGATTTTGTGATGGGCCAAAAAGGGGTTTCAAGGAGGTCAGACATTCAGAAGGGGAAATTGCTAGCATTGGTAATACACAATGCAGGTGACATGAGTGAAAAAGATCCTCTGGGGACAAAAAAGTTTTACCTGCTGTCAACTATGGAGCAAGTAATGCCACGCATGCTGTTGGAGGAGTGGTCTCTATAGCATCTAAAATGTTTGGTTGCAGTAGAGGCGAGTTACTGTATGTGCGTGAGCTTCTTGTGTGTTTGGGAGATCTTTTACATGTTGCCACCATCAATTCTTTGGCATTGGGCAAACTCTGCAAGAGAAAACGCTGTGGATGTCCCTGTGTCCAAGAGCGGTTGTCGTGACTGAGCTGCTGTCTGGTTACACTCTGGCAGTTTACAAACAAGGCTTGTCCCAGTCCCAGGGTGCTGTAGAGTGAGGGGTGCATCACACTCACTTGTAGGTCGAAGGCCTCTGCTATCTCTAGGTCTCCGTGCTCAGGAACCACCTCAAGCAATGCATGGGACACCAGGTTCTTTGCAACAGTCAAACTATTACTAAACAGTCCAAGTACATCAGGTGGGCACAGGTGGTATAGGGCACAGCAATTCTCATTTCCTTCTTCCTTAGTACAGCTCCTTTTCTGTCCTGCCACCCATTCAGTCTGGACTATGTTCAAGCATGCTGACTCTATCAGCCTCACGGAATTGATGTCCTCTCCGGCAATGCATCTGAGACCAGTCACCTATCCCCCACCTAATTCCACGCTCACTGTCCTTGTGATTTCAGAAGACCAGGTCCACTCCTTGGTACCTGGCCTGAGCCCTAGGCTCCAGACCCTGTTGGGATGTCTGTCAGTGTACTCCATTTGGCCTCCCACTGCCTTGAATGGTTGACCCATGCTACCCCTAGCAACCCGCCCCACCTGAACTTGGCCTTTACACTCCACTTCACTAGTGGACACTGAACTCCCATTAACCATGAAGTTTGCCGCCTTTCATCAGCACTAGTCTAGACCTATCCTTAAACATTTCCTATGTTATATGCTAAACCCATTATCCGTATCCTATATCTTGTGCTATCCTAAACTTATACACTTTACATACAGTACAAAATACATTATACACATATTATCGCACAGCAGTATTCACATGGCGAATCAGTTGTCTTCAGGGGCAAGAACAGGTTAAGACAGTCCACATCCCTAAACTTATATAGACTAGGTGTCAGGCACCAGGATTTTCCCGCTGCTCAGGATAGATCCCAGGCGTTGTCTGGCCCTGCGGTCTCCCATTTGGGTCCAGCCGCTGAGACTGTTGCTCAGCGTGAACTTCGGTCCCAGCATCTTATTCAGGCTCGTGGTATGCATTTGGTTACTACTGGCTCTCCAGCCAAGTCTATGGTAACCAGTGTTACACAAGGGCAGCCTTTAGTCCCGGACTCTAAGTCCAAAGATCACCTTACTGAGCATGTCCATGATGTGGCGTCTTCCTATTGGTGGTCGGACGTTAGCTGTTCTGGTGATCTGGCAGCTCCGGATTGGCCTGCGGGCGATGTCAATGTGATTGTTTGGGGAGGAGCTTTGGGTTTAAAAGGCTCGCAGCAGCGCCTGCAGGCACGCTAGTATCATGTATGGTTGGTGTGTGTGAGTACTCTATCTCTATATTTGCTTGTGAGTGTATTTAGCTACCTACTTTGGTTGAGCCTCTTAGTGTTTTTTGGCCCCCGCTTGGCTTAGCACCTGTTTCGGCCATGTAAGCTGTTAGCACAGGTCAGTTACAGGGCAAGATCCAACCATTTGAGCTTTGCTCCCCTGTGAAGTCAACAGGGTTTTCCCCTTCCGTCTTTCTGAGTTTTTTTCTTTTGACTCAGCATCTGTTTCATTCAAGTGTGTTCTTAGCACTGTTCAGTTACCGAGCGAGCTCAACCCGTGTTCACTACCTCTCTGTGAAGCTAACAGAGCTGAGTATTCTGCCTTCTGTTCATATTGTGTGGCGTTAACGCAGCCTGAATAAGGTGAATGCTCACTGCATTGTTCCATCATTTCTTCACTTTAGCAGCAGATTCACTTCTGCACGGTGGACCCAGGTTGCAATTGCACTTTATTGTTTATTTTATTCAGTGCAATGCTCCAATCCTAACACTAGGAACTATAGCTCTCCATCACCACATGAAGCAACATCACCTGATTATTTGGCAAAGTCAAGTCAGCCAGCAATCAGAGGAAGCCTGAAGTTGTCCTCCCTTCACTTCTTGCCATGCTCACCTTCCTGTCAGCCAAGCTGCACCCTTAAGTAGTACCAGGTCAATATCATCATCACCATGATCATCTTTGTCATGCTAGTCTAATGCATTTCATACTCCGAGTATGCTTCCTTTTTCTTCTCCTTTGCAAAGGCAAATATCCATCCCCAATTATTTGTTGAGGAAACAAGCATATGCTCCTCGGCACAGGGCAGATTGTTGATTCCCCTTACCAGACACTCTTGGCTCATGCAAAATTAGCTAGGATCATATTCCTCACCAATCGTTATACCGATGTGTTATGTTTTGGTAGCTGAGGAGAGCAGGCAAAAACGGCAATAAACCAGAGAGGTTGGAATCTATTGGATTGCAGTACCCTGACTAACCACCACAACTAAAGGCAGCCGTGGAGCGTTCCTACGTTGGTCCTAGACGCCTCGTCACAGCCTGAAAGATTAACTACACCTAAAGATAGAAAGATGAAAGCTATCTGCCCTGGAGCAGATCCCCAAAGAACATAGGAAGCCCCCAAACATGTAATGGCGGTTAGACAAGAGGAAATACAGACACAGACAGAAAATAGTATGAGCAAACGCTGGGGCCCAATCTGCCTGGACAGAAAAGGATAGAAAGGATACTCACTGCAATCCAAAAAAACCCTAAAAAATGCCAACGCTACTGACTGCAAAAAACACCTGGGATCACACGACCTCTACCACCTAAATCAGCTCTCTGGTGTAACAAAACTAAGCCGCAGCCACTGAAAAAACTGGAAAAGGCAAATGAACAAACAACAGTGGCTCCAGCGGAACTGAGAGGAGCCCAAGCCCCCCGGGGGGGACCTGGCTAACCTCACAGAAATGCAGAGAAATATGCAAAAGGTAAGCACAAAAACAAAAAACAGAAAATATCTTATCTGAAAGCAGAAGAAGAGGCTAGACTCAGCAAGCTTCCAAGTGAACCAGGAACCACAGTTGAGACAAGAACAATTGATCATCGGCTGTCACGCTGTCACTGTATACAGGAGGTCTGGGGTCTATGCTGACCCTAAGCTGGGGCCCTGATTAATCCCTCTACCTGGAGGTACTGTTGATGGTACAGAGGTCCAGGCCGCCAGCGTAACCCTATCTCCTGTGAATCCCTGACCCTCAGTAATCTAGTCCTGAGAAGGACCCTGATCACCACCACAGGGGACGGGAAGGTAAATGCCTACACACAGTATAAGACGAACGAGACAGTACAAGGGGTAAAACAAAAGACCACCTTGCATACAAAACTCACTCTACAACTACAGAGGGAACACCAACGGGTAAGGAGATAAATAATAAAGCGAGGAGGGGAGAAAACCACACCAGGTACTCTTCACTTCAGACTTCACAATACCACGATCCGCTCTGCTGGTCTGCATGAATGCTTTCACAGACACTTCCCTAGCAGACTGGCAGGTATTTGAAGGAATCCCATTACTGCAGCATTAACTGCAGCTGGGCGAGGCTGGGCCTCGTCTAGCACAGAGAGAGGGAGAATTAACTCCCTCACTGCCGAAAAACACCAAGCACCAAAAACTCAGCTGTGAGAAGTCAGGTTGTGTAATCGCGACGATCTTCGTGGCGACACACCCGTGACACCGGCAACCATGATGGGTGGGAACCTCCCTTATATCAAGCCAATCTGTGACTCCTGATTGCCAATCCTCATTGAATGGTTCAGTACTGTTTGTAACCACCAGAGGGAGCTCCTGCTCAGAATTCATTTCCAAAACATTCACAACACCGATGCCTCTAACTTGTGCCAGTCCTTACACTGGTTACCCATCCACTCCAGAATTCAGTTTAAACTTATTACCCTCACCCACAAAGCACTCCATGGCTCAGCACCACCCTACATCTCCTTCCTCATCTCAGCCTACCACCCTACCAATGCCCTCCATTCTGATAATGAACTGAGGTTAACATCCTCATTAATCAGAACCTCCCACTCTCGTCTCCAAGACTTTTCACATGCTGCGTCAATTCTTTGGAATGCACTACCCAGGTTAATATGATTAATCCCCAATCCCCACAGGTTTAAGCGTGCCCTAAAACACATTTGTTCGACCATTAATCTAAATATCCTTGTCTTGCCCATTCAAAATTTTATCCCTGTATGGCTCATTCAAAATTTTATCCCTGTGTGGCTCATTCAAAGTTTTATCCCTGTGTGGCTCAAAATTTTTTACCAAAACCAGATTCCTCACATCATGTTCTCACATGCTTTATGCATTTAATAGCCCTCTGTATTTGTACTGTTGCATATGTAGACTGTTAACTGGTTCATGCAGCAAGAGGAACACCCGATTTTTACACTATGGCTGGTCCAAACAATAAAAGCAATTGTTACAATCCACCTTTCGTGTCTCCCCTTTTTCCTTATAGATTGTAAGCTTGCGAGCAGGGCCCTCATTCCTCTTGGTATCTGTTTTGATCTATGTGTTTATTGCTATCCTGTAATGTCTATTGTCTGTAGAAGTCCCCTCTATACTGTAAAGTAAAGTGCTGCGGAATATGTTGGCGCAATAGAAATAAAATTATTTTTATTATAATTATTATTATTAAATAAGCACTGTCAAGCAGTTTTACAGCTTATAAGCCAGTGGGAGAAAAGCAAAATGAAAAATGAGCTGCTGTTGTGCATCAATTGGCAACTAGCCCATTGGCTCTCTGTGAACTTAAACTCTGAATTGTCATGAGCAACAACGGCCAAAATATTCAGGCTGCCTTACTTGGCAAGTAATCCATTCTCCATGTATGGCCCATATCTTGAATTTAATAGTGCAACATTTCTGTCACAAATATACACGCTTGAAAATAGTGGTAGTACTACTGCTATCAGCAATCATGGCAGTTAGAGATGAGCAAAAATTTGATTTCAGCAACTTTGATGAATCTCAATATTACAAAGTCTGAAATTGTCCGGAAAAGACGTGTGTAACACTCTTAGGTCTCCTAGTAATGTAGTTAATTCTTTTTCAGATCTTTAACACAAGCATAAAATTAGGACAGAGGGGTATTTAACTGCTCCCCATGTTTGTAATGTGACAAGAATAAAAATAAAAATAGTGTTAGTAATGTGCTGTTCTGCAATGTATCACATATCAATTAATTCACAGTCACACTGACTCTGCAGATCCAGCCCCTCCCTATCACATGGATCTTTTTATATTATCCACAGACTGAGACTACCACTCACATTTTTTATGTTTTTCAGTGCTGCAGTAGCACACCACAATTAGATTTAGGCCTTTATATGCCCTTTTCTATAATGATAATTTGTGAGCTCTACATTCCATGCCTAGGCTGGCCATTGCCATTTCCACTTTTTCTTTTATCGTACATTTTGTACAACACTATAATTAACTTTTGACAATCTTTTCAACACAAATTATTCAAACCTTGCCAACAAGGATGTAATAACAAAGGCTAATAGAAAATGAACTCGGCACTCAATTTAGTATAGTGAGAATAAAGATTTTTATTCACAGTAGTAACACGAAACGTTTCAGTCCTATATCATGGACCTTCATCAGTCACAGATACTACTGGGAAGGGGGTTGATCCACATAGGGAAGAAAGAAAGGGCTGGATATAGCCTGTGTTGGTGGGGTGAGATGAGGAAGAGGACAATGCCTCTATTGCACTAGTAACCTGTTGTGAAGGAGTCCGGTAGTGAGGATAGGTCTCTGCATTGGACGCGGTCCACTACCGGACTCCTTCACAACAGGTTACTAGTGCAATAGAGGCATTGTCCTCTTCCTCATCTCAGCCCACCAACACAGGCTATATCCAGCCCTTTCTTTCTTCCCTATGTGGATCAACCCCCTTCCCAGTAGTATCTGTGACTGATGAAGGTCCATGATATAGGACTGAAACGTTTCGTGTTACTACTGTGAATAAAAATCTTTATTCTCACTATACTAAATTGAGTGCCGAGTTCATTTTCTATTAGATACGGTGTGGGAACCTACTCTGGCACCTTCTTGGTTGTGCACACGGTTATTTTTTCACGTAATAACAAAGGCTAGCTAGGAAGACACATGTACAGAAAGAAAAATGTGGCAGCAGGCCACAGTATAGGTGTTGCGAGTATGGTTGCGAATTGTAGTTTGTAAAACAGGTGTGCAGAAACAGGTATGCACAGTTAAATGTCTACATTTTTATTTTTATTTTATTTTATTTTTAAATTCAATCCTTTTCCTAAAAATTACAAAATAAGAAAAACTAAGTATGTCCATGACTCAAAAGCCAGAAACTGCAGCAGGACTCAAGATTAGTGTGGCAGATAAGGATATAAAATTTATTAGAAAAAGAGATATGCAAAAATCACTTGCAACACACACACTTTTTGTGAGGTAGACAGTCAACGTTAAATGGATGGAGATGAGGAGTTTACTTTTGTATCTTTAAAAGACAAGCATGTTATTTTGCAGACACAAAGATGCACCGTACCATAAGACTTACCGCAAATTTTGGGGAGGAAAAAAGGAAATTCTTTTTTACGAAAACAGGGGTCAATCTTATAGTCCAAATTTATGGTAGATTACCGGGGGAAGGCAGCGGGCTCACAGAAAGCTGGCGGTAGCAGGAGTGGGTCGATGTTGTGGGCCACTGGCTGGGAGGAGCAGTGGTACCGGCAGTGCAAGATGCTTTCGCAGAAGAATTTTGGTTTATGTATATTTTGGCAAGAGGTAGTCTAGCTTTTCTGTCTCTGTGTCAGTGGGGTCTTACTGGTCCTGCTGCCATAGTAATTCATTTCATTGAAATGTCGATGGATAGTTCATGTTGACAAGGAAGCATCCTGAGCCTGCAAGACAGCTTGAATTTCTTTTTAAGTTGATTGGTCTGCTTATCCATAATCCTGACTATCCTGAGTTGCAACCATTCATTAATTTTTCTCTGCCGTTCATGTCCAGAGAGATTAGCTACAGTGCCATGGATTGTAAACTTCTCGATTATATTGCGCACCTTGGACAATGAAACATCAAGATCTCTGGAGATGGGTTTATATCCTTTAGATTGTTGTAATTTTTCAACAATTTTGGTTCTCAAGTCCTCAGACAATTCACTTCTCCTCTTTCTGCTCTCCTTGCTTAGTGTGGCACACACAGATACTTAATGCAAAATTGAGATAACTTCTCCCCTTTTTATCTGGTTTCAGGTGTGATTTTTATATTGCCCATACCCGTTACTTGCCACAGATGAGTTTGAATGAGCATCACATGCTTGAAACAAAATTATTTTCCCACAATTTTGGAAAGGTGTCCACAATTTTGTCTGACCAATTTTTGGGGTTTTGTGTAAAATGATGTCTAATTTGCCTTTTTTATCTGTTTGTGTTATTTCTATAATTGCAAAGGAAAGAAACAAGTATTTAAAAAAAACCATGAGTAATTGCAATAAGTTTCTGGGAGAAATATGTGCTAAGTGCTGATAACAATAAGTAAATAAATCACAATGGAAATACAAACCAATGCATAAATATTACATTGAAATAAAATAAAGTCCAGCTCACCAGTATAACATCCCAGGGATCGGAGCACGGAACCGTTGTGTCAGATGTATAACATGGCAAAATGAAGAAAAAAATCCAGCTCCACGATAAAGTGAAAAAGTAGATCTTTATACACTTAATATATCAAGCATAGATGATAAAAGTATGACTAAGGGTGCTGCGACGCCAGAAACGCATTGATAACACATTTTTTTGCTGCTATCTATGCTGATACTTTTATCCTCTGTGCTTGATATATCAAGTGAATAAATATCTACTGTTATGTTTCGGTAGCTGAGGAGGACAGAAACAACAGCAGGGCAGCCGAACACCTGAGATGTTGGTAACTGATGGGTTGCAGATTCCTAAACTAACGACAAAACTAGAGGTAGCCGTGGAGCGTTCCTACGTTGATCCTAGATGCCTCGTCACAGCCTGAAAGATAACTACACCTAAAGGCAGAAAGATGAAAGCTATCTGCCCCGGAGCAGATCCCCAAAGAAAATAGGAAGCCCCCAAACATATAATGGCAGTTAGACAAGATGAAAATACAAACATAGGCAGAAAATAGACTGAGCAAACGCTAGGGCCACAAGCTGACTAAATAGGATAGGACAGGAGAGATTACTTTCTGCAACCCAGAAAACCCTACAAAAATCCAACAATTCTGATTACCAAAATACTAAGATCACACGATCTCGCCACCCACTAAATCAGTTCTCAGTGTGAACAAAAACCAAGCCGCAGCCGCTGAAAAAACAGGAAAAAGCAAATGAGCAAATAACAGTGGCTGCATATAAACTGTGAGGAGCTCAGGCCCAGGAGGGGACCTGGCTGACCTCCACAAAAGTGCAGAAAACAATGCAAAAAGCAAGCACAAAAAGAAAAGCAAAAATATCTTATCTGAAAGCAGGAGATGCAGACAAGACTCCAGCAAACTTCCAAATGAACCAGGAACCACAATTGAGACAAGAACAATTGATCACCGGCAACCATCATGGGAGGGAACCTCCCTTATATCAGACCAGTCAGTGAACCCAGATTGCCATTCCTCACTGAAAGGTTCAGTACTGTCTGTAACCACCAGAGGGAGCCTCTGCTCAGAAACCACCTCTAGCACATTCATAACAGTACCCCCCTTGAGGAGGGGTCACCGAACCCTCATTTGTGCAACCAGGCCAATCAGGATGAGCTCGGTGATAGGCACGGATCCAGTCTCCTAGCTGGATGTCCGAAGCAAACACCAAGAATTGTCCTCCTGACCATAACCTCTCCACTTAACCAAATACTGGAGTTTCTGTCTAGAAAAACGAGAATCCAATATTTTCTCAACCACATACTCCAGATTGCCCTCAACCAAAGCAGGGTCAGGAGGCGCAGCCATAGGAACCACTGGCTCGACAGACCTCTTCAATAAGGACTTGTGGAACACGTTATGGATCTTAAATGTCCCTGGAAGAAGCAAACGGAAGGAAACAGGATTAAGAATCTCCATGATCTTATAAAGTCCAATGAACCTGGCTTAAACTTTGGAGATGCAACCCTCATAGGGATATTTGTTGAGGACAACCAAACCGAGTCCCCCACTTTAAACCGAGGACCATCAGTCCTATGCCGGTTGGCAAACCGTTGGCCTTCTCCTGAGAGAGAGACAACCTCTCCACTACCTGGTCCCAAATCTGCTGCATTCGCTCCACAACAGAGTCAACACCCCGACAGAAAGAAGCCTCCACCTGTCCCGAAGAAAATCGAGGGTGAAACCCAAAATTGCAGAAAAATGGAGACATCAAGGTGGCAGAGCTAGCCCTATTATTAAGAGCAAACTCAGCCAAAGGCAAAAAAGAGACCTAGTCATCTTGATCAGCAGACACAAAACATCTCAAATAAGTCTCCAAGGTCTGGTTTGTTCTCTTGGTTTGTCCATTAGTCTAAGGATGAAAAGCCAAGGAGAAAGATAATTGAACACCAAGTTTAGAACAAAATGTCCTCCAAAATTTGGAAACAAACTGGACTCCTCTGTCAGACACAATGTTCTCCGGAATGCCATGTAACCGAACCACGTGCTGAAGGAACAAAGGAACCAATTCGGAGGAGGAAGGCAACTTAGGTAATGGCACAGGATGTATCATCTTGGAAAACCTATCACAGATTACCCAAATAACGGTCATTCTCTGAGAAACAGGGAGGTCGGACATAAAATCCATAGAGATATGGGTCCATGGCCTCTTTGGCACAGGTAATGGCATTAACAAACCACTAGAGCGAGAGCAAGGCTTGGAGCGAGAGCAAGTCCCCAGGACTGCACAAATTCCCTGAAGTCATGAGACAAAGTAGGCCACCAAAAGGACCGTCTCACCAAGTCTCTGGTACCAAAAATCCCGGATGACCAGCCAACGCGAAACAATGAATCTCAGACATCACACTCTTCTTCCACTGGTCTGGGACAAACAATTTCCCAATAGGGCAGCGCTCAGGTTTATCCTCCTGACACCCTTCCAAGGCCAGTCTCAAATTGGGCGAGATGGCGGAAAGAACTACACCCTCTTTCAAAATAACAGTAGGATCAGATAACTCAGGAGAGTCCGCAAAGAAACTCCTCGAGAGGGCATCCGCCTTAACATTCTTAGTGCCAGGAAGAAAAGAAACCACAAAATTAAAACGTGTGAAAAACAAGGCCCACCTGGCCTGTCTAGGATTAAGTCACTTGGCTGATTCGAGATAAACCAGATTCTTATGGTCCGTGAGGACCACCACCTGATGTTTGGCTCCTTCCAGCCAATGTCTCCACTCTTCAAAGGCCCACTTCATGGCCAATAACTCCCGATTACCCACGTCATAATTACGTTCAGTTGGAGAAAATTTTCGAGAGAAAAAGGCACAAGGGTTACTCTTAGAGGTCTCTGGATCTCTTTGAAACAAAACGGCACCTGCCCCAATTTCAGAGGCATCAACCTAAACCTGAAAAGGTAGAGAAACATCAGGCTGCCGTAGAACAGGAGCAGAAGTGAATCTCTGCTTAAGTTCCTGAAACGCAGAGACTGCCTCAGAGGCCAATTCACCACATCAGAACCCTTTTTGGTCAAATCAGTCAATGGTTTAACAATACCGGAGAAATTACCAATAAATTTACGATAAAAATTGGCAAAACCCAAATATCTCTGAAGAGCCTTTAATGAAGTAGGTTGGACCCAATCACAGATGGCTTGAACCTTGATCGGGTCCATTTCAATAAAAGACGGAGACAAAATGAATCCCAGAAATGAGACCTTTGTACGCCAAAAAGACACTTTGATCCCTTCACATACAGTGCATTCTCTCTCAAAATTTGGAACACAGTCCGAACATGTTTCACATGAGAGTCTCAGTCATTGGAAAAAATCAAGATATCATCCAAATAAACAATCAGAAATTTATCCACAAAATCCCTGAAAATATCATTCATGAAGGATTGGAAGACGGAAGGAGAATTAGTGAGCCCAAAGGGCATCACTAGGTACTCAAAATGCCCCTCTGGGGTATTAAACGCCGTCTTCCATTCATCCCCGTGCTTAATGCGAATAAGGTTATACGCCCCCTGAGGTCAAGCTTGGTAAACCAACTAGCACTTTCACCCTGGAAAACAGGTCAGAAATCAAGGGTAACGGATACTGATACTGCACAGTGATCTTATTCAAGAGACGATAATCAATACACGGCCTCAATGAACCATCCTTTTTGGCCACAAAGAAAAAACCGGCACCCAAGGGTGAAGAGGATCGTCTGATATGACCCTTCTCCAATGACTCCTTGATATAAGATCGCATAGCATCGTGTTCAGTACAGACAAGTTAAAAAGGCGACCTTTAGGAAATTTACCACCAGGCACTATTTCAATAGCGCAATCGTAGCTCCTGTGAGGGGGCAAAGATGCAGATTTACTTTCACTAAACACATCCGAAAAATCAGTCAAAAAGTCAGGAACATCCTGAGACTTGGGAGAGGCAGAAAAAACAGGAGTGTCGGCATTAACACATTGGCAGCCCAACTGGTCACAGACACAGATTTCCAATCCAAAACAGGATTATGAGACTGTAACCAAGGGAAACCTAGTACAATAATGTCATGCAGATTATACAGCACCAGAAATTTGCAACTCTCCTGATGATCTGGTTCAACCCTCATTATCACCTGAGTAAAAAACAAGGGTTTATTCTCTGCCAAAGGGGTGGAATCAATGCCCAGTAGGGGAATAGACTTCCGCAGGGGTATCATGGGAAACCCACAACATTTGGCAAAGTCAAAATCCATCAGGTTAATAGCTGCTCCTGAATCAACAAAAACCTGAGCAGAAAATGTGGACAGGGAGCAAATCAGGGTAACAGTCAACAAAAATTTAGTCTGAACACTACCCAAGACAACTGAGTGTGCAAAACGTCTTCCCCGCTTAGGGCAGACTGAAATAGCATGAGAGGCATCACCACAGTAGAAACATAACCCATTGCGCTTTCGAAACTCATGACGCTGAGCCCCAGAAGTCACTCTATCACACTGCATGGGCTCAGAAGCTGGCTCACAAGGCAACACTATCTCACGCATACCTCTGTGCTCACGCAAACGTCTGTCAATTTGAATAGCCAATGACATAGAATCATTGTTATGTTTTGGTAGCTGAGGAGAGCAGGCAAAAATGGCAATACACCAGAGAGGTTGGAATCTACTGGATTGCAGTACCCTGACTAACCACCACAACTAAAGGCAGCCATGGAGCGTTCCAACGTTGGTCCAAGACGCCTCGTCACAGCCTGAGAGGCTAACTACACCTAAAGATAGAAAGAGGAAAGCTATCTGCCCCGGAGCAGACCCCCAAAGAACATAGGAAGCCCCCAAACATGTAATGGCGGTTAGACAAGAGGAAATACAGACACAGACAGAAAATAGTATGAGCAAACGCTTGGGCCCAATCTGCCTAGACAGAATAGGATAGGAAGGATACTTACTGCAATCCAAAAAACCCCTAAAAAAAAGCCAACGCTACTAATTGCAAAAACACCTGAGATCACATGACCTCTACCACCTAAATTAGTTCTCTGGTGTAACAGAACCAAGCCGCAGCCACAGAAAAAACTGGAAAAGGCAAATGAACAAACAACAGTGGCTCCAGAGGAACCGAGAGGAGCCCAAGCCCCCAGGGAAGGGGAACCTGGCCAACCTCACAGAAATGCAGAGAAATATGCAAATGGCAAGCACAAAAAGAAAAAACAGAAAATATCTTATCTGAGAGCAGGAGAAGAGGCAAGACTCAGCAAGCTTCCAAGTGAACCAGGAAACAACGTTGAGACAAGAACAATTGATCACCGGCAACCATGATGGGGGAAAAACTCCCTTATATTCAGCCAATCTGTGATTCCTGATTGCCAATCCTCACTGAATGGCTCAGTACTGTTTGTAACCACCAGAGGGAGCTGCTCAGAATTCATTTCTAAAACATTCATAACAATCATTGAGACTTTTGGAAGTGCATTAGAGCAGCAGGGTGATTTGCTGCTGAAGGAGAAAAAAAAAAAATCTCTCTTTAAATCTTCTGCTTCAGCGAGTGTGAGCGAGCTGAGTGTGACCGGTGCGCAAGTGTGAACGGTGGTAAGTGTGACTTGAGATTCAGTGAAGAAGTATTTGAAAAACCTTTAATCAAATACCTGTGTGAATTGGTGTGAGTGGCTGAATTGTGGATTGCTGAGTGCCTTTCTACCTATTCTATCTTTTGGGGGCTTTTTTAACCTATTTTTTCTCTCTAAAGGATTAATCTCTTATTTTACTATCTGTGTGTTTAAAGGTTTAAAGGTTAACTATATTGCATTTAAATCTTGGTGTAGCTATATTCACAAGGGGTTAATTAAGGGTGGGGGTTCATAATTAAGGGTTTATAAGGGCCAGCTGGTTGGGACTCAAGTCTTTTTGGAAGTGCATTAGAGCAGCAGGGTGATTTGCTGCTGAAGGAGAAAAAAAAAAAAAAATCTCTCTTTAAATCTTCTGCTTCAGCGAGTGTGAGCGAGCTGAGTGTGACCGGTGCGCAAGTGTGAACGGTGGTAAGTGTGACTTGAGATTCAGTGACTTTGGATTCAGGGAGTTTCCAAGGGAGGATTTACTGAATTGCTGTTACTGTATATTTTATTAATACTTTTTATTTATTTTTACTTATCTTTGCTGTCTGGTGAAATCCCCATTAGATATGTGCTCCACTATTGCCAATGCCATCCAGTGTACATCTTGCCACATGTATGCAGTCCTTGAACAGCCGGTCGAGGGTGCATACTGCTGTGTGAGATGTGAGCACGTTGTGCATTTGGAAGCCCAAATCTTGGATCTAAATGTGCAGCTGGCAACACTGAGATCCATAGACAATATGGAAAGGAGTCTTCTGCTCACTGAGCAGACGCTCAATGGGATAGATGAGGGGGGGGATGCTAGGGTGGAGCTGCAGGACACTGAAGTAGGAAGCTGGGTGACAGTTAGAAAGCGGGGTAGAGGGAAGAGCGCCAGGGAGGCTAGTCCTGATCTGGCACACCCCAATAAGTTTGCAAAGTTGGCAGATGAGGGGGTTGTCAGTACAGGGGTAGCACTGCTGCAGCCAGGCATGTCCTCTGAAAGCCGGGGGAGTGTCTGCTCCAGTAAGGGGGGAATTAGGAGAGCAGGGCAGGCCAGACAGGTGCTGGTAGTGGGGGACTCAATTATTAGAGGAACAGATAGGGCAATCTGTCACAAAGACAGGGATCGACGAACAGTGTGCTGCCTACCTGGCGCTCGAGTCCGACACATCGCTGATCGGGTTGACAGATTACTGGGAGGGGCTGGTGAGGACCCAGCGGTCATGGTGCACATTGGCACAAATGACAAAGTTAGAGGCAGGTGGAAGGTCCTTAAAGATGATTTCAGGGAATTAGGCTGCAAGCTTAAAGCAAGGACCTCCAACGTGGTATTTTCTGAAATACTGCCGGTACCACGTGCCACACCAGAGAGGCAACGGGAGATTAGGGAGGTTAATAAGTGGCTCAAGAATTGGTGTAGGAAGGAGGGGTTTGGGTTCCTGGAGAACTGGGCCGACTTCTCAGTTGGCTACAGGTTCTATGCTAGGGATGGGCTGCACCTCAATGGGGAGGGTGCAGCTGTGCTGGGGGAGAAAATGGCTAGAAGGTTGGAGGAGTCTTTAAACTAGGGACTGGGGGGAGGGTATTCATTTTATAGGAGGGGAAGGCAGTACAGATAGAGACCTGGGCACAAATAATGAAATTGGGGGTGGGGGTGGCATGGGGGGTGGGGTTAGAACAGTTAATAATTTAAGAAAGAATAGAGGTTCAGAGAGATACATAAAGTGCATGTATACTAATGCTAGAAGCCTCACCAACAAAATGGCGGAATTAGAACTAATTTTGTTGGAACATAATTATGACATGGTGGGGATATCTGAGACTTGGCTGGATGAGAGCCACGACTGGGCGGTTAATTTACAGGGCTATAGTCTGTTTAGAAATGACAGTAAAAATAAGCGAGGTGGGGGTGTGTGTTTATATGTAAAATCATCCTTAAAACCCATCCTGCGTGATATCTGTGAATCTAATGAAGATGTAGAGTCTCTGTGGGTGGAGATTAGGGGAGGGGGGAAAAAATAATAAATTATTGATAGGGGTTTGTTATAAGTCTCCTAAAATAATGGAAGCAACAGAGAATATCCTCGTAAAGCAAATAGATGAAGCAGCAACTCAAGGAGAAGTCATTATTATGGGGGACTTCAACTACCCTGAAATACATTGGGGAACAGAAACCTGCAGTTCCAGCAAAGGTAATAAGTTTTTGGCAACTATGAGAGACAATTACCTTTCACAACTAGTTCAGGACCCAACAAGAGGGGAGGCACTGCTAGACCTAATATTATCCAACAGGCCAGACCGCATATCAAATATAAGGGTTGGGGGTCACTTGGGTAATAGTGATCACAAAATAATAAGCTTTCATGTATCCTTCAATAAGATGTGTAGTCGAGGGGTTACAAGGACACTAAACTTCAGGAAGGCAAATTTCCAACGGATGAGAGATGATCTTGGTGCAATAAACTGGGACAATATCCTGAGACATAAAAATACACAAAGAAAATGGGAGACGTTTATTAGAATCCTGAATAGGACCTGTGCACAGTATATACCTATGGGAATAAACATGCTAGAATTAGGAGGAAACCACTATGGCTAAATAGAGCTGTAAGGGGGCAATAAGGGACAAAAAGAAAGCGTTTAGGGAATTAAAGCAAGTAGGTAGTGAAGAGGCATTAAATAAATACAGAAGACTGAATAAATTCTGTAAAAAGCAAATCAAGACAGCAAAGATTGAGGCAGAGAGACTCATTGCCAGAGAAAGTAAAAATAATCCCAAAATATTCTTTAACTACATAAATAGCAAGAAACTAAAAAATGATAGTGTTGGTCCCTTAAAAATAGTCTGGGTGAAATGGTGGATGAGGATGAGGAAAAAGCCAATATGCTAAATGACTTTTTTTCAACTGTATTTACACAAGAAAATCCCATGACAGATAACATGATCAGAGATAAAAAAATTTCTCCATTAAATGTCACATGCTTAACCCAGCAGGAAGTACGGAGGCGTCTAAAATCACTAAAGTTGACAAATCCCCGGGCCCGGATGGGATACACCCCGAGTACTGCAGGAATTAAGTACAGTTATAGATAGACCATTATTTTTAATCTTTAAAGATTCCATAATAACTGGGTCTGTACCACAGGACTGGCGTATAGCAAATGTGGTGCCAATATTCAAAAAGGGGGCAAAAACTGTACCTGGAAATTATAGGCCAGTGAGCTTAACATCTACTGTGGGTAAAATCCTGGAGGGTTTTTTAAGGGATACATATTGGAGTATCTGAAGCTGAATAACCTCATGACACAGTATCAGCATGGGTTTACGAGGGACGTTCTTGTCAGACTAATCTGATAAGCTTTTATGAAGGGGTAAGTTCAGGACTGGACCAAGGAATGCAGTGGACGTGGTGTTCATGGACTTCTCAAAAGCTTTTGATACAGTGCCACACAAAAGTTGATACATAAAATGAGAACAATGGGGATAGGGGAAAATATGTGTAAGTGGGTTAAGAACTGGCTCATGGATAGGAAACAAAGGGTGGTTATTAATGGAGCACACTCGGACTGGGTCACGGTTAGCAGTGGGGTACCACAGGGGTCAGTATTGGGGCCGCTTCTCTTTAACATATTTATTAATGACCTTGTAGGGGGCATACAGAGTAGTATTTCAATATTTGCAGATGACACTAAACTCTGCAGGGTAATAAATACAGAGGAGGATAATTTTATATTACAGGAGGATTTATGTAAACTAGAAGCTTGGGCTGATAAATGGCAAATGAGCTTTAATGGGGATAAATGTAAGGTCATGCACTTGGGTAGAACAAATAAGATGTATAATTATGTGCTTAATTGTAAAACACTGGGCAAAACTGTCACTGAAAAAGACTTGGGTGTATGGGTGGACGACAAACTCACATTTAGTGGCCAATGTCAGGCAGCTGCTGCCAAGGCAAATAAAATAATGGGATGCATTAGACGAGGCATAGATGCTCATGAGGAGAACATAATTTTACCTCTATACAAGTCACTGGTGCGACCACACTTAGAATACTGTGTGCAGTTCTGGTCTCCGGTGTATAAGAAAGACATAGCTGAACTGGAGCGGGTGCAGAGAAGAGCGACCAAGGTTATTAGAGAACTGGGGGGTCTGCAATACCAAGACAGGTTATTATACTTGGGGTTATTTAGTTTGGAAAAACGAAGGCTTAGGGGTGATCTTATTACAATGTACAAATATATGAGGGGACAGTACAAAGACCTTTCTAATGATCTTTTTACTCTTAGACCTGTGACGGGGACGAGGGGGCATCCTCTACGTCTGGAGGAAAGAAGGTTTAGCCATAATCACAGATGCAGATTCTTTACTGTAAGGCAGTGAGACTATGGAACTCTCTGCCGTCTAATGTTGTAATGAGTGATTCCTTACTAAAATTTAAGAGGGGACTGGATGCCTTTCTTGAGAAGTATAATATTACAGGCTATATTCACTAGTTTCCTAGATATTGTGTTGATCCAGGGAGCTAGTCTGATTGCCGTATGTGGAGTCGGGAAGGAATTTTTTTCCCCAATGTGAAGCTTACTGTTTGCCACTTGGGGTTTTTTTGCCTTCCTCTGGATCAACATGTTAGGGCAGGTTAGGATAGGATATGGGTTGAACTAGATGGACTTAAAGTCTTCCTTCAACCTTAATAACTATGTTACTATGTTACTATGTTACAAGAGGGAACAGGGAATCCCACCATAACATCCTTTACATTCTCTGACAGCCCCTTCCGAAAAAGGGCTGCCAAAGCATCATCATTCCATTTGGTCAGGACTGCCCACTTTCGGAATTTCTTACAGTACAACTCAGCGTCTTCAAGACCCTGATTTAATGCCAACAAGGTTTTTTCAGCTTGATCAGTGACTTTAGGTTCATCATACAATAACCCAGAGCCAGAAAAAATGCATCAATATCATTCAAAACAGGATCCCCAGGTGTCAGGGAAAAAGCCCAATCCTGAGGATCGCCGCGCAGGAGAGAGATGACAATTTGAACCTGCTGTGCTGCGTTACCTGAGGACTTAGGCTTTAAGGCAAAAAACAACTTACAGTTATTTTTGAAATTCAGAAATTTAGCCCGACCCCCCAAAAACAAATCTGGCATGGGAATCCTAGGTTCCACAACCGGCAACCCAGCAAGATAGGTAGCAATACTCCGAACCTCAGTGGCAAGCTGATCCACACGGCCAGACAACTGTGCAAACTCCATTGAGAGAAAAAAAATCCTCCTCAGCACCCAGAGAAAAAGAGGGAAAAAATGCAACAGACAGAAAAAAAAAAAAAATCTCTGACAACTTTTTTCTTTCCACACTATTTTTCCTTCTGTGAGTACCATATAATTTTCAGTTATGGCCGTTGATACTGTTATGTTTTGGTAGCTGAGGAGGATAGGAACAACAGCAGGGCAGCCGAACACCTGAGATGTTGGTAACTGATGGGTTGCAGATTCCTAAACTAATGACACAACTAGAGGTAGCCGTGGAGCGTTCCTACGTTGATCCTAGACGCCTCGTCACTAGTGTTGAGCGATACTGCTCGATATCTAAAAATATCGGATCGGAATGGTATCGCCGATATCACTAAAATATCGGCGATACCCGATACCGATACCGGAAGTCCAATGTAAGTCTATGGGAACCAAATATCGACATAAAAAAAAACCATTCTTGCCTTGTTGGTTAATTGTACTTGAAGGAAAACAACAAAGAGTAATGTAGACTGTATTGGGGGAGGTTGAGGAGACAATAAAGGCATACATGTTTAACCCAATGCATTGGAATAGCATTAATATATTTTTTTTTGGAAATACGTTTGGATTGACGAACAAATTGACAATGTTGTTAACCTTTTTTCTATTTTGACAAATATGTATGTTTCACAACTTCCATGCTCTTCACCTTTTTAACTTTTGCCAGTGCCACACTTTCTCCTTCATAATCTTCAGCAGCATCATCTTTCTCATCAAATTATTCTTCATCTTCACCTTCTTAATCTTCTTCTTAAACTTCTTGCTATTCATGTTTTTGTTTACACTACTCATATTGTTATTATTAAACTATTAATCTTCTTCATATTCAAATTCTTCATCTTCTTCCTCTTCATCTTCTTCATCATATTCTTATTTGTGACAGAGATTCCTGTACTTGTAATCTGTAAAAGTATGAATTTTTCATTCTTCCGTTCTTGCTGTCACAAAAGATTTAAATTACAACAGTATTTGTCCGTGTTCAGTTTAGCCTGCAGCAGCAGGCATTTTCCAGGGGCACCACGAGGAGGAACGGACTCACCCCATACACTGCTTAGTCTTCTTCTGCTTAGAATTTAGAGCATATATTTTGCTCTTCATTTTGGTCTTATACTTCATGTTCTTCTGCTTTTTGATCTTCTGCTTATTGTTCTTCTGTCTGTTGTTCTGTATCTTGTAGTTTGTTTAACCTTCTTTGTCCTGTTGGTGATCTTCTTCTGGGTAATCTTTTATTTTTTCTTTGTGATGGTGTTCAGGCTGGTTGGCTTCATGCTCGTCGTCCTTGTTGTCGTCATCTTCTTCTGGGTGGTCTTTAAGGTCGTCTAATTTCAGAGAACCAGCTGACGTTACTGGAACCCGGACGGGTATCAGATGGAACAAGAGACAATGGAAGTAACGAGGACCAGCTGACTGTGCTGGAACCCGGAGGGGCAGCAGAAGGAAAAGAGGCAATGTCACAACTGAGTACCAGCTGACGTTACTGTGACACGGTTACTAAGCAGGAGGTACCTGTGCTCCAAAGCACTACCAAGGACCAGCAGACGTTGCTGGAACTCGTATATGGAGATGGAGGCACCTAGGCCAAAGGCACTGGGGAGAACCAGTTGACGGTACTGGACCCCGGACGGGTAGCAGAAGGAAAAGAGGCAATGTCACAACCGAGTACCAGCTGACGTTACTGTGACACGGTTACTAAGCAGGAGGTACCTGTGCTCCAAAGCACTACCAAGGACCAGCAGATGTTGCTGGAACTCGTATACGGAGATGGAGGCACCTAGGCCAAAGGCACTGGGGAGAACCAGTTGACGGTACTGGACCCCGGACGGGTAGCAGAAGGAAAAGAGGCAATGTCACAACGAGTACCAGCTGACGTTACTGTGACACGGTTACTAAGCAGGAGGTACCTGTGCTCCAAAGCACTACCAAGGACCAGCAGACGTTGCTGGAACTCGTATACGGAGATGGAGGCACCTAGGCCAAAGGCACTGGGGAGAACCAGTTGACGGTACTGGACCCCGGACGGGTAGCAGAAGGAAAAGAGGCAATGTCACAACCGAGTACCAGCTGACGTTACTGTGACACGGTTACTAAGCAGGAGGTACCTGTGCTCCAAAGCACTACCAAGGACCAGCAGATGTTGCTGGAACTCGTATACGGAGATGGAGGCACCTAGGCCAAAGGCACTGGGGAGAACCAGTTGACGGTACTGGACCCCGGACGGGTAGCAGAAGGAAAAGAGGCAATGTCACAACCGAGTACCAGCTGACGTTACTGTGACACGGTTACTAAGCAGGAGGTACCTGTGCTCCAAAGCACTACCAAGGACCAGCAGACGTTGCTGGAACTCGTATACGGAGATGGAGGCACCTAGGCCAAAGGCACTGGGGAGAACCAGTTGACGGTACTGGACCCCGGACGGGTAGCAGAAGGAAAAGAGGCAATGTCACAACCGAGTACCAGCTGACGTTACTGTGACACGGTTACTAAGCAGGAGGTACCTGTGCTCCAAAGCACTACCAAGGACCAGCAGACGTTGCTGGAACTCGTATACGGAGATGGAGGCACCTAGGCCAAAGGCACTGGGGAGAACCAGTTGACGGTACTGGACCCCGGACGGGTAGCAGAAGGAAAAGAGGCAATGTCACAACCGAGTACCAGCTGACGTTACTGTGACACGGTTACTAAGCAGGAGGTACCTGTGCTCCAAAGCACTACCAAGGACCAGCAGACGTTGCTGGAACTCGTATACGGAGATGGAGGCACCTAGGCCAAAGGCACTGGGGACAACCAGTTGACGGTACTGGACCCCGGACGGGTAGCAGAAGGAAAAGAGGCAATGTCCACAACCGAGTACCAGCTGACGTTACTGTGACACGGTTACTAAGCAGGAGGTACCTGTGCTCCAAAGCACTACCAAGGACCAGCAGACGTTGCTGGAACTCGTATACGAGATGGAGGCACCTAGGCCAAAGGCACTGGGGAAACCAGTTGACGGTACTGGACCCAGACGGGTAGCAGAACGCACCCATGAAAATGTAAGTTGACCTGACGCAAGCCGTCCGCAGTTACCGAATCACACAGTCCTACAGTGGGTGCTTGTCCTATTGTCACAATGGAAACAGCCTTTATTTACATATCCCACAGCACACATAGGAATCACCTAAACTGCAGGCACCATAGAGTCGGCTAACCCGAATGCAACACAACAGCACAACTTATTGGAGGATAATTGACGTTCACACTGCCAGGAAACAGCTGTCGTGCTGTAACCAGGCTGGCCAGGAGTCAGTACCCCTGCCATTTACTTACGAGCAACAAATGGCGGTGTTGTAGCCCAGGGAGTAGAGTTCAGGTGGTAGAAAGATGAACATAACAGGAGACATGGAAAACGTTGCCAAACAGTTATTTAATCTTAAAACGGACAGGCAAATTCAGGTGATATCCATGCCTTGTTCATTTTCAGAAAAGTAAGCCGGTCTACATTCTCTGAGGGTATGTCGCATGCGACGGTCTGTTAGTACACCACCTGCAGCACTAAAGACGCGCTCAGATAATACACTGGCAGCAGGGCAAGCCAGCACCTCCAATGCATACTGGCTAAGCTCTGGCCATGTATCCAACTTAGAGACCCAAAATTTGAAAGGGGAAGAGGCATCTGGGAGTACACTTAGAGGGAAAGACAAGTAGTCTGTCACCATCTTACGGAAACGTTGCTTCCTGGTGACTGGAGCCGTCTTGGATGGTGTAGACCTTGCTGGCGCTGTCACAAAACTTCGCCACATTTGTAACATACAGCTCTTGCCCTGTGCAGAGGTGCTGCTTGTGCTCCCTCTTGTTGTAGAGGTGTCTACACTGCCTCGACGCACAGAGCTGCTTTGTAAAGCAGTAGCAGCAGCATCTCTCTCGCCTGGAATGTACAACAGTATGGATTGCACCAGTGTGTCTTGGTACTCCCGCATTTTACGGTCCCGGTTCCCCGGTGTGATGAGGGTTTGTAAGTTGTCCCGGTAGCGAGGGTCTAGGAGGGTGTACACCCAATAATCTGACGTGGTGAGAATGTGGGCGATGCGGCGGTCGTTTCTCAGGCACTGAAGCATGAAATCAACCATGTGCTGCAGACTCCCAACTGGCCAACAAAAGCTGTCCTGTGGAAGAGGCGTCATCTCTGCCTCCTCTGCATCACCCCACCCTCGCTCTACATACTGACTAGAGCGTTGTGTACCTCCCTCTGTAGGGATTTCTTCCTCCTCCATTGACTCCTCCTCCTCATCCTCCTCACAAAGTGAGCCCTGCCCAGCCCTTTGTGAGGAACCATGTTGCGCTGACTGTCCTGAAGGTAATTGAATTTGTGACTCCTCATCCTCCCCTCTTCCAAAACCTCTTCCTTTAGTGCTTTCAGTGATTTCTGAAGCAGGCAGATAAGGGGGACAGTCATGCTGACTAGTGCATCATCTGCACTCGCCATCCGCGTTGAGACATCAAACGCACGCAAAACGTCGCAGATGTCCTTCATAGAGGCCCACTCAGTAGTGGTGAAGTGTGGACGGCGCAAAGAGCGACTTGATTGCGCCTGATGCAGCTGATACTCCATTACTGCTGTCTGCTGCTCACACAACCGCTCCAACATATGTAACTGGAATTCCACCTGGTGGGTACGTCACATATGATGCGATGTTCAGGAAGGCGAAATCGGCGTTGCAGAGCAGCAATGCGCGATCTGGCTATGCTGGAACGTCGCAAGTGAGCGCACTCTAGGCGGACCTTCTGCAGCAGTCCAGCAAGATCCGGATAGTCCCTCAAAAAACTCTGCACGACCAAGTTGAGCACATGTGCCAGACATGGTATGTGAGTAAGGTTGCCAAGGCCCAGAGCTGCCACCAGATTTCGGCCATTGTCACACACTACCAAGCCTGGCTGGAGATTCGCAGGCAAAAACCACACGTCGCTCTCCTGCTTGATGGCATTCCATACCTCCTGCGCTGTGTGGCTTAGATTCCCCATTGAAATCATTTTCAGGACGGCCTGTTGACGTTTGGCCACGGCTGTGCTCATATCGGTCGCAACAGGTAAGCGTTCACGGGTCCATGTGGAGGTATACCGTGACGGCTCGTGCAGCGATGATTCTGAGGAACTGGAGTAGGAGGAGGAATCAATGTGTACAGACTGGATTCCTGCAATCCTTGGAGTTGGCAGAACACGTACAGCGCCACTGGCAAGATCTGTACCCGGCTCCACAACATTGACCCAATGGGCAGTGAGGGAAAGGTATCGTCCCTGGCCATGGGTACTGGTCCACGCATCGGTGGTCAGGTGGACCCTGCTACTGACGGCGTTTAGTAGCGCATGTTTAATGTTTCCCTCGACATGTTTTTGCAGAGCAGGGACGGCTTGCCTGCTGAAATAAAATCGGCTTGGCACATTATATTGTGGGACTGCCAATGCCATTAAGTTCCTGAAACTGTCAGTCTCCACAGCCTGAATGACAGCATTTCAAGGGACAGGAGTTTGCAATGCCAGCATTCAGAGCCTGTGCTCGTGGATGGTTTGCCGAGTATGGCCGTCTTTTATCCCATGCCTGTGGTACCGATGGCTGTTTTGTGGCCTGGGAGTGTGACGATGACTGTGAACTTGGTGCTGTGGGTGGAATAACAGTTTGTCTATAGTGTTGAGCGATACTGCTCGATATCTAAAAATATCGTATCGAAATGGTATCGCCGATATCACTAAATATCGTCGATATCCGATTCTGATACCGGAAGTCCCATGTAAGTCTATGGGAACAAAATATTGCAACAAAAAAAACCCTTTCTTTCGTTGTAAACACAAAATATACACACATAGAATACATATATATATATTATATATACATGTCATTGTGACATATAATATATACATATATTTATAGTTTATACACTTCTACATAGTAAAATAGACTCTGATTCAATTGCCGGGTAAAGCCGTGACATACCCCATAGAAGTCGACGGGCTCGGTGCCGAGTACCCCCAAAACCTCTGGCTCTGTGCGACTCAACTTGGGCGTCACGAACAGGATTCTGTAGCTCGCTATAAGCGAGTCCTGTGTGCCTGAATTGAACTGGTATTGTGCTTGAGAATGCTAAAATGATCAGAGAATGTATTTGCCATTTTTCCACCATATCTGCGTCACGACGAGGCACTGGTGAAGAAGAAGGGCGTGCTCTTCGTGGGTGTACACTCACTCAGTGGTGCGAAAACGATGGCCGACACTGTAAATGGTACTGCAATGTAACATCGTGCCCCACAGCTCTTCAGTTCCGCCTCCTCATCCTCCTCAGTGTGCAGAAACTAACACGAAGGTCCCGCCTCCCTACAAAAGAGGGGCCTCTCCAGATGCTAATGACACATGTGACTTGGCAGAGATGGCTAATGGACACGAGCAGAAGTGTGAAGGGATGGAGCAGTCAGAGCTCTCCCCCACGGAAGCGACCCGATCGCCACGGAACCACCGTTGGGCACCCGGCCTGGAAACCCTCCTACGCTGCAAGAAGCGGAGGATACCCTAAGAGGCCTGGCCCGGCACCGGGAGGAGGTCGCCAGGATGGAAGCCAGCTGGCGTGCCCTAAAACTAAACTTGGAGCGGCGCCAATCCCTCTTACCTGAAGTGTCTGTACCGGAAGGTGAGGCACCCGTTCTAGTAGAGGAGCCCTTGCAATGTGATCCGGTTGACGTTGTCGCAGTGGAGGCACCGTTCCTGGAAAAAACTCTGCACGGCAGCACCCCAGATCCCGCTGTCTGCCCCCGTCGCTGAGACAGAAGAAGCGACACCCGACCTCATGGAGGAGGCCGCGCAGGCACCAGAGGTCTACCTGCCTGTACCGGAGCCCCGACTGTCATCTGTTCCAGAGCCGGCTGCTTCCTCCGCAGGTGAGCGCCGCCAGGACCGGGGGGCGCCAGGAGAGCTGCCGCAAACCGGACACTGTAAGCTGCAGTTTGATGGTGGAGACATGGAGCTGCTGGTGGAGGAGAATTTCAAACCGGCGTCAGGGGGAAAAAGTGGAGACGTTGGGAGCGGGAAGCAGAGGACAAAGGGAGCAGGGGAAAAACCCCAAAAGCTTCGTAAAAGTCAGCTGGAGAAGGACGGGCAGAAAAGGGGACCGGATGAGAAAAGCTAAAGGAACCTGTGGGAGCGCGGCGTAAGGGTGCAGTACGGAGTTTTAAAATTTGAAAGGGGGTTGGGGCTTCATCAGGAGCCTGGACTTTTTTTTAGAAGTTTTGTGCCCCGGCGGGACGTGGAGATACCTCCCAGAAGGACACCGGGGAGGGACCTGTTGCCAGGGACTTGGTGACTTACACCCGACACTGGGGTTACAATGGATGGTACGCCCTAAATTTACCAGTGCGACCCTACCCCAGAGTGTCAGGAACTGTGGACCCTCGGGCTTCAGCCTCCCACATCCAGGCCTTGCAAAGTCCCACCCCACGCCGAAATTCCCCAGCCTCCCTCGTGGTCTCCTCAGCACCCCAGTTGGACATGATAAGTATAGCGGCCGACCCGGCGCCTGTTAGGCCCGGGGGTTCGTTCAGTCCGGAATAGGGTTCAGAGGAGGGAGTTTGAAAGAGGTGGCCACAAGACCCAGATGGGGGGGGGTCACGACTTGATGTACGGCCCACACGCGTCATCAGGTTGGTGGTCCTTGGTGCCTCGGTGTTTGGAAGGCCAAAAAGGGGTACCAGGTGGTTTGAAACCCCCTGCAAGAATTAAAAAATAACCCGGACAGGGTCCCTGTTGTAATAGTTAAATTGTTGATGTACCCGGACGGGTGAAGTTCATAAAAAAAGTTTTTTAATTTAATAAAAAAAAAAAAAACACAGTTTTCATTATTTTATTCAGTTATCCTCGACGCCATCGATTCCTGTAAAAAATGAAAAAAAAAAAAAAAAAGTTATACCACCTGACGACGCAGCCCCTGTAACGGTGTAGACGATCCAGCTTCTAATCGAATGACAGGAGACCTGACATCCCGGCGCGCAAGCTGATTACCTGCTTCCCTGGGGGTTTGACGTAATGGACGGGTTTTTTCGGGGGGGTTTTACCCTGCGTCACTGAGTATCGGAAAAAAAACTGCATGTAGCCGGGGAAAAACATAATGGCGGCCTAAGCAGCCCGGAGTGACCCCCGGAGATTTTTGCCAGGTAAGGCCTGACTCCTGACGACCACCGGGCACTCAAGTGACAGTGAAATCCGATTCCGGTATTCGATTGACGAAAATTTCGATATTCGGAATCGAAGGCGTTAAGAAAATTATCGGGATACCCGATATTTCAGTATGTACGTAAACTATTTGTTATGGAAACCCCAGTGACCGAGGTTCTTCCATGGGATCCTGTGAGGAAGCGAAAGGTGTGTGAGCTGGAGGTGAGGCTAACCGATGAAGATGTGTGTGCTGTAGGTTGGTACATTAGTTTGTTTTGTAATCGTGTGCTTTGGTTATTTTTCCCACTATTTGTGGTTTAGGTTATGATATTTTTACTTTTTAACTTTTTGTTTAAAGTTGCATTTAAATAGCAAATTCTTTACAAGTCTGTCAAAAGGCCGAGTGCGTCTTTGGGAAAGCGAATTTTTTGACATTTTAAGAGAATGTAAGGGCGAAAGGAGGTAAGGAAAAGGATCTGCAGCCTACCTCTCCCTTTTTTTCGTTGGGGCCAATCTTCCTAGGTGCTCCCCACCTTCCTGTGTACGCCAGTTGGGTTGGCTTATATTCCCTCCCCTTTCGCACCTGTGTGTTGGATGGTCTGGGAGCCCTGCTCCAAAACCTGGAAACTGGTTTTTACATCTGAGATTTTTCGGGGGTTTGTGGTGTGTGTATCGGCCCGGCTCACCCGCTCTTCCCGATTGAGAGGAACACTGTTGCGCTCACTGCATTTCCCCTTCTTCAAATTGCGAATGCTGATTGCCTTGCCCGTGTTTGGAGCCAACAGATTCTGAAAAAGAAGCAGAGATCGTGGCTCCTGTACAGAACTCTCTGATGCCTGGGCAATTTGAAAGGGGTGAACAGAAGATGGTTGTTTTAACAGTGTTGTGTTCCTGGAGGAGGTGGAAGGAATTGAAGTGAGATTGGTGCCATCCCAAAACCGGTTCAATTTGTTCTTCCCGAGCAGGGGGGGCACGCCCGAGTCCCACCAAAGTGGCATAAAGGAACGTCATGGTAAAACTGGGTGCTGTGTCATGAGGGCGGCAGCAGCCACAGAATCCCCATGTCCTTCCCTGCTGAATCCAGGGCCACGACCACCCTGCCCTTTCTCCCTGCCTTCTCATCTTGGTAGATTGATAAAGAAAGTCGAAAAGTTATTTAAGCCTAAGTGTGGTTTTACGCAAAAGATGAAGTGAAATGAAACACCCAATGTTCACAATTTTGTGAAAGGCTATTCCTTGTCTACTTCTATATGTTTGAAAACAAAGTATTGGATACGGATGGAAGCGCGTCACACTAATAGTTATATTTTTTTAAATGGAATGGAGCAGAACCAATTGGAGAGAAATGAAAGGATGAGGCTGAGAACGTCAGCAGGTAAAGCGCAGTGCTTGAAAAGTAATGGAGGTGATGTGCACTCAAAAAATAAAAAACACGACTGAAGTGAAACTGAAAAACAACTGTTTTAAATCTGTGAAAGGCTACTCCTTTGTTCCCTTTTATAGTGTTTGCAACCAATGTTTGGATCAGAGGAAGCCGCCACTAATAGATTATATTTTTTTAAAAAGGAATGGGCAGAACAATTGGAGGAAATGAAAAGGTGAGGATGAGACACGCTCAGAGAGTACAAGAGCCGTGCTTGAACAAGTAATGGAGCGTGATGTGCACTCAAAAAATAAAAAACCGATGAGTGAACACTGAAAACAATGTTCCCCAATCTGTGAAAGGCTTCCTTGTTATTTATAGTTTTGCAACCCAATGTATTGAATACGGATGGGAAAAGGGGTCACACTAAAATTTAAATTGCATGGCAGCAAGAATTACATGAAGAAAAAAAAAAGAGTTTGTGAGTGACCGTGCAGAGCCCCACGACAGCGTTATGCGAGCAAATGAGGTCCCTGCATCCACACACCTTGCGAGCTGTTAAAAAACACTGAGGCAAAAAGGAAGTTTAACAGCGGTTGGTGCTGCCTGCCTAAAGCACCTACACTAAATGCAATTTTTAACTGCCTCGAGTCGCACAGCAGGTTCTGTCCCCAAACTGATTCACAGCACAGTGACGTAAAATGGGGGGGCGCCTTTTATAGTGCATTTGAATATTTCAGCATCCAAACACAGCCTGCCCTTAGTTAACAAGACCGCAGCATTTAAAGGGTGTGCCCAACTTTTAGGATTCTTTGGGGACTAAAATCACATTGCCCCTTTAAAAATTATGGGAACTTCCCATTTGGTATACGATATATGGAAATATCGGAAAAAGTATCGAAAGGCGATACAGCTAATATCGGCCATAAGATACTTGCGGTATCGTTATCGCTCAACATCTGTCACGCCCCAGAGTAACTAACCTAAAGGCAGAAAGATGAAATATTTTCCCCGGGAGATCCCCCCAAAAAAAAAAGGAAGCCCCCAAAAATTAATGGCGGTTTTGAAAAGTGAAAAAAACAAGGCAGAAAATAGGGGGTGAGCAAATGCTGGGGGCCCAAGTGACTAAATAGGATAGGACAGAAAGTTATTTTGCAACCCCAAAAAAATACAAAAATCCACAATTCTGATCACAAAAATAGAGAT
>JARQOD010000003.1:355952681-356025935 GCA_033576555.1 Oophaga sylvatica | reverse complement strand
TTTCACCTAGGTATAAGGGAAATGTGTGGCTTTGTAAACCTAGTGGTAGAGAAAGGTCACTACACCTCACATTCAGCACACACTTGCAGCACAAGCCTGAAACTACTCAGGTCTTAATTAGGAGACCAGAAGTAGGTGTCTGCAAACACAATCTGAGAGCTAGTTTAGCCTGGACACAGGAAGGTGTCTCGGCACAAGAAACAGTCTCCAAGAGTGTTAGAGCTGTCTTTAGCCTGGACACAGAGAGGTGTCCTGGCACAAGGAAGCAGTCTCCAAGAGTGTTAGAGCTGTCTTTAGCCTGTACACAGAGAGGTGTCCTGGCACAAGGAAGCAGTCTCCAAGAGTGTTAGAGCTGTCTTTAGCCTGGACACAGAGAGGTGTCCTGGCACAAGGAAGCAGTCTCCAAGAGTGTTTGAGCTATCTTAGTTTGGGTGCAGGAGGTACCCCGGACATAGGAGTAGTCTCAGTGTGAATCCGTGTGAAGAGCGGCTGAATAGGAGTGGATCTCTCTCAAGTCTGGACATGGAAGGTGCCTTCAGACACAAGGAGGAGTATCTGTGAAGCTCCAAACTGGTAACATATGTGATATGTGTTGTTTTGGGCACAGACTGGTAGAGTCTGGGTCCCGGATAGAGAGGGCCATCTATCTAAGTGTAATTAGAGGCTAGACAAGCCCAGGTTTTCTGTTTATGCTTTGTTTTAATCTGTTTGCTGTGGACTTTAATAAAGCTGGTTGCGGCCAGTTTTGCACCAGAACTGCTGTCTGAATGAACTGTTTTCATGCCATTCTGTCTACCCAGACAGCGATCCTAGAGCTAAAACCCCGGAAAGGCTACAATTGGCGGAGAATGCGGGTAGCAGCGCAGGGCCTGGTACAGTTAGTGCTGGAGTGTGCATGCAGCACAGTGGCGAGAGACAGCATTAAAGGTGAAGTCTATTGAAATAGCAACAGAAAAAAAAAAAAAGTGTGTGTCAGCAGAAACGTCTGTTTGGAGCAGTCTTGGAGAGACAGTGGCCCTGATAGGGTCTGCAGAGAGAAAATGTATGCACAGCAAAGCTGAACTTGTTGTGAAAATGACTGTGGAATGTGCAGCAGCAAAAGAAAAGTTTGTGGAGCAGTCTTAAAGAGACAGTAGCCCTAATAGACTTTGCAAAGGAAAAAAAAAAAAAAAAAGTGGTTGCACAGCAAGGCTGAATTTTCTGTGGAAAAAAGCTGTGTAGTGTGTATGTCTTGAGTGAAGACTGCCGTTGTTAAGACAGAGAAGTCTGACAGCATGGATGACAGCATGGAGGCGCTGTTTGAACAAATGGCGCAAGTTAATGTGCAACATAAAACTGGCCGTGGTTGAGACAGATAAGTCCGGCCTGTGAAGGAGCTCATTGAGTACCTGGTACAGGCCCAGCGAAGCATGCAGCAGAGCATGGAGCAGCAGCGCCTGCAGTACCAGCGGCAAATGCAGCAGTACCAGCAGCAAATCCTGCAGCAGCAGGAGAATAACCGGTTGTTTTTTGAGCAGGTTGCAGCACTGCAGGGGACTTGTGGTGCATCGTCCCAAAGTAATGTTGCAAAGTCACCTGACTTGTCCGCTGTGAAGAGGGCGGTAAGACGGTCCTTGGAAAAGATGACACCTCGTGATGATGTGGAGGTATATCTCACTAGGTTTGAGAGACTGGCAGAGAAGGAGAATCTGCCCCTATCTGAATGGGCCATGATGGTCGCACCATATCTGATTGGAGAGCCCCAAAGGGCATATGCTGACCTGAGCGAGCAGGACAGCCAAGACTATGCTAAGATGAAAGTGGAGATTCTTACCCGGCTGGGTGTTACGGTGACAGCCCATGCCAGGGGAGTTCATGACTGGAGATACAGTTGGGAGTCTGCAGTCAGCAGGCCTGATTATGGAGTTGAAAAGGTGGTAGTGAACCGCTACACCCGAGCATGTCCTACAGTGAACCACTACACCCGAGCATGTTCTCCTGAGGTACAGCCGTCTGAGAGGACGTCACTTCAGAGTTCCCGGACGTCGAACTCTCCGGTAAGAGCGTTCCAGCTGTTGGGGACATGGGGTATGCTGATAAGCGGGTTCAGGCCCGAGGGGACATGTGGGTGGGAGAGTGTGATGGACAGTGTTGGAGCTGGCGTGAAATTGCAGCCAACTGTCCAATAGAGGGGGAGCCTATGTGTTGTGATGTTGGCAGATCCCTCTCTCCCTGCGCAGAGCCTGTGTGTGTGTCCACCTCAGCCGAAGAGACTGGACCACAGGGGTCCCCGGTGGTTGTAAGTGACTGCCCAGCACAGGCCCTCTTGGACTCAGAGAGTCCAGTGACTTCCATATGTGACAGCCTGATTGATAGGGACTTCATCCCTGATAAGCACCTGAGTGTGGTGTGCATCCATGGAGACACCAAAGTCTACCCAGAGACTGCCGTGGACTTGGTCCCCAAACTCGGGGAGGTTTCATGTGAAGTGGGGGTAGTGAAGACCCTGGTGCAACCCGTTATATTGGGTAATGACTTTCCCCGGTCTAAGGATCTCTGGGGGAAAAATGTTTCTGATGGACAGTGTGATGAAGCTCCTATTGAGGGTGCGCAGTCCCGAGGGGCGGAACACAATGCTAGTGGGCCGTTAAACTTATGTGATAATGATGATGATGATCATGATAATGATGATGACCATGATAATGATGATGATAATGATGATGATGATGATGATAATGATGATGACCATGATGATGATGCTCATGCTGATAATGATAGTGATGATGATCATGATAGTGATGATGATACTGATCATAGTCATGATAATATATTGATAATAATGATGACTGTGATAGTGATGAAATTCCTTTGCAGGTGATGTTGGGAGACGAGGATGGTGGTTCTCGAGAACCGAGTGTCCCTGACTTACCTGTGTCCTGTGACAATTTTGAGAGTGAGCAGTGGCGAGACCCCTCTCTTAAAACGGCACAGGAAAATATGATTGTTCTAAATGAGGTTTCCCAGGAGCCTGGCTCTGAGGAGAGGTTTCCTCATGCTGCCATGAACAATAGCCTATTGTATAGGGACACTGAAGTCCAGGGAGAGGTCGTGAGTCAGCTCCTAGTACCTGAGCTATATATAAGTATAGTGCTGGGGTTGTCACAGAGTCACATACTTGAGGGACCAGATGGTGAAGTTAATGTTGTGGATGACATGTTAACTAAGGTTCCAGATCAAGATGTGAATGAAAATGAATTGTATAACCCTGACAGTGAGCAGGATGTGAATGAAAATGAATTGTATAACCCTGACAGTAAGCAGGATATGAATGAAAATGAATTGTATAACCCTGACAGTGAGCAGGATGTGAATGATAATGAAGTGTATAGCCCTGACAGTGAGACAGATGTGGCTGAGAAAAAGGGGTCAGATAGTGATAGTGAATTATCTGATGACCATAAAGCAACCAGTGCAAGTGAGGAAGGCATGGTAGCAGAGGAGGTTGAGAGTCCTGAGAAGAAAGCTGATGCTGACCTTACAGCCAGACAGAAGATGGCATCTGAAGATGTTTTACAGTTGGCCGGTTCCCTGGCGAAGACTAAGGTGAAAGGAGGAGAGCTGAGCTTTAAAGGCAGGACTCTGAAACTGAACACAGCACAAGTGAATGCTGTTGAAGATGAGAAGTTGTCAGTGTGTGGTGTGGATCTGCATCATGCCAAGGACTCTGAAGGTGATGCTGCAGAGGTGGAAAAAGCCATGGAAGTGGTGGTCACCAAGCCAGATGCCTCATCAGAAGCTGAGGTTTCAAGTGAAGCTGTGTCAGTATTCCGGGTTTTCTAGGCAACTTTGTCAATGATTTTGCCCTTTGTTAAAATGGAGTTTGCTGTTTTGTGTGCCCTACTTCCTGTTCGTTTGTTTAAAACCTGGCTCAGGTGTTGGCTTCACTGCTGGAGTATTCTGCTTCTGTTTCCCTGCAACCCAGCTGCTTTGTTCCTCACAGATCTTTTGTGTATTTACCAGGAAAGTGCATAACCTTATCTTCAGGTGTTTCTCAGCCACAGCAGTTTCTACCCATGGCTCTGGACATTCTCTGCATATGTAAGTTGCACAAAGTACTGTGTTATCACTAAACTGTTGACTTGGGAATTTAACCCTTGGTTCACTCCATCTGATAAGAACTGTGTTTCTGAACTGTTGCTGTTTAACCCTTTGTGCATTACCTCTGGTGAGAGCTGTTGGAACTGTTACTGGAACCTTACTGACATATGAACTTGTTGTTGGACTTCACTGAATTAAGCCACAACTGAGATTAACTTGTTCCTGGACCTCCCTGTGTTTTCTGCATACCTGGATCTGACTCTTCACACACCAGCAGTGTGTAAATCCAGCCACGTTACCTGTGCATCAGACTTACCTTGTGGTCACATTTGTGTGAGGACTCCGTCGTAAGAACTTTACCACCCTCGCTATAAAGGTTCAAAGACTTATATATCGGATTCATATAACTGGACTTGTGTATATATATATGGACTCATTGCATGTCACTACGGGTTGTTTGAATATTGTTTTTGGGTGTTTTGCTGTTTCACAAATACATTATTTGCATTCAAAGAAACCCGTCTCTGATTGTTCATTGCCCCACGCTATCAGAATCCTCGAGTTCCTACAATAGTATTACAGGATACTCCAGCCTAAAAAAGAGGATTCTGCTGGGGCAATGACGGAGACACGGGCAGACAAATTGTTCACCATAGTTAACTCCTTGCAGCAGGAGGTGGCGGCTGCACTCAATCAGATTAGAGACTTGGAGTCTCGGGTTAACCACAATGCACAGGGGTTTGGTCAGGCTCTCCAAGATCTACGTGCTAGGTTAGGTGTCCTGGAGGCCTTACCTACTGAGCCTACCTCATCCACCAGTATGCCCAAATTGCCTCCATTCCGTTTTAATGGTGACCGAAGTCAATTCCGTGGGTTTGTTAATCAATGTATATTATTTTTTGATGTACATGCCTCCTACTACCGGTCTGATAGATCTAAGGTTCTATGTATTATTATGTTGTTGACATCACGTGCACTGGCTTGGGCAAATCCTATGGTTGAAAGTCATGATACCCGTCTAAATAATTTGGACAATTTTCTGGCAGCCATGGCGCAAATGTTCGACGATCCCAACCGCCGTGCTACCGCTGAATCTGCCTTGCTTTCCTTACGCCAGGGGAAACGGTCAGTCATAGAATATGTTACTGAATTTAAAAGGTTAGTGGTGGACACCCAGTGGGAAAACAATGCTTTATTACCAATCTTTAGAAAAGGTTTGTCAAATGCAATCAAGGATGAGCTAGCTCGTTCAGAGTCTCCACAGGAGTTTGAATTGTTTATACAGCACTGTGTACGTATTGATATCCGTTTAACTGAACGCAGACAAGAAAAATGGGCCGCTGTAAATCGCATTACTAATTACTCTCTTCCGTCCAGGGAAACCACAGGCAAAAACCCGCGAGAGGCTGAGGAGGTGCCTATGCAGGTGGACTCACTGCAGAGACGTGAGAATAATGAACGCCGCGAACACCGTCTCCGTGAGCGCTTATGTTTCTATTGTGGTCAATCGGACCATTTCCTCATCAATTGTCCTAAATGTCCTAGGCGACCCAACAAGGTGTTGGCGGTAGTAGGGGATTATGATAACACAGACGCTGAGTCTGAAGTTTCGGAAACCAGTCTACATCTAGATGCGGTTTTTCCCCCAATACTGATGCCGACTTCCCCTAAAGATCAAGGGGAGAAATATTCACATTGTTCTCTTCCTATACAGATTCAGTGGGAGGAACAGTGGATATCAAGTTCTGCCATGATAGACTCTGGAGCAGGTGGGAATTTCATGGATTCTTCTTTTGCAAGGAACATGGTATAAAGACACAACTAAGAGCTTCACCAATCACTATGGAAACGGTGGATGGTTCCCCATTAGTTTCTGGACCAGTAGATCGGGAGACAGTGCCTCTGGAGTGTAAGATGGAACCAGACCATCAAGAAACACTTTCATTCATGTTAATATCTTCTCCTCATTTTCCTGTAATTTTAGGAATTCCCTGGTTACGGTCACAAAATCCAATCATCAATTGGGAAACCAAGGAGATAACCTTTCTCCCGAAGTGCAGTTCTACCATCAGTCCAACTGTGGCGGCTCCAGTTACCCAGAACTTGGAAGAGGTGATACAGGTACCTACTCTCCCTCTGATTATCAGGAATTCTCAGACATTTGTGATAAAAGGAAGGCAGATCAACTTCCCCCACATAGACCGTATGACTGCCCCATAGAATTGCTTCCTGGAGCAGCGATTCCTTTCGGCCATGTTTACCGTTGGCGGCTCCGGAATTAAAATCTTTACGAGAGTATATAGATGAGAATTTAGCCAAGGGGTTTATCCGACCATCTTCTTCACCAGCGGGAGCTCCAATATTCTTTGTAAAGAAGAAGGATGGTACTCTAAGACCCTGCATTGACTACCGGGAGTTAAATAAGGTAACCATTCGTAACAGGTACCGTTGCCCCTAATTCCAGAATTGTTGGAAAGAGTTCGCCAGGCCAAAGTATTTACCAAATTAGATCTTCGTGGGGCATATAATTTACTCCGTATACGGCCCGGAGACGAATGGAAGACAGCTTTTAGATGCCGGTATGGACATTTTGAATATTTGGTGATGCCATTCGGACTCTGTAACGCTCCTGCTGCTTTTCAACATTTAGCCAACGACATTTTCAGGGATTTATTGGACCAATATGTGGTAATTTACCTTGATGACATCTTAATCTTTTCTGACTCCTTACAGGAACATCAGGAACATGTCAAGACCGTACTTAGACGTTTGAGAGATAATCATTTGTACATCAAACTCGAAAAGTGTGAGTTCCATTGTTCTGAAATTCAATTTTTAGGCTATGTTATCTCGCCTCAGGGATTGAATATGGAGTCCAGCAAGATCCAGGCAATCTTGGACTGGCCGGTACCAGGAAACATTAAGGAGGTACAACGATTCATTGGCTTTGCTAACTTTTATAGACGGTTTATCCGAAATTTTTCAGAAATTGTCCGTCCCATCACTCTCCTCACCAAGAAGGGGAAGAAGTTTGAATGGTCTTCGCAAGCTCAGGAAGCCTTTGATCGCCTGAAGGGTTGTTTTACCACGGCTCCAATATTGATGCATCCGGATCCTGCACAGCCTTTTATCGTGGAGGTGGACGCGTCTGACTGTGCATTGGGAGCTATCCTCTCACAACGTACCGGAGACAAAGGTTTGCTGCACCCGTGTGCCTTCTTCTCTCGTAGGTTATCTTCTGCAGAACTGAACTATGATGTGGCAGATAAGGAACTTTTGGCAATTATTTCTGCCTTTAAGGAATGGAGACACCATTTGCAGGGGGCAACTCAGCAGGTAGTAGTACTCACGGATCATCGCAATTTGGAATTCCTTAAGTCTGCCAGGTGTCTTTCTCCTCGACAAGCTAGGTGGAGTTTGTTCTTGAACCAGTTTAATTTTATTATTTCGTACCGCCCAGGTTCACGTAATGGGAAAGCTGACGCATTATCCCGAATCCATACCGTGGATTCCGTGCCTGGGACCCCGTCGAAGACCATCTTGTCGGAGGCCAATTTCGTTGGAGTGCTCCGGAACCGGGACTTGTGCAGGAGATCAAGCTGGCCTATGATGGTGACGTATTTCTTGCAGCTCCACCTGACAATGTGAATCTTGTCCTTCGGAATGGTGTGTGGCTTAGAGATCGATGTATTTATGTCCAGAGGCTGTAAGACTTCGAGTTCTCAAATTGGTCCACGACTCTAAATTGGCTGGTCATAGGGGGGTACAGAAGACGCAGGAATTGTTAAATCGTTTTTTTTGGTGGCCTACCTGCTTGAAGGATGTGAATGACTATGTCCGCTCTTGTGAAGTTTGTGCCCGGTACAAGGTTCCTCGGTTTCACCTACTGGTCTTCTTAAACCGCTACCTGTACCGTCTCGCCCTTGGGGGTCTATTTCGATGGACTTTATTGTGGAGTTACCCACCTCTGGTGGTAAAAATACTATTTTGGTGGTAGTAGATCGTTTAACGAAAGCTGCTCATTTCATTCCGTGTGCTGGTCTTCCCTCAGCTACAGAGACAGTAGATCTAGTTATCCAGAACATTTTCCGGCTGCATGGGGTACCAGATGACATCATTTCTGACCGGGGAATACAATTTACCTCTAGATTTTGGAAAGGATTTTGTTCTGCGCTCCACATTAATGTTTGCTTGTCTTCTGCATACCATCCTCAGACCAACGGGCAGACCGAACGGACAAATCAAACCTTGGAGCAATATCTACGCTGTTACGTCAGTCATTTGCAGGACGATTGGCTGAAGCTACTTCCTCTAGCGGAATTTTCGTACAACAACTCCCAAAGCAGTTCCACGAAGGTAACGCCTTTTTTTGCCAACCTGGGTTATCATCCAAGTATTTTGCCTAGGTCTCGGTTACGATTTCGGTACCAGCGGTTGAAGACAGAGTGACGGCGTTGCAACGTAATCTTGAAGTTTTGAAGGACTCCCTGACCACAGCACAGGAGCGTTACAAAAAGTCGGCCGATAGATTCCGGAAACCAGCACCTATGTATAAGGTAGGAGACTCAGTTTGGTTGTCCACCAAGAATCTAAAATTGGGTGTTCCTTCGCAGAAACTGGGACAGAAATTCATCGGTCCATTCAAGATCACGGGATTGTGAGCTCTGTTGCCTGTCGGTTGAAGCTACCACGGACTTTAAAGGTACACCCAGTATTTCATGTTTCCTTATTAAAACCAGTCTCTCCTAACACGTTTCAGGGACGTATCGTACCTCCCCCTCCACCAGTGTTGGTTGATGGCGAAGAACAATTCGTGGTACAGGATATTGTAATTCGAGACTTCATAGAAACCGGCTTCAGTATCTAGTTAGATGGCAAGGTTACTCTCCTGAAAATGATTCTTGGGAACCAGTAAGTAACATCAATGCGCCTCTGAAGATTGCTCAGTTTCATCGGAGATACCCGGACAGGCCTGGTCCAGGACCGTCCGGAGGCCGTCTTTAGGGGGGGAGTAATGTCAGTATTCCCGGGGTTTTCTAGGTAACTTTGTCAATGATTTTGCCCTTTGTTAAAATGGAGTTTGCTGTTTTCTGTGCCCTACTTACTGTTCGTTTGTTTAAAACCCGGCTCAGGTGCTGGCTTCACTGCTGGAATATTCTGCTTCTGTTTCCCTGCAACCCAGCTGCTTTGTTCCTCACAGATCTTTGTGTATTTACCAGGAAAGTGCATAACCTTATCTTCAGGTGTTTCTCAGCCACAGCAGTTTCTACCCATGGCTCTGGACATTCTCTGCATATGTAAGTTGCACATACTGTGTTATCACTAAACTGTTGACTTGGGAATTTAACCCTTGGTTCACTCCATCTGATAAGAACTGTGTTTCTGAACTGTTGCTGTTTAACCCTTCGTGCATTACCTCTGGTGAGAGCTGTTGGAACTGTTACTGGAACCTTACTGACATATGAACTTGTTGTTGGACTTCACTGAATTAAGCCACAACTGAGATTAACTTGTTCCTGGACCTCCCTGTGTTTTCTGCATACCTGGATCTGACTCTTCACACACCAGCAGTGTGTAAATCCAGCCACGTTACCTGTGCATCAGACTTACCTTGTGGTCACATTTGTGTGAGGACTCCGTCGTAAGAACTTTACCACCCTCGCTATAAAGGTTCAAAGACTTATATATCCGGATTCATATAACTGGACTTGTGTATATATATATGGACTCATTGCATGTCACTACGGGTTGCTTGAATATTGTTTTTGGGTGTTTTGCTGTTTCACAAATACATTATTTGCATTCAAAGAAACCCGTCTCTGATTGTTCATTGCCCCACGCTATCAGAATCCTCGAGTTCCTACAATAGTATTACAAGCTGTGAGGAGCAAGACTGAAGATATGGGGACTGACTCTGTCCAGGAATCTGTTTCTGCCGAAGACAGCGGCGTGGACGGGTTACGGTCCGGATCAGTAGCTGGCATTGGTGAGCTCAAGCGTACTTTCAGGGAGGCTACATCGGAGCCAGTCCCAACAGATGGGAAAAGCGATGTGTCACTCCGTTGCCGCTGCAGACACACGGGAGCCCAGATGGGATGCAGAACGTGGCTGAAGAGGTAGAGTCTAGGACTGACGGTGGGGCTTCTGGCATGTCCTGCCAGAAGAGCCTGAAAGTGGGGAACTGGAGAAAAGTGAAAAACCCCCTATACCTTCTGTGATAGTTGGTGACACATGGTCAGTGCACCAGGGACAGGAGGTACGTGAGTTTCTGAGGAAGAGTCAGCAGAAGTGTTCTGATGTGTCGGGTCGTACTTCTCTGGCCAGGCACTATATCGAAAATGAGCCCGGCCCTAAGGTCAAGATGAAACCGTGCAGGATACCCGAGGCCCGCAGAGAGTATAGGCCTGGGAGGGTACAGGGTAGTGCGGATGCTTCAGATGAAGAGGAAGTTGATGTTGGCTATGACTCAGGTGACGATACAAATGACAGTGGTGGAGATGAAGCTGGTGAGGGCCATGACTGGTCCAGAGTTCACTGTCTCTGTTGGATTGTTGACCAGCCCTCCGGTCTGGATGGCCAGCCCTCCGGTCTGGAGAAGAGGGAGGGGATATGTGAGACAGTGAGTGAATATGTGATGAATGGGGTGTACATTTCACCTAGGTATAAGGGAAATGTGTGGCTTTGTAAACCTAGTGGTAGAGAAAGGTCACTACACCTCACATTCAGCACACACTTGCAGCACAAGCCTGAAACTACTCAGGTCTTAATTAGGAGACCAGAAGTAGGTGTCTGCAAACACAATCTGAGAGCTAGTTTAGCCTGGACACAGGAAGGTGTCTCGGCACAAGAAACAGTCTCCAAGAGTGTTAGAGCTGTCTTTAGCCTGGACACAGAGAGGTGTCCTGGCACAAGGAAGCAGTCTCCAAGAGTGTTAGAGCTGTCTTTAGCCTGGACACAGAGAGGTGTCCTGGCACAAGGAAGCAGTCTCCAAGAGTGTTAGAGCTGTCTTTAGCCTGGACACAGAGAGGTGTCCTGGCACAAGGAAGCAGTCTCCAAGAGTGTTTGAGCTATCTCAGTTTGGGTGCAGGAGGTACCCCGGACATAGGAGTAGTCTCAGTGCGAATCCGTGTGAAGAGCGGCTGAATAGGAGTGGATCTCTCTCAAGTCTGGACATGGAAGGTGCCTTCAGACACAAGGAGGAGTATCTGTGAAGCTCCAAACTGGTAACATATGTGATATGTGTTGTTTTGGGCACAGACTGGTAGAGTCTGGGTCCCGGATAGAGAGGGCCATCTATCTAAGTGTAATTAGAGGCTAGACAAGCCCAGGTTTTCTGTTTATGCTTTGTTTTAATCTGTTTGCTGTGGACTTTAATAAAGCTGGTTGCGGCCAGTTTTGCACCAGAACTGCTGTCTGAATGAACTGTTTTCATGCCATTCTGTCTACCCAGACAGCGATCCTAGAGCTAAACCCCCTGAAAATGTTACACTAGTTATATTTTTTTATTGGAACCATTTTGTGTTACATATAATGTGTTAGAATTTTTCCATTCATTTTTTTGTTGGGAGGAAATTAGAATAAAAACTGCAATTTTGCAAATTTTTCACTTTTTTTGCGGTGTTTACTTTGTGGTTTAAAGCACCACTGGAGTTTTTTTCACCACTGGAGTTGTGCTTTAAATATAAGCCCCTGAGCCCAGTCTTACACTTCCCTCCGGTGTCTTCAATGATTTTCGGCGCCGCTCCAGTCCTGTGGCCCCATCTTGTAAGCGCAACCTCTGACAAGTTGCTCCACCAACCACCGGAGCAGCCAGCAGGTCAAAAACTGCAAGAGATGTATCGAAGTGGCAGTGAAAACAGAATAAAACATCAGAAGGTATCGGAGAGGGACTTAAATTTTAGACACCACTTAAGCTGTTAAATGAAAAAAATTGCTGGAGTGGTGCTTTAAGTGACAAATTAACTTTATTCTTCAAGCCAGTACAATTATAATTATTTTCTTAAGTTTGCCTTCTTTTGTGTAATAAAATCCTGATTATTTTTGTGTAGCCATATTCTGAGAGCCATAAGATTTTTACTTTTCAGTGGACACAGCTTTATAAGGGCAATTTATTTTTGCAGTATGAGTTGATATATTCATCGGTGCCTTTTTGGGGTACATTTTTTTTTTTATTTAAGCATTATCCCTGGGAATTGAAGGTGGCTTCTTCCACTGGAATTGGACCCTACAACACATTTCTGGGATATTTACCTTTATATAAAGGATACAAACACAGTTGACTGGCTCTTCTTCCTTACTCAAGTATTATTCTCTAGATGTCCTTCACGGGGCTTGTTTGGGTGCTTCTGTTTCGTATATATTACTTAATCTTCTACACATATATACTTGTTTAACTATATGGTTACATGTTTATAGCCATCCCATGTATATGGTCGTAGCTCATGCCCAGCTCTTTCAGCGCATAATCTCCGCCTTTTTTATGGTTGGCTTCCGCTCATCAAATTTCACTTAAGCACTTTTATGTCCACCATAGCTTTTTATTCACTTTTTCATTTCACCTCAAGCACTTTATACTCACCCTAAGTATTAATAAAGCTTACATTATGTGTAAATGGGTTTCCTTAATTCTTTTGTCACAACTGTGTTTTTAATATCACTTGGTATCTTAATCCTTCTTCGATGTTGAATCTTTACACTATTGCAATATGTAAAACTTATAATAATTCCTTTTTTGGGGTCCTATCTTGATTTTCATTTGTCTGTCTCTATTCATTTCTGATCTTCCATTTTCACTATTATTACTTTTTACTTATTTTACCTATACATATACAGACGTGATATTTAATGTCTGCGCACATTTGTCTCAAACATATTTTTCACATATCTTTGATGTTCATATTATTTTTCATTATATTTTTATTTTAATTTTATTAACCTTTTCAATTTTTTTTCAAGTAGCTTTAAACATTTTCTCACTCATTATTATTTAATATATATATATTTTTTTTTTGCAAGTCATGTCATGTTGGATATCCTTCCCGAGTATTGTGAAAATAATTTTTCACATTATCGTTTTTCTATACATTTTTTTATAATATGTAGATATGTATATATTTATTTACTATAATTGTGGTATAGAGCTTTATACAGTGGGTACGGATAGTATTCAGTCCCCTTTAAATTTTTCACTCTTTGTTTCATTGCAGTCATTTGGTAAATGCAAAAATTCTCATTAATGTACACTGCATCCCATCTTGACTGAAAAAAAACTAAAATGTAGAAATTTTTGCAAATTTATTAAAAAAGAAAAAGTGAAATATCACATGGTCATAAGTATTCAGACCCTTTGCTCATACACTCATATTTAAGTTCACATGCTGTCCATTTCCTTGTGATCCTCCTTGAGATGGTTCTACTCCTTCATTGGGGTCCAGCTGTGTTTAATTAAACTGATAGGACTTGATTTGTAAAGGCACACACCTGTCTATATAAGACCTCATAACTCACAGTGCAAATCAGACCATAGGAGAACTGACCAAGGAGCTCAGAGACAGAATTGTGGCAAGGCACACATCTGGCCAAGGTTACAAAAGAATCAAGGTTCCTAAGAGCACAGTGGCCTCCATAATCCTTAAATGGAAGAAGGTTGGGACCACCAGAAGACTTCCTAGACCTGGCCGTCCAGCCAATCTGAGCAATCATGGGATAAGAGCCTTGGTGAGTGAGGTAAAGAATAACCTCAAGATCACTGTGGCTGAGCTCCACAGATGCAGTAAGAAAGATGGGGGATAGTTCCACAAAGCAACTATCACTACAGCCCTCCATCAGTTGGGCCATTATGGCAGAGTGGCCCAACGGAAGCCTCTCCTCAGTGCAAAACAAATGAAAGCCCACATAGAGTTTGCTAAAAAAAAAACACATGAAGGGCTCCCAGACTATGAAGGATAAGATTCTATAGTCTGATGAGATGAAGATAGAACTTTTTGGTGATAATTCTAAGCTGTATGTGTGGAGAAAACTATGCACTGCTCATCACCTGCCCAATACAATTCCAACAGTGAAACATGGTGGTGGCAGCATCATGCTATGGGGGTGTTTTTCTGCTGCAGGAACAGGACAAATGGTTGCAATTGAAGGAAACATGAATGCAGCTAAGTTCAAAGATATCTTGGATGAAAACCTCTTCCAGAGTGCTCTGGACCTCAGAATTGGCTGAAGGTTCACCTTCCAACAAGACAATGACCCCAAGCACACAGCTAAAATAACAAAGGTGGCTTCAGAACAACTCTGTGACCATTGTTGACTGACCCAGTCAAAGCCCTGATCTAAACCCAATTGAGCATCTCTGGAGAGACCTGAAATTGCTGTTCGCCAATGATCACCATTCAATCTGACGGAACTGGAGAGGATCTGCAAGGAAGAATGGCAGAGGATCCCCAAATCCAGGTGTGAAAAACTTGTTGCATCATTCCTCAAAAGGGTCTTCTACTCAGTACTGAGCAAAGGATCTGAATACTTATGAACATGTGATATTTCAGTTTTTATTTTTTAATAAATTTGCAAAAATGTCTACATATCTGTTTTTTTTCAGTAAAGATGTGGTGCAGAGTCTACATTAATGAGAAAAAATGGCTCCAATGAAATAAAGAGTGAAAAATGTAAAGGGGTCTGAATACTTTCCAAACCCACTGTATATTACCCTTATTATTTCTGTTATAATTATATATTTATAATGTAATTGATTTTTCCATGTAGAGATATAGAGATATTTTTGATTAGCTTGTCTTTGATTGTGTCGTTTATTTCTTGTAATCTCCCATATTTGTTTTTTTTCTGGGTCAGTTACTAAAGCACTATGTAACTTTGGCTCCCATTTAATTTGCACAACCTATTATATTTATAGACTTAGCATTTGTTTTGTGCCACATGCTTTATAATGGCCGGCCTCTTGTACATCCATTAAGCATCATGACGAGTGCCAAACATGCCAGTCATATGACTTGATCACAGTCACATGATAATAATAATATAAAATAATAATCTTTATTTATATAGCGCCAACATATTCCGCAGCGCTTTACATTTTAACAGTTTCAAAATACAAGTCATAAGTAACAACGTTAACAATACAATAATTAAAGCAAAATAAGACAACCCTGCTCATGAGAGCTTACAATCTACAATGAGATGGGGGAGATACAAAGTACAGGTGTGTATATACAATGGTGTATTTACAATGATGGTCCAGCCATCTTGAGGGAGTGAGGGATGGAGATAGTGAATGGGCTACACACGCACACTTACACCTAGAATTACTTTGATTAGTGAACGTGATAGGCTGCTCTGAACAAATGTGTTTTGAGGGAGCGCCTGAAACCATGCAAATTGTGGATAGTCCTAATTTCTTGGGGTAGAGCATTCCAGAGGATTGGCGCAGCGCGGGAGAAGTCTTGGAGTCGGGAGTGGGAGGTACAGATTAGTGCAGAGGTTAGTCGAAAGTCGTTTGCAGAGCGCAGCAGTCGGTTAGGCAGATAGATAGAAATGAGGGAGGAGATGTAGGGGGGTGCTGCACTGTGGAGAGCTTTGTAGGTGAGAACAAGTACTTTGACTTGGATCCTATAATAAATGGGAAGCCAATGTAAGGACTGGCGAACCGATTAGCTAGATGGATGACTGTTATGTTTCGGTAGCTGAGGAGTGCAGGTAAAAAAGGCAATACACCAGAGCAGTTGGAATCTATGAGATTGCAGTACCCTGACTAACCACCACAACTAGAGGCAGCCGTGGAGCGTTCCTACGTTGGTCCTAGACGCCTCGTCACAGCCTGAGAAACTAACTACACCTAAAGATAGAAATAGGAAAGCTATCTGCCCCGGAGCAGAACCCCAAAGATAATAGAAAGCCCCCAAACATGTAATGGCGGTTAGACAAGATGAAATACTGACACAGAAAGAAAATAGTATGAGCAAACGCTGGGGCCCAAACTAACTAAATAGAAAAGGATAGGAAGGGTACTTACTGCAATCCCAGAAAACCCTGAAAGGCACCAACTCTACTAATTTCAAAAACACCTGAGATCACACGACCTCTTCCACCTAAATTAGTTCTCTGGTGTAACAAAATCAAAACAGCAGCCACTGAAAAAACTGGAAAAAGCAAAAGTACAAACATCAGTGGCTGAACAAAACTGAGAGGGCAGAAGCCCCCGGAGGGGACCCTGAAGGCCCCCACAGAAGTGCAGGACAAAATGAAAAATATAGCACAAACACAAAAGAAGAAAAAGTCTTATCTGTAAGCAGGAGATGCAGACACGACACAGCAGGCTACAAGGGAAACTGGAAAAAAGGATTCAGACCAGAACAATTGATCACCGGCAACCCTGATGGGAAGGTGACTCCCTTATATAAGACCAGTCAGTAACACCTGATTCCCAGTCCTCACAATCTTCACTGGACAGACTAGCACTGCTTGTAACCACCAGAGGGAGCCTCTGCTCAGAACTCATCTCAAACCCATTCACAACAGATGACCCTTGCTGCTGCATTAAGGATGGACTGGAGAGGGGATAGTCGAGTAATGAGAAGGCCAAGTAATAGAGCGTTGCAGTAGTCCAGGCGGGATTGAATCAGGGCGACAGTGAGGGTTTTTGTTGCTTCCTTGGTGAGAAAAGGGCGGATTCTAGAGATGTTCTTTAGGTGTAGGCGGCAAGAGCGGGCAAGATATTGTATATGGGAGGTAAAGGAGAGAATGGTGTCAAACATAACACCCAGACAGCGAGCCTGCTGCCGGGGTGTTATTATAGTGCCGCCCACGGAGAGGGAAATGTCAGATTTAGGGAGGTTAGTAGACGGCGGGAGCAGAAGAAGTTCAGTTTTGGAGAGGTTGAGTTTCAGATAGAGAGCGGACATGATGTTGGAGACTGCGGACAGACAGTCAGTGGCATTCTATAGTACAATGGGGGTAAGGGCGGGGGATGACGTGTATAGTTGTGTGTCATCAGCATAAAGATGGTACTGAAAGCCAAATCTGTTGATGGTCTGTCCAATTGGAGCCGTGTAGAGAGAGAAGAGAAGGGGGCCAAGGACTGAGCCCTGAGGTACCCTGACTGCGAGAGGAAGAGGAGATGACATGGAGCCAGAGAACAAAACACTGAAGGAGCGGTCAGAAAGATAGGAAGAGAACCAGGAGAGAGTAGTGTCTTTAATGCCTAGTGACTGGAGCCTAGAGAGTAGGAGACGGTGGTCAACAGTGTCAAAAGCTGCAGAAAGGTCGAGAAGAATGAGCAGAGAGTGGTCACCGTTACGTTTTGCTGTCAGAAGGTCCTTGGTCACTTTGATGAGTGCAGTTTCAGTCGAATGTAGGGGGCGGAAGCCAGACTGTGAAGGGTCTAGGAGGGAATGAGTGGAGAGGTAACGGGTAAGGCGGGAGTAGACTAGGCGCTCCAAGAGTTTAGAGATGAAGAGGAGATTGGAGACTGGTCTGTAGTTGTTTGTGCAGAAAAGGTCGATAGCGGGTTTATTTAGTAATGGAGTAATGATGGAGTGTTTGAAGGAGGATGGGAAAATGCCAGAGGAGAGGGAGAGATTAAAGATTGTAGTTAGGTGAGTTGTGACAACTGAAGAGAGAGATTGGAGGAGATGTGAGGGCATGGGGTCGGTAGTGCATGTAGTTGGACGAGAGGAGGAGAGGAGTCTGGAGACTTCATCTTCTGTGATGGGATCAAATGTGGAAAGTGAGCCATGGGAACTGCAGGGAGGGATGTTCCATGATCCTCCATGTGACTGGACCTTTGCCTTGTGATCTATGACGTGATCCGTCATGTGATTGTACTACAGTCACGTGAGCCATGATGTATCTCTGAGGCCAATATGACTCGCCCCTTCCTCTATAGCAGGGGTATGGTGAATGCCGCTATACTCATGAATATTGTGAGATAATTGACTGCAGATGGGATACATTTTATACAGGTATCTAGTAATCAATAATTCAATCCTATTGGATAATTTTCATTCAAATACCCTGCACTAACACAATTGTACCACCCCTGGATGAAGCTGTTCTTGTGAAACACGTGTCTGATGTGGCGGGACATAAGCCTTTACCTTGGCTTGGTATTATTTGAGCTATGTGGGTATATTATAGATCTGTTTATTATACAGGGAAACTGTGATCTCCTGGTTAAATGTTACTTACTTTACTCCCATATATAGTACATGATCATTTACTAGCTTATATATATAGAAAAACTGCTATATGTACTTACTTTACTTCCATACACACTTGATGATCATTTCCCAGTCTATACTAGTTAGTAAGTTATTTTAAATGGGGGCCTACTGCATACTTCTGTATTTACTTACCTTGCTCTCATATATACTTCATGAACCTTTACTAGTCAATAATATACAGCAAGTTATTTTGCAACTAATATATCTCTTCAGCTATATTTATTATCTATCAAGCAAAATTTACACTGTGGACTTATTTTTCCCATTGTGATATTCCTGTTTTTTCATTGACTGTGTATGCCATTTCTTGTCTTTTTTATTATTGTTTGTTTTCTCTTTTATATATTATTAATAAAGATTGCATTGACTTTATCGGATTGCATTTTTCGATATTAGTGTTTTCCGTATTTTCATGCATCAGATCCTAAAAAAATGGATTGTGTATATAGTTGTTCACAACATTGAAAGACATTGCTTGAGACCTAGTCACTGGTGGTTGGTTCAAATAGGAAGACAAAGATGACAGCCATAGGACTAATTGTTAAACCCTTGCATGCCATGACAATGCATCAGCACACCTGCAATTATGAGAAGATGACTATTCGAATTGCAAAAGATTTTCTTATCTTTAGTGATTTTGTTTCTAGAACATAGCAGGGTTGATAAAGTGAGTTGGCAATATCAGTAATTGCCTGTGACCCCTAAATACAGAACCCCTCAGAAAAATATAAAACTACCTAGTTTATAGAATTCCTAAGACAATTCCAAAACTACCTAGCACTGATTGGCAAAATATGTTGTCATTATTTGGAACTCGAATTATAGTATTTTGTAGGAACCATTTGGTAGTATTTTATGTGCTTTTTATGGTAGAATTATTTGGATGCTGCATATTATTTGGACACATGGCCACAATTTAAGAAGACTGGCACAAACAATGTCGCTCTTGATGAGGGAGCATATTGAGGTCAGAGGCTTCTGATTTATTTGGTGGCATTAGTCAAATTTCTGTTCTAAGGTATGGCACAGCTCCTCATGGGTGGAGCTCAGCAAACACTAGCGTAAACATGAAAAAAATTGATATATTTTTACACAACTCCACGTCGCACAAATTTTTTTTTGTGACGTTACAAATCTATTTTCGACAGAAATTTGGCATAATCACATTCATGAATTGGAGCCATTATGGTGATCATATATGAGCTGAATATCACATTACTATTTTGAAAATATGAACCTTTATTGTATCTTCATTTTTTATTATATGGAAGTATTATTAATTATAAGAAAAATGGCAAGTAAGACTATAATTTGCAATTTTATACAAAACCGTACGTGATTATTTTATGATTTCAAACAAATCCATTATGTCCAATAATCTAAGGCTGTATCAATAACATAAACTCAGAAGCACCATAAGGTAACTATATTTAAAAATATGTCCAGTCTTATGCCAACTAGAAACTTTCTTCTGCCACTTGATAACCCTAAATAGGACGTACATGCTGAAACATCAATAAAACACTATTTCAGCAAAACTAATCTTATCTTGCTCCTGATTACTCTAAAATTTTGATATTCTGGCTCTTCTCTCAAAGGCAAAATGCCATCCTATGAAAATGTCATAATCGGAATATATGATAATCTAGCATTAATCACCAATCAGATCTTATTAATACCAAACTGCATTTGACTGCATTTATCTAACAGAAACAAACACTTCAGTTGAAGCTTTCTGTAGATCTGTTAGTCAGCGTTGGCAGGGTATTTTCCATACAAGGCAAATGTTTGTTTGGCTGGTGATCAATAACAGTAGAAGCAACTTGGCAGCAAATCTCAAACAGTTTTCTATGGAAGATGAATGTTGAAATTCAATGAACTTTACACATTTGTAGTGCTGATTTTATAATTTTATATTTTTGTGATATTATTGAAAAGTTGCTGGACTCAGTGAATTCGAACAATTTACAATTCGTTTTTCCTGAATGTCAAGGGCCCCGTCTCACATAGCGAGATTGCTAGCGAGATTGCTGCTGAGTCACAAATTTTGTATTTTGGCACACTTGGTTAACATAGTGGAAGCCGGGAGCCAGTCGGACCTTGTGTTGAACACATCCTCCCTACACCGATGATTGCGGGCCCTACGTCAATCAAAGTTGCCTGCACAGTCTACAGCTCCTGTGCATCATCCTCCTCTTCAGGCTCCATCTCCAAAATTAGAACATCAGTCTGAAAGCACTGCAGCACTGCCTCAGCCAAGCAGCAACAGGCTGTGCTGAAGCTAATATGCTTAGAAGACAAACCGCACAATGCTAAAAAGTTGTGGACAGCTCTGAAAGAACAGGCATATCTGTGGCTGACACTGCTGAACCTAAAGCCAGGCATGGCCATGTGTGACAATGGCTGGAACCTGGTGGCGGCTCTGAGTCCTGGAGAGCTCACACACCATGCCTGGCCCATGTGTTTAACCTCGTTGTTCAACGGTTTCTCAAAAGCTACCCAGACCTGCCGGATCTGCTTGTCAAAGTATGCCGCCTGTGTGTCCATTTTAGAAAGTCAGCTACAGCTTCCGCAACGTTTGCAGCTTACGGCTCACAGACTGTTGTGTGATGTTCCCACGCTTTGGAACTCTACACTGCAAATGTTGTAAAGGATTTATGAGCAGAAGATGGCACTTGTTAGATAGCAGCATCAACAAGGCCGTGGGTATTCAGTTCAGACACCACACATAACACATCGGGAGTGTACATGGATGTCAGACATATGTAGCATCCTACAAAATTTTGAGGAGTCCACCAAGATGGTGAGCAGCATTGACGCCATAATTAGTGTCACCATCCTGCTTTTCTGTGTTCTGAAATGCTCTCTGCTGACAATCAAAAAGGAGCACGATGAGATGGAGCAAGGAACCATACAGGGTGATTACACACAGTCCATACTCATTTCATCCATTTTTGGATTGGTTGACAATGAGGAAGAGGAGGAAGAGGAAGAACAGGATCTACTTTCATGCGTTATAGACGGTACTACAAGCACAACTGTCTCACCATCTGTTCAGCATGGATTGCCTGAGGACAGACAGGATGAGGAGGAGAGCATGATCAGTCATCCTCTTGGTAAAGACACTGAAGTCTTGCCTGTTAGCAGTCTGTCACGCATAGCTGACTTTATGTTGCGCTGCCTTTCCTTTGTATTCTCAATATTTTGGGTGACAGTCATTACTGGTTGGTGACACTTCTAGAATCACACTACAAGGAGAACTTGCAATCTCTTCTTCCAGAGGCAGACAGGTGTACCAAAATGGTGCTGTATCAGAGGGCCCTTGTTGCAGAATTATTTAAAAAATTCCCATCTGAAAACGCTGGCGGCAGAGGTCACAGTTCGTTGGACAAACAAGGAGTAGAGGCGCGAGAGAGACACAACTCCAATCCAGCAGAGGCAGGGGAACACTAGCAAAGTTCTGGGAGAGTTTTCTCAGACCCTCCCATCGCAGTGGCCCTGAGGCGCAAGGTACTCTCGCAAGAGTGCAAAGTTTTGGAAGATGCTGAGGGAGTACCTTGCTGACTGTACCAAAGTCCTCTGTGATTCCTATGTGCCTAATAATTATTGGGTATCCAAGCTGGACATGTGGCATGAACTGGCTCTCTATGCCTTGGAGTGCCGCTGGTGGAATAATAATTGATAAGCTCATCCGCCTGTCAACTGAAAATGCTGACAGACTGACTCTTATAAAAATGAACAAGGGCTGGATTGGGCCAGACTTCTCTAAACCACTGAATGATAACAGCGAAACATAACCTCAAATCCAGTGTCTTTTTTTGGATTGTCTATTCCCATGCAACTCTTCACACCCACACCACACATGGGTATACGCTTCATGATTTTGGCTATTTGCTGTTATCCTCCTCTTTCTCCTCATCCTCATCATCCTCCACCATTAGATCACCATGTTGACCGTGGTCCGTGATGCAACAGGCACGTTATTGTGTTAAACAGTATTTTTGATAACAGTAAAGTAAAAAAAATGTTTACACAGTAGGTTGATGTGGACCCCCCAGGGTGAAAAGTTTGTCTGCCAATACATATGGGCATTACAAGTATAGGAGACTTGATCATTTAAATTTGGAAAATAATTTTTAGGAGGTCATCCTCTACGTCTCTTCAGACCCCACCAGTAGATCACCAGGGTGAACATGTTCCGTGATGCAACAGCCACGTTTTTTTTAAAGGGGTGTTTTTAGTGTCAGCAGAGTTCACCTATCGTTTCTTGTGGCCCCCCTCCCAATGAGGAGTCCAGAATAAATATCAATTTAAAAAAATTATAGGGTTGTGCAGGAAGAGCAAATAGATAGACGTGGTATGGCACTGCGCCCTGCCTACACTAGAGGTTTTTTTTATTAACAGCATTAAATACAAATTTGTAAATGCTGATGAAGTTGATAGAAAACCACAATCTGTGACCTTCCAGCATTCCTCTGTACAAATCTCAGTATGTAGATAAGTATTAGCGTGATCTATTTCCCTTCAGCATTTCTCTGTATTCAGATTACAGATATCACAACATGCTTCAGCCACAGGGCAGTAAGTATTGCCTACGATTGTAGAGTTCTGGAAGACATTTTCACAGTTTGTAACATTAATTACGCATAAAAAACGTTATTTGTCTAGAACACAGTCAATGGACACTTAGTGATTTCCCCCCACCCCATTTATTGGTCTTCATATAAATTTTTAGGAATCCAGATATTTAAACTACAAAATAATAAAGATTATCCTTTAAGTAGAAACACATTATTGAAGAAATTTAAACAAGTTATTTAACATTTAGCCTCCCTTGACATAACCGTAGAACCTTAATCGTGCCGTATCAGAATACTAGCGCAAGGGGAAAACGGAAATTCTTGATGCAATAATGCAACTGCCCCATAGCAACTGTACTACAATGCTGGGAACTGGATTGATTGTCTAATGTCTGATGGCAGACTCCTTCAAACATCAACTACCTGCTGGTAATCAGCGCTAAACAAAACCCAAGAAGGAGTGTTTTTTACGGAGACTCTGGGCCCATATGTGAATTAGAAATCTCTCTTATTGCAGTCTCCAATTTGTGTTGGTCTCATCAGAGCTTAATCTTAAATGCAGTTGGTTGGATGACTGCTGATGACCCTGGGGATTTAAAAAGCGCTTTTAAGATATTATCAGGATCAACTTCAGCTGGAGGATTTGTAGCAACACTGGAGGAGGAGGTTGTGTTTCTTCTAGATTCACCTTCCTTCTTTGATGGGGTGTCACTTAATCATAGAAGGATGGGCTGGTCTGATGTTATCACACTACCATTCAAATGAAGATTGCATTTCATTGGTTGTCCATCTAGGTATCTGTCTGTATTTTTTGTAGGCACCAACTGCATCTTCCTTTCTTACAAACACAACCTCTGCAACTCCAGAACTCAACAAGCGGGCGTGCTTGAAGGCACCGCATACACAGAAAAGCTCCACGATATCTCTCACTGTGACTCTTGGATGCAAATTATTAATGGTCATTTTTGTGCCTTCTAAAGGGCTAAGGACGGACTCTTTTGGAGTTGGCCCTACTGAAGAACTGTCCTCCTTTGTGACAAGTGTCCGTGATACGTTGGTTAGAGCCCTTGTGTGCAATAAATATGTCTCATGCTAAGTAGACATGGGAGCTGTATATCCTTCATTATGTACCACTTTAGTAAGAGGTAAAGTTTGCCCAAGTGAAAATGAATTTCCAGACATTCCTGGCCTTTTTTGCACAGTGTTGGCAGCTGTGATCTTCATCTTCTTGGTGAGCTTCAGACGTGCATCTGTTACACCTATCTTCTGACAGGCATGAAATGCATTCTGGTAATTGGTGCTGGGTAAAAGACTAATCATTGTAGGCTGGATCCTGGATCTCATACCTCCCATAGCCCCCTGTTATTAATCCAGTACGTTCTCATTCCCGCCGTCACCATGCCCCTTTTCCTGATCACTTCATCCAACGATACATCAGCTATATTTCTGCTACAAACCTGCACCTTCCCAGCAGCAACTGTGTAGGAAACAACATTATTATTTTCAAGCGTGTTTATGATGACCGTAAAAAAATTGTTTATGCAGTATGTTGATGTGTAACCCCATGGGGAAATGTGTATGGGTATTACAAGTATAGGAGGCCCGCTCCTTTCTATTGGGAAACATTTTTTATGAGGCCCTCCTCCACGTTTCTTGCAAGGGGGATTAGGGTGCATTCAAATTTGGGGCAGGCCTTGCATTCACTGCATAGGCAAACTGTATGGGGGACCCAAAAAATGGGAACTGTAGGGGACAAAGTAATTATCCACTTTTGTGTCTTCATCCTCAACACTGCAATTCTCCACTTTAGTTTCCTCAGCATCAAAACTGAAATGCTCCATTGCCAGGTGTTCTTTAGCCTCAACACTGCAATGCTCCAATGCAGGTTCTTCAGGCTCAACACTGAAATGCTCTACTGCCAGGACTTCAGCCTGAACACTGAAAATCTCTACTGAAGGTTCTTCAGCTTCAACACTGACATTCTCTACTCCAGTTTTTTCATCCTCAACACTGCAATTCTCTAATGCAGGTTCTTCAGGCTTAACTCTGCAATTCACTGCATAGTCAAACAGTATGGGAGGGCCAACTTCTTAGAAATGGGAACTTTGGTTTCATGTGGCCATTTAGTACGTTGGTTCAAAGGAGTACAGTCATGGACAAAAGTTTTGAGAATGACACAAATATTAATTTTTACAAAGTCTACAGCTTCACTTTTTCTAATGGCAATTTGCATATACTCCAGAATGTTATAAAGAGTGATCAGCTTAACAGCAATTACTTGCAAAGTCAATATTTGGATAGAAAATGAACTTTATCCCCCAAAACACATTTCAACATCATTGCAGCCCTGCCTTAAAAGGACCAGCTAACCTCTTTTCAGTGATTGCTCCATTAACACAGGTGTGGGTGTTGATGAGGACATGGCTGGAGATCAATCTGTCATGATTAAGTAAGAATGACACCACTGGACACTTTAAAAGGAGGCTGGTGCTTGGCATCATTGTTTCTCTTCTGTTAACCATGGTTATCGCTAAAGAAACACGTGCAGTCATCATTGCAATGCACAAAAATGGCCTAACAGGGAAGAGTATCGCAGCTAGAAAGATTGCATCTCAGTCAACAATCTATCGCATCATCAAGAACTTCAAGGAGAGAGGTTCCATTGTTGCCAAAAAGGCTTCAGGGCGCCCAAGAAAGACCAGCGAGCGCCAGGACCGTCTCTTAAAAGTGTTTCAGCTGCGGGAGTGGGCTACCAGCAGTGCAGAGCTTGCTCAGAAATGGCAGCAGGCTGGTGTGAGTGCATCTGCACGCACTGTGAGGCGGAGACTCTTGGAGCAAGGCCTGGTCTCAAGGAGGGCAGGAAAGAAGCCACTTCTCTCCAGAAAAAACATCATGGACAGACTGATATTCTACAAAAGGTACAGGCAGTGGACTGCTGAGGACTGGGGTAAAGTTATTTTCTCTGATGAATCCCCTTTTCGATTGTTTGGGACATCAGGAAAACGCCTCATTCGGAGAAGACAAGGTAAGCGCTACCACCAGTCTTGTCTCATGCCAACTGTTAAGCATCCTGAAACCATTCATGTGTAGGGTTGCTTCTCAGCCAAGGGAATCTGCTCTCTCACAGTCTTGCCTAAAAACACAGCCATGAATAAAGAATGGTACCAGAATGTCCTCCAAAAGCAACTTCTCCCAACCCTCCAAGAGCAGTTTGGCGATCAACAATGCCTTTCCAGCATGATGGAGCACCTTGCCATAAAGCAAAGGTGATAACTAAATGGCTCAGGAACAAAACATAGAGATTTTGGGTCCATGGCCTGGAAACTCCCCAGATCTTAATCCCATTGAGAACTTGTGGTCAATCATCAAGAGACGGTGGACAAACAAAAACCTAAAAATTCTGACAAAATGAAAGCATTGATTGTGCAAGAATGGACTGCTATCAGTCAGGATTTGGTCCAGAAGTTGATTGAGAGCATGCCAAGGAGAATTGCAGAGGTCCTGAAGAAGAAGGGTCAACACTTTAAATATTGACTTGCTGCATTAATTCATTCTAACTGTCAATATAAGCTTTTGTTACTCATATGTTTGCACTTATTATATTTCTGTCTGTGATAAAAACATCTGTCAAACACACATAAAAACCAGAGGGCAGCAGATCATGTGAAAATATAATATTTGTGTCATTCTCAAAACTTTTGGCCATGACTGTATTGGGGTGCGTGTAACTTTGGGGCAGGGCAGGCCTTGCATTTAATGCATAGGCTAACAGTATGACAGTACCAAATAATTAATAATGGGAACTTTGGTTTCATGTGGCCATCCAGTACGTTGGTTCAAAGGGTTATTGGGGTGCGTGAAACTTTTGGGCCGAAAATGAAGAAAATTCTCTGCACACTCTATCCGTAAAGTGATGCCAAGAAGAAATTTATTTATATGTTCACATATAATGTTCGTGCTGCAGAGAAGGAAAAAACGTGATAAAGTGACTCTGACGTTTCGATGTCTGATGTGTAATGCCTGTGTGGTCTTAGAGAGTAGGTAATCTGGGTAGCTCCAGTGTGAGCAGACGCAGCTGTGGCATACTAGTTAAAGGTGACAAAGTGCTTTATCACATTTTTTTATTCTCTGCTCAGTAATTGGAATCCCAGCGGCTAGATGGAAGCACCTTCCGAATCTCTATTTGTTTCACTTTCACTTGGACTTGTGGTTACACCAGGACAAGCACAATTCCACACATCTCGGACAAGTGGCATACCATAGTGGAGGATCCCACCCATCTGCAAAGTCCAGTCTAGTGTTGTGCCTATCTTGCACAACCATCTCAAGTGTGCGTTCATATGTGTATTACCAACACCTTTACCATATTTACTGCGCTTAGGTAGCGCTGTTTTGCTTTCTTTTCATTTAGTTTCCTGTAAAAGATTTAGAGATAATGATGTCATGCCATCCCTGGGAAAGCAAGTGCCGACACCGCTGGAATTGAGTCAGCATCAAAGGTGAGTATCAGTGGTATTATTTCACTGGGTAAAACATAGGAATTTAGAAGAGGTTGTCTGAGTAGTGGACAATAGAGATGAGCGAATTTGTTCGAATTCGGTTCCGAATACGATTCAAATCGAATATTGTTTTCGCAATATTCGTCGAACATAGCCAAACATTTCTAGAGTCAATGGGAGTAGAAATTACCGAATATGTTTGTAACCCGACATAAGACAAACATTTGGCACAAATAGTGTTCGAATATGGCTCGAAAATGTAAAAATTAGATTCGGGAACAAAATCCAAACAAATTCGCTCATCTCTAGTGGACAACCCCTGTAAAGGGAATATATCACTCCCTGGAATGCATATGACCTATTAATATGGGCATACATGTAATAGAAATGTTACACTTATCCTATCTGTATGCCTCTTATTAATGGTCTTGTTTTGGAGAATGTAATATTCTGTCTTTGCTATTATCTTGATTGTATCAAGCAATCAGGTTGCTGCTGGTCTTCCTTTTTGTCTTGTTCTTTCTAATCTTCTGAACATGATGTTCTTCTCCAGTGATATAATATGTCCAAAGAAGGCATGTCATAGCTTGCTTTGAGTACCATGTCTGGCTTGGTTTGGTCCAAAATTGATTTCTTTGTTCTACTTGCCATACATGGTATTGATAAGATCCTTCGCCAGCATCACATTTAGAAGGCGTTGATTCTTCTTCTGTCTTGTTTCTTTATTCTTACAGTTTTAGCATCCATATGTTACTGTAGAAAAGATCAGACCATTTAAAGAGCTGTCTCTTCATCGCCAATGAAATGTTCCTCGATTTGAAGACCTTGTCAAGTGACTTCAATGTTGAATTGCCCATAGCTATTCTACCTTTGACTTCCAGTCTCGTCGCTGCATCTTGAGTGATCATTGATCTGAGAAGGTTGAAGTCCTTTAAAATGTAACATGAAGATAAGAAAATATTTAAAAAACTAGAGAATAAGGGAAAGAATTGTTGGAATATATTTTTGCATATTTTATTCATTTTTTCATGTGATTAGTGTTCTAATTATGCAATAATACACACATTGCTCTTGCATCACCGGAAAACAAACCCTGTGGAAGTTATAACTGTTGTTAAATATAACACAGCTGGATAGAAAGAAAATGATAAAGCTAATAAACCGCTTAATTGAATTATTTTTACAGCAGATGGTGATTTTTTATTTTAAGCTTTTTTTTCTAATTTTTTGGTTGAGTTTGTTACATTTAAGAGTTTTTTTGTATGTCATTATTACCAATATCTGAACACTTTGTAGGTGATGACAATGATAAGAAACTCAATAGTTTTAATCCTATTGTTAAATCACAGATTTCCAGTCTAATCATTTCCAAAGTTAAATGGACACTAACAATATACTAGGAAATTACAGTTATCACATAGAACTCATTTCCAAAACTTGAAAGGACAATATTTCAGAAGGTTAGTTCTGCACAGCAGGGAGAAGAAGACGAGGCAACACAATACTCAGTACTTCTGTGAGAGTGAATGATTGGAAATTGACCATAAGCCCCCGGTAAACCTGATAAGAAAGTAAATCCATGGCTCATACAGTATCAAGAAGTGAAAAGTGAATCATCCAAAACTAAGCTCCTTCTCTAGGGTAAAAGCTCTCCAGCTTGAAGGAAAAAGCTATTATGTACATAGCACAAATCGGACCACTTACTAGAAAAAACAAGCTAAAAATTCTTCTTTTCCTCGGTGACCTTGTGATAGTGAAGAACCTGAAATCACAAACAGTGAAGGAACTTTGATGTAAAATATCAATTGTTATTATGTATATATTAAAAGCATTTATAGGACCTCCCAGAAATTATAAAGTCCCATGGCAAATATTAGAATGGGTCTCTCAAACCCACAGAGTCCTCTGTCACTGTTTTTCTGACTCAAGGAATGATACAATTCTGTCTTTTTAGCTAAAAGTGAACTTTTATAAAAACCTTTAATTTGTGCTACATATACCCAGAGCTCAGAGCTTTGATATTTATTCCCAAAAAATTCTGTAGATCTATATGCACTATACAAATTATCTATTTTTCATTCCAACATTTTTTATTTATTTTTTCTCTAGCCCTCTTTGTAAACACCCCAGTAAAAATAAGAGAGGATTTATTTTGCACTCTCCCCTCCACCCTTCAGCCCACCCACTGATTAGGTCTCTCCCTTAGGCCTCTTTCACATTTCCGGCGGGCGCCTGGCGGCGCCCCCGGCATTTTGCCGCAGCGCCGCATGTGAAAACCTTTCACACTTTTTTTGCCGGATGGTTTCTGATGCTTGGAGAGATAAGAAACCATCCGGCAAAAAAAAAAAACGTTACATGCAGCGTTTTTTCCGGACGCCGCAATGTACATTTGTGCCGCATCCGGACAAAACCGCATGCAACGCATTGACATGCGGCGCCATCCGGCGCTAATGCATGTCAATGCGAAAAAAGCTGCATGCGGCGCATCAGATTTCCAGATGCGGCGCTGCGGCAAAATGCCGGGGGCGCCGCCAGGCGCCCGCCGGAAATGTGAAAGAGGCCTAATAAAGAGAGTCTTCAGGTTTAGTTTACAGCATACACATGAACTGTCAGATGTGAGTCTGCTTTAACCCCTTTCTGACATCAGATGCAATATTCCGTCCATGTGCCTTGGGCCAATTTGACCATGGACGGAATATTATGTCTAAGCAATCGGCCGTGCTCACGGGGGGAGTGCGGCCAATCGCGGCAGAGTGTCAGCTGATTCTGACAGCGGACACCCGGCACTGAGTGCCAGGAGCGGTCAGAGACCGCTCAGGGCACTCTAACCCCTGGAATACTGCGAACAAACAATATCGCAGCATTCCAGAAGCCGACACAGGGCTGACAGCCCCTCTGCATTTGTACTGGAGACCCCGCAGTGTGACGCTGGGACCCAATCGTTGCCATGGTTAGCAGATGTTGTCATAACGACATCCAACTCACCAGAGCTAGTAAACTTGCTTATCATGTGCAGTGCACGATCAGCAAGTCTCCCTGTCAGTGCAGCGCTTTCAGTTTCTTGCTGACAGTTTCTATAGCATGCAGATTCATCTGCATGCTATAGAAGCGATCAGCCTGCAAAAATGATTGTTCCATAGTGGGACTAAGTAAAAAAGTTGGGAAAAAAAATAAATAGAATAATTGTAAAAATATTTCAACCCCTTCACCCACAAGGGTGGTTTGCACGTTAATGACCGGGCCAATTTTTACAATTCTGACCACTGTCTCTTTATGAGGTTATAACTCTGGAACGCTTCAACGAATCTTTGCGATTCTGAGATTGTTTACTCGTGACATATTGTACTTCACATAAGTGGTAAAATTTCTTCGATATAACTTGCGTTTATTTTTGAAAAAAACGCAAATATGGCGAAAATTTTGAAAATTTTGCAATTTTCAAACTTTGAATTTTTATTCCCTTAAAACAGAGAAATATGTCACACAAAATAGTTAAGAAATAACATTTCCCACATGTCTACTTTACATCAGCACAATTTTGGAACCAAAATTATTTTTTGTTAGGAAATTATAAGGGTTAAAAGTTGACCAGCGATTTCTCATTTTCACAACAAAATTTACAAAGCCATTTTTTTTAAGGGACCACCTCACATTTGAAGTCACTTTGAAGGGTCTATATGGCAGAAAATACCCAAAAGTGACACCATTCTAAAAACTGCACCCCTCAAGGTACTCAAAACCACATTCAATAAGTTTATTAACCCTTCAGGTGCTTCACAGGAGCTGAAGCAACGTGGAAGGAAAAAATGAACATTTAAATTTTTAGTTACAAAAATGATCTTTTACAAACTTTTTTTATTTTCAAAAGGGTAAAAGGAGAAAATGGACAGATAAAGTTGTTGTGAAATTTCTCCTGAGTACGCCAATACCCCATATGAGGGGGAAAACCACTGTTTGGACACACGGCAGAGCTCGTAAGGAAAGGAGCGCCATTTGACTTTTCAAACCAAAATTGGCTGTAATTGAGATTGGACGCCATGTTTCGTTTGGAGAGCCCCTGATGCGCCTAAACAGTGGAAACCCCCCACAAGTAACACAATTTTGGAAACTCGACCCCCTATGGAACTTATCTAGATCTGTTGTGAGCACTTTCAACCACCAAGTGTATCACAAAGGTTTATCATGCCTGGGTGTGAAAAAAAAAACAATTTTCCACAAAAATGATTTTTTACTCCCAAATTTTTGATTTTTCCCAAGGAAATTGGACCCCAAAAGTTGTTGTCCAATTTGTCCTGAGTACACTGATACCCCATCTGTGGGGGGGAACTGTTTGGGGCGCACGGCAGGGCTTGGAAAGGAAGTAATAATGTTTTGGAATTCAGACGTTGATGGGGGTCATGTTCCGTTTGCAGTCCCCAGATGTGCCTAAACAGTGGAAACCCCCACAAGTGACCCCATTTTGGAAACTAGACCCCCTAAGGAACTTATCTAGATCTGTGGTGAGCACTATGAACCCCCAAGTGCTTCACACAAGTTTATAATGCGCGGGCATGAAAATAAAAAATCCTATTTTTTTCCCACAAAAATTATATTTAAGTCACCAATTTTTTATTTTCCTAAGGGTAACAGGAGAAATTGGACCTCAAAAGTTGTTGTCCAATATGTCCTGAGTATGTTTATACCCCATATGTGTGGGGGAACCACTGTTTGGGCGCACGGCAGGGCTAGGAATGGAATGAGCACATTTGACTTTTTCCAACCAAAATTGGCTGGAATTGAGATTGGACGCCATGTTGCATTTGGAGAGCCTCTGATGTGCCTAAACAGTGGAAACCCCCCACAAGTGCCCCAATTTTGGAAACTAGACCCCTAAGGAACTTATCTAGATCTGTGGTGAGCAATTTGAACCCCCAAGTGCTTCACACAAGTTTATAACGTAGAGCCGTAAAATTAAAAAATCATATTTTTTCCACAAAAATGATCTTTTCACCCCAATTTTTATTTTCCCAAGGGTAACAAGACCCCAAAAGTTGTTGTGCAATTAGTCCTGAGTACGCTGATACCCCATATGTGGGGGTAAACCACTGTTTGGGTGCATGGCAGAGCTCGGAAGTGATGAAGCGCCGTTTGACTTCTTCAACGCAGATTGACTGGACGCCATGTCGTGTTTGGAGAGCTCCTGATGTGCCTAATCAATGGAAACTCCCCACAAATGACACCATTTTGGAAACTGGACTCCTCAAGGAACTTATCTAGATGTGTGGTGAGAACTTTGAACCCCCAGGTGTTTCACTAAAGTTTATAACGCCCAAGCATGAAATAAAAAAATCATAATTTTTCACAAACATGATCATTTAGTCACCAACTTTTTATTTTCCCAAGGGTAACAGGAAAAATTGGACCACAAAAGTTGTTGTCCATTTTGTCCTGAGTACGCTGATACCCCACATGTGGGAGAAAACTACTGTATGAGCATACGTCAGGGCTCGGAAAGGAAGTAGTGACATTTTGGATTGCAGACTTTGATGGAATAGTCAGCGGGCGTCATGTCGCGTTTGGAGAGCCCCTGATGTGCCTAAACAGTGGAAACCCCCACAAGTGAACCCAGTTTGGAAAATAGACCCCCCAAGGAACTTATCTAGATGTGTGGTGAGCACTTTGAACCCCGAAGTGCTTCATAGAAGTTTATAACGTACAGCCATAAAAATAAAAATTTTTTTTTTTTTTTACAAAAATGATTTTTTTGCCCCAATATTTTATTTTCACAAGGGTAACAGGAGAAATTGGACCCCAAAAGTTGTTGTCCAATTTGCCCTGAGTATGCTGATACCCCATATGTGGGAAAAAAACTACTGTATGGGTACACGTCGGGGCTCGGAAGGGAAGTAGTGATGTTTTGGATTACAGACTTTGATGGAATGTTCTGCGGGCGTCATGTCGCATTTGGAGAGCCCCTGATGTGCCTAAACAGTGGAAACCCCCACAAGTGACCACATTTTGGAAAATAGACCCCACAAGGAACTTATCTAGATGTGTGGTGAGCGTTAAGAATCCCCAAGTGCTTCACCGAAGTTTATAACGTACAGCCGTAAAAACATAAAAATCATTTTTTTTTTACAAAAATTATATTTTCACCCCCAATTTTTTACTTTCCCAAGGGTAACAGAAAAATTGGACCCCAAGAGTTATTGTGCAATTTGTCCTGAGTACGCTAATACCCCGTATGTGGGGGTAAACTACTGTTTGGGCGTATGGCAGAGCTCAGAAGTGAAGGAGCACCGTTTGACTTTTTCAACGCAGAATTGGCTGGAATTGAGATCAGACGCCATGTCACATTTGGAGAGCCCTGATGTGCCTAAACAGTGGAAACCCCCCAATTCTAACTTCAACCCTGACCCCAACACACCCCTAACCCTAGTCCCAACCCTAACCATAACCCTAACCAAAACCTAACCCTAACACACCCCAAATCCCAACCCTAACACTAATCCTAACTTTAGCCCCTACCCTAACCCTAACTTTAGCCGCAACCCTAACCCTAAGGCCCCATGCACACCTTGTGGATTTACTTGCGGATTTTTCCACGCGGATTTTGTAAAACCGCAGGTAAAACGACGTGCGTTTTACCTGTGGTTCTAGAGCAGATTTACTGCGGTTTTTGTGCGGATTTGCCTGCGGTTTTACACCTATAATGGAATAGATGTAAAACCGCTGCGGAATCCGCACAAAGAATTGACATGCTGCGGTTTTAAAACCGCACCAAATCCGCGCGGAAAATTCCGCATCATGTGCGCAGCTTTTTTTTTCCCTTCACTAACATTGTACTGTACATGGCGTCCGGTTCTGCTGCGGATCCGCAGCACAATCCGCAACGTGTGCACAGGGCCTAACCCTAATGGGAAAATATAAATAAATACATTTTTTTTATTTTATTATTTTTCCCTAACTAAGGGGATGATAAAGGGGGGTTTGATTTACTATTTATAGCGGGTTTTTATGATTGGCAGCTGTCACGCTAAAAGACGCTTTTTATTGCAAAAAATAATTTTTGCATCACCACATTTTGAGAGCTATAATTTTTGCATATTTTGGCCCGCAGGTCATGTGAGGTCTTATTTTTTGCGGTACGAGTTGACGATTTTATTGGTACCATTTTTGAGCACGTGACTTTTTTTGATCGCTTTTTATTTCGATTTTTGGGAGGTTAGAATGAACAAAAATCAGCAAATCATGAATTTCTTTTGGGGGGTGGCGTTTATACCGTTCCGCATGTGGTAAAATTGATAAAGCAGTTTTATTCTTCGGGTTAGTTCGATTACGGTGATACTTCATTTATATCATGTTTTGGCGCTTTTATACAATAAAAACAATTTTATATAAAAAAAAATAATTATTTTTGCATCGCTTTATTCTGCCAGCTATAACTTTATTGTTTCGCTGATGATGCTGTATTGCGGCTTGTTTTTTGCGGACAAGAAGACGTTTTCAGCGGTACCATGTTAATTTATATCCGTCTTTTTGATCGCGTGTTATTCCACTTTTTGTTCGGCGGTATGATGATAATGCATTGATTTTTTGCTTTGTTTTTTTTTCTTGTAAGTGGTTCACTAAAGGCGTTAACTAGTGGGACAGTTCTATAGGGCGGGTCGTTACAGACGCGGCGATACCAAATATGTGTACTTTTATTTATTTTTTTTTTTTTATTTACAGGAAGAAATGAATTTATTGGGGAATTTTGTTTTTTTCCTTAATTTTGGATTTTTTTTTTTTTTACACTTCTGATTTTCATTTTTTTTAACTTTTTTACTTTGTCCCAGGATGGGACATCACTGTATTTTATCAGATCGCTGGTCTCACAGTGTGCACAGCAAAAAAAAAAACAGAAAACAGCTATGGCACAGGCAGTGCTGCAGGCTTCCTCAGGCGCTGAGGAAGCCGCCTCCCTGCAGGACCTGGCGGCCATCTTGGATCCGTGGTCCTGCAGGGAGGAAGGCCTCAGAACAGCGCGATCACATCGCGTTGTTCTGAGGGCCTCAGGGGAGCACGCAGGGAGCCCCCTCCCTGCGCGATGCTTCCCTGTGCCCCGGTACACCGCAATCATGTTTGATCGCGGTGTGCCAGGGGTTAATGTGCCAGGAGCGGTCCGTGACCGCTCCTGGCACATAGTGTCGGGTGTCAGCTGTGATAAACTGATCGCATGGGGCGTACTATTCCGTCCATGGGAAAGAGGTCCAGGGTTACATGGACGGAATAGTATGTCGGATGGAATAAAGGGGTTAAAAAATAAAAAATAATAGAAAAATCTATATATATTCTATCATAAATAAATATTTGAATAAAAAAATATAAACAATAAAAGTACACATATTTGATATCTCTGCATCCGCAATGACCTGACCTATAAAACTGTCCCACTAGTTAACCCCTTTAGTGAACACCATAAAAAACAAGGCAAAAAACAATGCTTTATTATCATACCGCCGAAGAAAAAGTGGAACAACACGCGATCAAAAAGACGGATATAAATAAACATGGTACCGCTGAAAATATAATCTTGTCCTGCAAAAAACGAGCTGCCATACAGCATCAGCAGCGGAAAAATAAAAAAGTTCTAGCTCTCAGAATAATTTGATGCAAAATAGTGTTGAGCGATACTGCTCGATATCTAAAAATATCGTATCGAAATGGTATCGCCGATATCACTAAATATCGTCGATATCCGATTACGATACCGGAAGTCCAATGTAAGTCTATGGGAACAAAATATCGCAACTAAAAAAAACCTTTATTTCCTTGTAAACACTAAATATATACACATAGAATACATATATATATATATATATATATACATGTCATTGTGACATATATATATACATATATGTATAGTTTATACACTTCTACATAGTAAAATATCCTCTGATTCAATTGCCGGGTAAAGCCGGCTTCTGTGAAAAGACAGAAGCACCCGACATGAAATGACACTTGGTGTACATAGGGTTAACCATGTCTTTTCATGTCCTTTGCTATCTGATTTGCACAAACAATTACATCAGTCTATGTGTGCAAAATTTCACACCTGTAGGGGTTAATTAAAGGTGTAAATTCGTTGTAAAAAAACAGACTTTTTTGCTACGAATTTACACCTTTAATTAACCCCTACAGGTGTGAAATTTTGCACACTTACACTCATGTAATTGTTTGTGCAAATCAGATATCAAACTACATGAAAAGACATGGTTAACTCTATGTAAACCAAGTGTCATTTCATGTCGGGTTCTGCATTTTCACAAAAGCCGGCAACTGAATTAGCGGCTATTATACTATGTAGAAGTGTATGAACTATAAATATAAATATATATATATATGTGTCACAAATTTAATGACATGTAATATATATATGAGGTGTAAAATTGCTGAAAAAAAATGCGTGGGCTCCCGCCCTATTTTCGCAACCAGACAGACAAAGCCAGTGAGTGGGGGCAGATAATAATAGCCCAGAGAGGGACCATTATTTTTGGCCCCCCCCGGCTACTAACATCTGCCCCCAGACACCCCAGAAAGGGCAAATCTCTAATTAGATTTGCCCTTTCTGGCACTTTGCCCGTCTATTCCCATTGCCCTGTAGCAGTGGCGAATGGCTTAATAAGGGGTTAAAATGACCTTGCAATTGAAAGGTCACTTTAAGCCAGGTTAATAATTGAGAGCTGTCAATTAGACAACTATCAATTATTAATCCTATTGTATGAAAGAAAAATCAAACACACACACTTTAATAAAAAAGAAGTTTAATGAAATAATCACACAGTTTTTGACCAAATTTTATTTTCCTGCTAAAACCATTTCCTGTAATAAAAATAAAATAATAAAGCAAAATTATTCTTACCAATCCGATGTACAGTCAGGTCCCACGGTGTAATCCTTCAGAAAGGGTTAATGTTTACTGCAGGGACCGCAGCTAATGCTGCAGCCTCACAGTAAACCCCCAAATGAATGAGTTCCTCTCCTGGCTGACAGGAGAGGAAGTGGAAAGCTTAATTGATTGCTTTCCACTTTCACTTCAGGTCAGCCAGGGACACAATCAGTGACGTCAGAGGGAACTGGTTAACAAAAATAGGGGATCCCCTCGAAAAAAATTGGCGTGGGGTCCCCCCTATTTTTGTTAACCAGCCAGATGAAGCAGACCGCTGAGGCCTGGTTTTTCAGGCTGGTAAGGATCCAATATCCATGGACCTTGCAAGCCTGATAATACCAGGCCACAGCAGTCTGCTTAGCTTGGCTGGTTAACAAAAATAGGGGATCCCCTCGAAAAAAAAATGGCGTAGGGGTCCCCCTATTTTTGTTAACCAGCCAAGTAAAATGCAGACTGCTGCGGCCTGGTATTAAAACACTGTCAAGGCCCATGGATTTTGGCCCTCAACAGCCTGATAATACCAGGCTACAGCAGCCCCACATTTGGCGCATCAAAAGATGTGCCAATTGTGGCACTTTACCCGGCTCTTCCCACTTGCCCTGTAGCGGTGGCAAGCGGGGTAATAAGGGGTTAATGTCACCGTTGATTGCACGGTGACAATAAGCCCGGTTAATAATGGAGAGGCGTCAATAAGACACCGATCCATTATTAATCCCAAAGTTATTAAATGCATAAAAAAAAGACAAAGCAAGAAAAAAGTATTTTAATGAAATAAAAGAGACAACACAGTTTTCATTTCTTTTATTGTACTCTCATTCCTGCGACGCCATCGATCTCCTGTAAAAAAAGAAAAAAAACAAACCAACAGTATACCACCTGTCCGACGCAGTCCATAGTAACGACAGTCCCACGACGATCCAGCTCTGCTACATCGCAATGACAGGCAGAGCCTGTCATCGCGACGCAGCACAGCTGATTACCTGCTTCCCCGGCGGTGACGTCATCGGACTGACTGCTTTACGGCCGGGATTACCCAGCAGTCACTGCAGTTATCGCGAGAAACTGCATGTGACCGCCGGGGAGAAGAGGATGGCGGCCATGAAGCAGTCCAGGCCGTGACCGCCGGAGATCTTCTGCCAGGTAAGTGCCGCTGACTCCTGACAGACTCGACCGACGACACTGACAGTGACAGACCCGACCGACGGACACAGACAGTGACAGTGACAAATCCGATTCCGGTATTCGATAAGACGAAAATATCGAAACGAATTATCGAAAGGCCGATAGAGCTAATATCGGCCGATATCCGATATTTGCAGTATCGTATCGCTCAACACTAATGCAAAAACAATTATTTTTTCTATAAAATAGTTTTTATTATATAAAAGCGCCAAAACATTAAAAAAAATAAATGAGGTATCGCTATAATTGTACTGACCTGAAGAATAAAATTTCCTTATCAATTTTACCACAAACGGAACGGTATAAAACCCTCCAAAAAAGAAATTCATGAATTACAAGTTTATGCTCATTCTATCTCCCAAAAATCGGAATAGAATGCAATCAAAAAATGTCATGTGCCCGAAAATTGTGCCAATACAAACGTCAGCTCATCCCACAAAAAACAAGACCTCACATGACTCTGTGGGCCAAAATATGGAAAAACTATAGCTCTCAAAATGTGTTTCAAAAACTTTTTTTTGTAATAAAAAGCGTCTTTTAGCATGTGACAGCTGCCAAACATAAAAACCTCTTTCACACATCCTGATGTTTCGTATACTAGAGATGTCAGTGTCCATCTTTGTAGTATGTGTAGCACAGGGGTGGCATGCGTGTGCCTCATCAGTACCACACGGACGGGCACCATGGAAGAAGCGTTGCAGTAAGCGCTGTTACCTGGCGCTGGGTTGGGTGCAGAACACGGCTCTCATCATTCTCCCCTGCTCTGCCGGCAATCGGCGAAACAGGGAAAAATGATGAGAGTTAGTTTTAAGTAATAAAAGAGACCGCAGGCAGCATCTGATGGGACTATTACTCCCATCAGCCTACCCCTGCTACTGCTAATAACAGTGACAGCAGGAGCGGCTGATGGGGGTATTTATCAGCTGCCGCCTACGCTGTAAATAAATAAATGAAAAAACCGGCTTGGGTTCCCCTGTATTTTCTATAACCAGCTAGGCAAAACTCACAACTTGGGGCTGCAAACCTCAGCTGTCAGCTGCAGCAAGGTTGGTTATCAGGAATTGAGGGGTCCCCACGCTGAGTTTTTAAATTAAATAATTTTAAAAAATGGTGTGGGGTCTCCTGTTGTGATTTGGTAGCCGAGAGGACAGCAGCAAAAATAGGCTAAGCAACCAGACACCCAGAGAGGTTGGTAACTAGTGGACTGCAGACCCCTAAACTGCCAGCACAACTAAAGTAGCCGTAGGACGTGCCTACGGTGCCCTAGACGTCTCGACACAGCCGGAGATTTAACTAAGCCTAAAGAGAGAAAGAGGAAAGCTAACTGCCCCGGAGCAGACCCCCATAGGAATAGGTAGCCCCAAACATATACTGGCGGTGAGTAGTGTTGAGCATTCCGATACCGCAAGTATCGGGTATCGGCCGATATTCGCGTTATCGGAATTCCGATACTTAATTCCGATACTTTTTCAATATCGTATACCGGAATCGGAAGTTCCCATAATTCTTTGAGAGGCAATGTGATTTTAGTCAGCCAATGAGGAATCCTACGAAGTGTGGGCACATCCTGTAATGCTGCGGTCATCTTAACTAATGGCATGGCTGTGATTGGCTGCTGAAATGATGTCAGAATGCACTATAAAAGGCGCCGCCGCCATTTTAGCGTCACTGTGCTGTGAACTCAGTAAGGGACAGAACGCTACTCTGCTCACTCTGAGGGACAGTTAGATATTGCGATTTTGTGTACTACTGTGCTTGAGGCAGGCTAGTTTACCAACCGCTGTGTAAAGCTTCATTTTGCCAGTGTTGTTTTAACAGCTCTGTGCAAGGTGTGTGTGTGACAGTGCAGGTGACGCTGCAGTTTGCTCTGCATCCACCGCTGTTTGTAGGCATCTGCACGTGTCACTGACTCTTTTTTTTTTTTATTTTATTTTGTGGAATTGGTGCAGCTCCATTATATTAGAAAAAAATCAAATCTATTAGTGTGACGTGCTTCCATCCGTATACAATACATTGGTTGCAAACACTATAGAAGTACAGAAAGGAGCCTTTCACAGCTACTGAACATTTGTCTGCAGGGTTTACTGTAGTCTGTGAGCTTTTAATTTTGTGAGTGCAGATTACGCTCCAGTTAGTTCTTCAACCACTGCCGGTTGTAGTCTGCTGAGCGTGTGTCACTGCCTCATCCTTCACATTTTTCTCTAATTGGTGCTGCTCCATTTTAGTGGAAAAAAATCTAATCTATTAGTGTGACGCGCTTCCATCCGTATACAATACATTGGTTGCAAACACTATAGAAGTACACAAAGGGGCCTTTAACAGCTACTGAACAGTTGTGTTTCAGTGTTCACTGTAGTCTGTGAGCTTTTCATTTTGTGAGTGCAGATTACGCTCCAGTTTGTTCTTCAACCACTGCCGGTTGTAGTCTGCTGAGCGTGTGTCACTGCCTCATCCTTCACATTTTTCTCTAATTGGTGCTGCTCCATTTTAGTGGAAAAAAATCTAATCTATTAGTGTGACGCGCTTCCATCCGTATACAATACATTGGTTGCAAACACTATAGAAGTACACAAAGGGGCCTTTAACAGCTACTGAACAGTTGTGTTTCAGTGTTCACTGTAGTCTGTGAGCTTTTCATTTTGTGAGTGCAGATTACGCTCCAGTTTGTTCTTCAACCACTGCTGGTTGTAGTCTGCTGAGCGTGTGTCACTGCCTCATCCTTCACATTTTTCTCTAATTGGTGCTGCTCCATTTTAGTGAAAAAAAAATAAAATCTATTAGTGTGACGCGCTTCCATCCGTATACAATACATTGGTTGCAAACACTATAGAAGTACACAAAGGGGCCTTTAACAGCTACTGAACAGTTGTGTTTCAGTGTTCACTGTAGTCTGTGAGCTTTTCATTTTGTGAGTGCAGATTACGCTCCAGTTAGTTCTTCAACCACTGCCGGTTGTAGTCTGCTGAGAGTGTGTCACTGCCTCATCCTTCACATTTTTCTCTAATTGGTGCTGCTCCATTTTAGTGGAAAAAAATCTAATCTATTAGTGTGACGCGCTTCCATCCGTATACAATACATTGGTTGCAAACACTATAGAAGTACACAAAGGGGCCTTTAACAGATACTGAACAGTTGTCTGCAGGGTTCACTGTAGTCTGTGAGCTTTTCATTTTGTGAGTGCAGATTACGCTCCAGTTTGTTCTTCAACCACTGCCGGTTGCAGTCTGCTGAGCGTGTGTCACTGCCTCATCCTTCACATTTTTCTCTAATTGGTGCTGCTCCATTTTAGTGGAAAAAAATCTAATCTATTAGTGTGACGCGCTTCCATCCGTATACAATACATTGGTTGCAAACACTATAGAAGTACACAAAGGGGCCTTTAACAGCTACTGAACAGTTGTGTTTCAGTGTTCACTGTAGTCTGTGAGCTTTTCATTTTGTGAGTGCAGATTACGCTCCAGTTTGTTCTTCAACCACTGCCGGTTGTAGTCTGCTGAGCGTGTGTCACTGCCTCATCCTTCACATTTTTCTCTAATTGGTGCTGCTCCATTTTAGTGGAAAAAAATCTAATCTATTAGTGTGACGCGCTTCCATCCGTATACAATACATTGGTTGCAAACACTATAGAAGTACACAAAGGGGCCTTTAACAGATACTGAACAGTTGTCTGCAGGGTTCACTGTAGTCTGTGAGCTTTTCATTTTGTGAGTGCAGATTACGCTCCAGTTTGTTCTTCAACCACTGCCGGTTGTAGTCTGCTGAGCGTGTGTCACTGCCTCATCCTTCACATTTTTCTCTAATTGGTGCTGCTCCATTTTAGTGGAAAAAAATCTAATCTATTAGTGTGACGCGCTTCCATCCGTATACAATACATTGGTTGCAAACACTATAGAAGTACACAAAGGGGCCTTTAACAGCTACTGAACAGTTGTGTTTCAGTGTTCACTGTAGTCTGTGAGCTTTTCATTTTGTGAGTGCAGATTACGCTCCAGTTTGTTCTTCAACCACTGCCGGTTGTAGTCTGCTGAGCGTGTGTCACTGCCTCATCCTTCACATTTTTCTCTAATTGGTGCTGCTCCATTTTAGTGGAAAAAAATCTAATCTATTAGTGTGACGCGCTTCCATCCGTATACAATACATTGGTTGCAAACACTATAGAAGTACACAAAGGGGCCTTTAACAGATACTGAACAGTTGTCTGCAGGGTTCACTGTAGTCTGTGAGGAATAACCACACTTAGGCCTTATAACTTTTCTGACTTTCTTTATCAATCTACCAAGATGAAGAAGTCAGTGAATAAGGCACGTGGTCGTGGTCGTGGCCGTGGATTTGCAGCAGGGAGAGGACGTGGGGATTCTGTGGCTGCTGCCGCACCCAGTGACACAGCATCCACCAGTTTTCCCCGTGAGCGTTCCTTTATGCGCACTTTTGTAGGAGCTCAGCGTACCCCCCTGCTGCGTGAAGAACAAATTGAAGCCGTTGTTGGTTGGATGGCAGCCAATGCATCGACTTCAATACCTTCCACCTCCTCTCAGGACCACAGCACTGTTGAACAACCATCAGTCTCTTCACCGCCTGCCAAATTGCCCAGGCAGTCAGAGAGCTCTGTACAGTAGCCAGCTGAGTCTCTGCTTCTGTTCTCAGAATCTGTTGGCTTGCAAACAGGGGCCCAGCTAAGCAGCATTCTGGAATGTGAAGAAGAGGCAGTATGCAGTGATGCGCAACAGCTGTGTCTCTCTGAATCTGAAGAGGCGGGTGAGCCAGTGCCGATGGTCAGCACACCGCAGAACGCATCTGATGATGATGAGACTCAGTTGCCAGTTTCTGTTGAGCATGGTGCTGGCCAGACCACCCAACAACAGCAGGTGTTGGAAGAGGGTAGTGGTGGAGATGATGAGGTCCAAGACCCAACATGGCGTGAGGAACAGGAAGGTGGTGGGAGCAGCTCTGAGGAAGAGATTGCCCCAACGGTCCAAACAGTAGGGAGAGGTAGGCTGCAGACTCGCTTGCCTGTAGCCTCCAGTTTGGCACCCGTTTGAGCAGTTCTCTTCCAACAGCCAAACCGGGCGCTCCCAGGACTTGCTCTGCGTGGTCCTTTTTTGATACAGTTGCAGATGATATTTGCTATGTCAAATGCAAGCTGTGTAATCAAAAAATTAAAAGAGGTAAAAGTGTCAGTAACCTTAATACAACAAATATGTGGAAACATGTGCGGTCAAAGCACTTTGTTGAGTTACAAAGACACACTGGAGATGTAGGCCAACCTACAGCAGCACCTACATCTTCAGCTCGTGTTGGAGCCTCTTCCTCCAGTTCACACACAGCTGTTTCGGCTTCCTCACAGGATCGCCATGGAAGAACCTCTGTCACTGTTGTCCAGAGACACAGTGTTATTGCACCCACAGCTGCAAGTTCCCTGTCATCCTCACACACCCAGGCCACAAAACAGCCATCGGTAGCACAGGCATGGGATAAAAGACGGCCATACTCGGCAAACCATCCACGAGCACAGGCTCTGAATGCTGGCATTGCAAAACTCCTGTCCCTTGAAATGCTGTCATTCAGGCTGGTGGAGACTGACAGTTTCCGTGAATTAATGGCATTGGCAGTCCCACAATACAATGTGCCCAGCCGATTTTATTTCAGCAGGCAAGCCGTCCCTGGTCTGCAAAAGCATGTTGAGGCAAAAATTAAACATGCGCTACTAAACGCCGTCAGTAGCAAGGTCCACCTGACCACCGATGCGTGGACCAGTACCCATGGCCAGGGACGATACCTTTCACTCACTGCCCATTGGGTGAATGTTGTGGAGCCGGGTACAGATCTTGCGAGTGGCGCTGTACGTGTTCTGCCAACTCCAAGGATTGCCGGAATTAAGTCTGTCCACATTGACTCCTCCTCCTACTCCAGTTCCTCAGAATCATCGCTGCAGGAGCCATCACGGTCTACCTCCACATGGACCCGTGGACGCTTACCTGATGCGACCGATATGAGCACAGCCGTGGCCAAACGGCAACAGGCCGTTCTGAAATTAATTTACATGGGGAATCGAAGCCACACAGCGCAGGAGGTCTGGAATGCCATCAAGCAGGAGAGCGACGTGTGGTTTTTGCCAGCGAATCTCCAGCCAGGCTTGGTAGTGTGTGACAATGGCCGAAATCTGGTGGCAGCTCTGGGCCTTGGCAAACTCACTCACATACCATGTCTGGCACATGTGCTCAACTTGGTCGTGCAGAGTTTTTTGAGGGACTATCCGGATCTTGATGCACTGCTGCACAAGGTCCGCCTAGAGTGCGCTCACTTGCGACGTTCCAGCATGGCCAGATCGCGCATTGCAGCTCTGCAATGCAGATTGCGCCTTCCTGAACATCGCATCATATGTGACGTATCCACCAGGTGGAATTCAACGTTACATATGTTGGAGCGGTTGTGTGAGCAGCAGCCAGCAGTAATGGAGTATCAGCTGCATCAGGCGCAAGCAACACGCAATTTGCGCCGTCCACACTTCACCATTAATGAGTGGGCCACTATGAAGGACATGTGCCACGTTTTGCGTGCGTTTGATGAGTCAACGCGGATGGCGAGTGCAGATGATGCACTAGTCAGCCTGACTGTCCCCCTTATCTGCCTGCTTCAAAAAACACTGCAAGCAATAAGGGATGAGGTTTTGGAAGAGGTGGAGGATGAGGAGTCACAAATTCCATCACCTTCTGGAAAGTCAGCGCAACGTGGTTCCTCACAAAGGGCTGGGCAGGGCTCACTTTGTGAGGAGGATGAGGAGGAGGAGTCAATGGAGGAGGAAGACATCGCTCCAGAGGGAGGTACACAACGCTCTAGTCAGTATGTAGAGCGAGGGTGGGGTGATGCAGAGCAGGCAGAGATGACGCCTCTTGCAGAGGACAGCGTTTCTTTGCCAGTTGGGAGTCTGCAGCACATGGTTGATTTCATGCTGCAGTGCCTAAGAAACGACCGCCGCATCGCCCACATTCTCACGACGTCTGATTATTGGGTGTACACCCTCCTAGACCCTCGCTACCGGGACAACGTCAAAAGCCTCATCACACCGTTGAACCGGGAGCGTAAAATGCGGGAGTACCAAGACACACTGGTGCAATCCCTAATGTTCTACCTTACTGCCGAGAGCACTGCTGCTGCTACTGCTTTACAAAGCAGCTCTGTGCGTCGAGGCAGTGTAGAGAGCTCTGCAACAAGAGGGAGCACACGCAGTGCCTCTGCACAGGGAAAGACCAGTATGTTAAAAATGTGGCAAAGTTTTGTGGCAGCGCCACAAATGTCTACACCATCCGAGAGGGCTCCAGTCAGCGGGAGGCAACGTATCCGTCAGATGGTGACAGACTACTTGGCTTTGCCTCTCAGTGTACTCCCAGATGGCTCTTCCCCATTCAAGTTTTGGGTCTCTAAGCTGGATACATGGCCAGAGCTTAGCCAGTATGCATTGGAGGTGCTGGCTTGCCCTGCTGCCAGTGTATTATCGGAGCGCGTCTTTAGTGCTGCAGGTGGTGTACTAACAGACCGTCGCATGCGACTATCCTCCGATAATGTAGACCGGCTTACTTTTCTGAAAATGAACAAGGCATGGATCTCGCCAGAATTTGTCTGTCCGTTTTCAGATTAAATAACTGGTTCGCAACGTTATCCATGTCTCCTGTTATGTTCATCTTTCTACCACCTGAACTCTACTCCCTGGGCTCCAACACTGCCAGTTGCTGCTCAGAAGTGTCGTGTCCACAGAACAAAACACAAGCTCTACTGTTAGTGGGGTTCAGTAACGCCAGCTGTTCCCCTGCTGTGTGAACGGCAAGAAGTCTCCTGTTCCCGACACATGGACAGAAAAACACATGACCAACATGCTCCAAATAGGGAAGAGCCGTCACCCTGCTTGTTATGCTGAAAACATGAAATTGTGAAGTTTTGCAGGCCTAGAATGATAAATTTTTATGACAAATATGGACAAATAATAATTTGTCATCACAGCGCATATCTGCACATGTCTATTAGAAATGGTAACAAAAATAAAACATAGTCTACTCTTCACATTTTGAAATTAATGCATAAAAGTACATTTCATACTTATGAATTAATGCTTTTTAAGGAACTTTATCTGTACCTGTAAGATAATGCAGTCAATGGATGTACGAATCATTAAATCCTCATCATCATCATCACGAGTTTTATTTATGACAGACATTATAAAATACACATACTGATGCCAACTGTAACTTCAAACACCATATATGAAATGGCCAGCATGTAAACATGGTAATAATGTCCAATAATAAATTATTACATCTAGAAAGTGCATCATGCATACTGACAATAGGTAGTTATACCTGCAAGTGCTGTTGAAACAACCACAAGAGATATAAATTAATACTGGTATATAGGTATCACAGTGCATAGTTACTCATGGACAATGTTGATGTAATACTGTATCTCAATTAAGTCAGCGTGAACCATTAGGCTTGTTAGTCTTGTACATTGTTAAAGAGGGAACGTAATTTTTTTGTTTGTCATAGGTGGAGTATTACACATTAAATTATTACTGCTGTATTTTTTTTTGCGTCCCTAGTGCGCAATAACGCAGCCTAACCTCACATTTTATAGTCAGCTAATTGCCACACGCTACCCTACCCTACGCGTGACAGTAGGAAGGTAGTGTTGTTGGATAAAGCTTTGCGCAACCAGACATTCTTTTACCCTCTTCAACACTCTACAAGCAAAAAATGAATGATTTCAGCCACAGACTTTATTGACGTACAGTATAACATCGGCATTACCCATCAGAGGCTGTCCACTGTCTGATACAGACATAGAATATACCTTTGCTATCCGTAGCCTTTGTTTCACCTACACTTGCAGGCACACACTTAAATTGTGACAAACAATGCCTAATGTTTTTTAAATAGTTATTTTTTATCGTACATTATTGTGTCATCAATCATCACATTGATGAGTCCATGCTGGACATGTCATACATGCTATAGAAAGTTACGATTTTATGAACTTAAATAATTGAAATGTCTGTGACTGTCACATAAAATTTGCGATGATGATGATGAGTGACTATTACAAAATCCATTGTCTTCACTATGTTATGGTTTAACATAGCGTTCCTTAAGCATTATTCATAAAAATAAAAATGGACTTTTATTCTTACATTTACAACACTATATTTTGTTACCAATTTTTGGGTGTTGTGTTGGTCCATTTTTTTTTGGCATGTGCATATATGCGTTTATATTTGTATTTTCTTTATTTTTCCTTCTTGAAATTAGAAAACATGTGTATCTTTGTACCGTGTTAGCCAGTAGATAGAAAAATATTTAGACTTCAGAGTCAGCAGTGGTTGATACCTTTTAATGGATAACTGAAAAGATGGAAACAAATTGCAAGCTTTCAAGGCTACTCACGTCTCTTCATCAGGCAAAGACTAAATAAAAAAATTAAGCATCACATATTTCTATACACAACAGGACACAGGAATAGTGCAATAGGTAAGACAAGTAAGTGACGTGTATCAGAACTGTCATTATCTCACAGGGATGAACATAAATATTGGAACAGTTCCTACATAAGGATAGAAAGTTTGATTGCCCTCTCATTGGCTTTTTTTTTTGGGTTTTCATGACCCTGGAAGGGCATAGACGCAGATTCCTTAATTGATATACAATGACATAAATCCATGTGATCTATTCATTCCATCACTAACAGTGTCAAAGGTCATGATGAGCTTATATTCTGAAACCTTTGTACGTTTCTCATATTTGAAGTTATATTTTGATACCAGTAATTCCATATCCATGATGCTATGACCGGGCATACAAAAGTCTTTTGCCACAGGTAAATTCATTAATTTATCTCTGATTGTGTGGCGCTGATAATTCATCCTTGTTCTCCTTTTTGTTGCCGGTCTCCCCTCACTTGTCCCTCCCTCACTTGTCTTAGCTATTCCTGTGTCCTGTTGTGTGTAGAAATATGTGATTCTTCATTTTTGGCTTTACTCTTAGCCTGATGAAGACACTTGAGTAGTCTCGAAAGCTTTGAATTTGTTACCATATTTTCAGTTAGCCATTAAACGTTATCAACCACAGAGGACTGTCAAGTATAAATATTTTTCTATTCTTGTAATTGAAATTCATCATTTTATTGTCGTAGTAAAACTTCATTTATTCTTGTTTGAAGTACATACATTTGCAATGGCCACGTAACAAGGCAATAACTCAATATTTTATGCCTACACCCTCCTTGACCCTGGGTTACAACACCGCCAGTTGTTTCTCGGAAGTGCTGTTAGCACAGTTAACACTTGCTCCTGTGTTACTGGGGTTCAGTAATGTCAGCTGTTCCCCTGCTGTGTGAACGGCAAAAAGTCCTGCTGCCTCCACCATGTTCTCTTCTCATCCCTGGGTTACAACACCGCCAGTTGTTTCTCGGAAGTGCTGTTAGCACAGTCTACACTTGCTCCTGTGTTACTGGGGTTCAGTAATGTCAGCTGTTCCCCTGCTGTGTGAACGGCAAAAAGTCCTGCTGCCTCCACCATGTTCTCTTCTCATCCCTGGGTTACAACACCGCCAGTTGTTTCTCGGAAGTGCTGTTAGCACAGTCTACACTTGCTCCTGTGTTACTGGGGTTCAGTAATGTCAGCTGTTCCCCTGCTGTGTGAACGGCAAAAAGTCCTGCTGCCTCCACCATGTTCTCTTCTCATCCTGGGCTACAACACCGCCAGTTGTTTCTCTGAAGTGCTGTTAGCACAGTCTACACTTGCTCCTGTGTTACTGGGGTTCAGTAATGTCAGCTGTTCCCCTGCTGTGTGAACGGCAAAAAGTCCTGCTGCCTCCACCATGTTCTCTTCTCATCCCTGGGCTACAACACCGCCAGTTGTTTCTCGGAAGTGCTGTTAGCACAGTCTACACTTGCTCCTGTGTTACTGGGGTTCAGTAATGTCAGCTGTTCCCCTGCTGTGTGAACGGCAAAAAGTCCTGCTGCCTCCACCATGTTCTCTTCTCATCCCTGGGTTACAACACTGCCAGTTGTTTCTCGGAAGTGCTGTTAGCACAGTCTACACTTGCTCCTGTGTTACTGGGTTCAGTAATGTCAGCTGTTCCCCTGCTGTGTGAACGGCAAAAAGTCTGCTGCCTCCACCATGTTCTCTTCTCATCCCTGGGTTACAACACCGCCAGTTGTTTCTCGGAAGTGCTGTTAGCACAGTCTACACTTGCTCCTGTGTTACTGGGGTTCAGTAATGTCAGCTGTTCCCCTGCTGTGTGAACGGCAAAAAGTCCTGCTGCCTCCACCACGTTCTCTTCTCATCCCTGGGTTACAACACCGCCAGTTGTTTCTCAGAAGTGCTGTTAGCACAGTCTACACTTGCTCCTGTGTTACTGGGGTTCAGTAATGTCAGCTGTTCCCCTGCTGTGTGAACGGCAAAAAGTCCTGCTGCCTCCACCATGTTCTCTTCTCATCCCTGGGCTACAACACCGCCAGTTGTTTCTCGGAAGTGCTGTTAGCACAGTTAACACTTGCTCCCGTGTTACTGGGGTTCAGTAATGTCAGCTGTTCCCCTGCTGTGTGAACGGCAAAAAGTCATGCTGCCTCCACCATGTTCTCTTCTCATCCCTGGGTTACAACACCGCCAGTTGTTTCTCGGAAGTGCTGTTAGCACAGTCTACACTTGCTCCTGTGTTACTGGGGTTCAGTAATGTCAGCTGTTCCCCTGCTGTGTGAACGGCAAAAAGTCCTGCTGCCTCCACCATGTTCTCTTCTCATCCCTGGGCTACAACACCGCCAGTTGTTTCTCGGAAGTGCTGTTAGCACAGTTAACACTTGCCCCCGTGTTACTGGGGTTCAGTAATGTCAGCTGTTCCCCTGCTGTGTGAACGGCAAAAAGTCCTGCTGCCTCAACTTTAATTTCCATGGGTACCTTCTGCTACCCATCCGGGTTCCAGTACCGTCAGCTCGTTCTCCGCAGTGCCTTTGGCCTAGGTGCCTCCATGTCGGTATCCGAGTTCCAGCAACGTCTGCTGGTCCTTGGTAGTGCTTTGGAGCACAGGTACCTCCTGCTTAGTAACCGTGTCCCAGTAACGTCAGCTGGTCCTCGGTTGTGCCATTGGCTCTTTTCCTTCTGCTGACCCTCCGGGTTCCAGCACAGTCAGCTGGTCCTCGTTACTTTCATTGGCTCTTGTACCTTCTGCTACCCATCCGGGTTCCAGTACCGTCAGCTGGTTCTCCGCAGTGCCTTTGGCCTAGGTGCCTCCATGTCGGTATCCGAGTTCCAGCAACGTCTGCTGGTCCTTGGTAGTGCTTTGGAGCACAAGTACCTCCTGCTTAGTAACCGTGTCCCAGTAACGTCAGCTGGTCCTCGGTTGTGCCATTGGCTCTTTTCCTTCTGCTGACCCTCCGGTTCCAGCACAGTCAGCTGGTCCTCGTTACTTTCATTGGCTCTTGTACCTTCTGCTACCCATCCGGGTTCCAGTACCGTCAGCTGGTTCTCCGCAGTGCCTTTGGCCTAGGTGCCTCCATGTCGGTATCCGAGTTCCAGCAACGTCTGCTGGTCCTTGGTAGTGCTTTGGAGCACAGGTACCTCCTGCTTAGTAACCGTGTCCCAGTAACGTCAGCTGGTCCTCGGTTGTGCCATTGGCTCTTTTCCTTCTGCTGACCCTCCGGGTTCCAGCACAGTCAGCTGGTCCTCGTTACTTTCATTGGCTCTTGTACCTTCTGCTACCCATCCGGGTTCCAGTACCGTCAGCTGGTTCTCCGCAGTGCCTTTGGCCTAGGTGCCTCCATGTCGGTATCCGAGTTCCAGCAACGTCTGCTGGTCCTTGGTAGTGCTTTGGAGCACAGGTACCTCCTGCTTAGTAACCGTGTCCCAGTAACGTCAGCTGGTCCTCGGTTGTGCCATTGGCTCTTTTCCTTCTGCTGACCCTCCGGGTTCCAGCACAGTCAGCTGGTCCTCGTTACTTTCATTGGCTCTTGTACCTTCTGCTACCCATCCGGGTTCCAGTACCGTCAGCTGGTTCTCCGCAGTGCCTTTGGCCTAGGTGCCTCCATGTCGGTATCCGAGTTCCAGCAACGTCTGCTGGTCCTTGGTAGTGCTTTGGAGCACAGGTACCTCCTGCTTAGTAACCGTGTCCCAGTAACGTCAGCTGGTCCTCGGTTGTGCCATTGGCTCTTTTCCTTCTGCTGACCCTCCGGGTTCCAGCACAGTCAGCTGGTCCTCGTTACTTTCATTGGCTCTTGTACCTTCTGCTACCCATCCGGGTTCCAGTACCGTCAGCTGGTTCTCCGCAGTGCCTTTGGCCTAGGTGCCTCCATGTCGGTATCCGAGTTCCAGCAACGTCTGCTGGTCCTTGGTAGTGCTTTGGAGCACAGGTACCTCCTGCTTAGTAACCGTGTCCCAGTAACGTCAGCTGGTCCTCGGTTGTGCCATTGGCTCTTTTCCTTCTGCTGACCCTCCGGGTTCCAGCACAGTCAGCTGGTCCTCGTTACTTTCATTGGCTCTTGTACCTTCTGCTACCCATCCGGGTTCCAGTACCGTCAGCTGGTTCTCCGCAGTGCCTTTGGCCTAGGTGCCTCCATGTCGGTATCCGAGTTCCAGCAACGTCTGCTGGTCCTTGGTAGTGCTTTGGAGCACAGGTACCTCCTGCTTAGTAACCGTGTCCCAGTAACGTCAGCTGGTCCTCGGTTGTGCCATTGGCTCTTTTCCTTCTGCTGACCCTCCGGGTTCCAGCACAGTCAGCTGGTCCTCGTTACTTCCATTGGCTTTTGTACCATCACCAACAGGACAAAGAAGGTTAAGACAAACTACAAGATACAGAACAAGAGACAGAAGAACAATAAGCAGAAGATCAAAAAGCAGAAGAACATTAAGTATAAGACCAAAATGAAGAGCAAAATATATGCTCTAAATTCTAAGCAGAAGAAGACTAAGCAGTGTATGGGGGTGAGTCCGTTCCTCCTCGTGGTGCCCCTGGAAAATGCCTGATGCTGCTGCAGGCTAAACTGAACGCGGACAAATACTGTTGTAATTAAAATCTTTCGTGACAGCAAGAACGGAAGGATGAAAATTCAGAGTTTTACAGATTACAAGTACAGGAATGTCTGTCACAAATAAGAATATGATGAAAAGGATGAATAGGAAGAAGATGAAGAAGTAGAATATGAAGAATAATAACTGTTTAATAAGAACAATATAAGTAATGTTAACAAAAAGATGAATAGCAAGAAGTTTTAGAAGATTAAGAAGGTGAAGATGAAGAATAATTTGATGAGAAAGATGATGCTGCTGAAGATTATGAAGGAGAAAGTGTGTGAAAAGTTAAAAAGGTGAAGAGCATGGAAGTTGTGAAACAGACATATTTGACAAATAGAAAAAAGGTTAACAACATTGTCAATTTCTTCGTCAATCCGAACGTATTTCCTAAAAAAAAAAAATTAATGCTATTCCATTGGATTGGGTTAAACATCTATGCCTTTAATGTCTCCTCAACCTCCCCCAATACATTCTACATTACTCTTTGTTGTTTTCCTTCATGTACAATTAACCTACAAGGCAAGAATGGGGTTTTTTTTATTTCGATATTTTGTTCCCATAGACTTACATTGGACTTCCGGTATCGGTATCGGGTATCGCCGATATTTTTTGGGTATCGGCGATACCATTCCGATGCCGATACTTTTGGATATCGGAAAGTATCGCTCAACTCTAGCGGTGAGACAAGATGAAATACAAACGCAGGCAGAAAATAGAGTAAGCAAATGCTGTGGCCCAAACTTTCTAGATAGAACAAGACAGGAGAGAATACTGTCTGCAATCCAGCAAAAACTCTAAGAAAAACTCCAACCAGTCTGATATGCAAAAATACTGAGACCACACGATCTCTCCCCCGCTAGATCAGACTCTGTTGTGTACTGTTAGCGAATCAGCAAAAATTGAAACAACAGGGAGCTGAAAATACATAATATGACTCTGGTGTGAACTAGTAACAGATCAGCGGACGCTGAAATAACAAAGAACTGAAAATACATAAACAGTGGCGAAAGAGAAACAGTGTCCAGCACAGGCCCCCACCAGGGAACATGGCTGCACAAACCCAAAAGGGCAGAAAACTGAGATAGACAAAAGCAAATGCCACAGAAATAAACTGTAAGGTTCTTTGTCTCTGTTGACATGTTCCTTGAAACTCAGTTTTCCGTCGGCCATTTTGCTTTCTGTCTTTCTGCAGCTCTTGCCCTCAGTTAATATGGAGTTTCCAGTTTTCATGTTCCCGCCCTGATTCTTCCCTCTTGCTTCTTAAGCAGCCTCAGCTGAACAATCAGTGCTCCTGAATCAAGCCTCAGTCAGTCTGTGACCTGACTCCTGGAAGCCTTGGACTTGTACTCCAGCTATTCCCTACTGAGGAACCTTGGAACACTTTTGGACTCTGGAAACCTGCTGTTTGGTGAATCCATGTTTGCAGAGGAATTACGGTACAGAGAAGAGATCCTGAACCTGCTTTGGAGATTTATTGTAGAGCTTGAAGTTACTCTGGCCTGCTGTGTCTCCTGTCGCTGTTCCTGCAAACTGTGTGAACTTTTCAGCATGCTTGTATGAAGTAATACAAGTCATTTCATTTCAACCTATGTCTCCTGTGTTTTCCTCGCACCCAAGCACAAGACGCTATAGGAACTGTACACTATACATGATAAGATTCAGGAGCCAATGTTTAGTGTCTGCTGGGTCTGGGAAAGCCATGTCTGCTGTGACTGTGGATATCAGATGTCCGTTTAATACCTTATGTGATGACAGTGGTTGTGACTTCTCACAACCATTCCAGGTGAGCGCATTCCCTTAAAATTTTACTCTGGAGTGTTACCACAGGTAAACACTATTGTTTTTTTTTGTTTTTTTTTTCCTTTCCTCTTCTCCTTCCAGCACCTCTGCCTTAAAAGATCTGGAAGATGGAGGCCCGCATAAAGGAACTTTGCGGAGTGACTGATACAATCCTTTCAGATGTACAGACTTTAAAAACCCGTTTTGCAAGCCTACAGGACCTCACTAATCATAATTTGCAAGTGTTTGGACAGACTACCCAGGAATTGCGAGCCAGGATTGAGGCTCTAGAGGAACGAGCCCAGGCTCCTGCCATAACCCCAAGTTCTGGGATCCCCAAATTACCTCCTTTTCGTTTTGGCGGTGAACGTGAGAAATTCAGGGGATTTATTAATCAATGCAATTTATTTTTCTCTGCACATGCTTCACAATTTCCCACTGAACGATCCAAAGTGCTTACTATAATCATGTTGCTTACCAATAAGGCTTTGATGTGGGCAAACCCTCTGATTGAGACTGAGGATGATTGTTTGAATCACCTTGATGCTTTTATTTCAGCCATGGGGCAGGTGTTTGATGACCCCAATCGAGGTGCAACAGCTGAAGCAGCCATGTTAACTTTGCGCCAAGGTAAGCGTTCAGTAGCCGAATATGCCCTGGATTTCAGGAGATGGGCTCTTGATACCACTTGGGACACTTCCGCTAAAAAATCTATTTTTCGGAAAGGGTTGTCTCCACAGATTAAGGATGAACTTGCTCGTGCCGACCCTCCCACTGCGTTAGGTGACTTTATCAACTATTGTATCCGTATTGATGCTCGTCTGACTGAACGCAGACAAGAGAGATGGTTCGAAAATAATCGCACTAACCTTTTACTACCTCCCTCCTCAGCTAAGGAACCTTTGAGTAGGATCACAAGGGAACCAGAACCTGAACCCATGCAGGTGCACTCTTTGCAAAGACGGGTTAGTGATGCACGCAAAGAACATCGTATAAAGGAAAATCTATGTTTCTACTGTGGTAAGTCAGGGCACTTCATTATAAACTGCCCCAGCCGTTCTCGTAAGACTACTTCAGCAGTCATTCACTGTGAGTGTTGCGAGAGGAGCTCTGTCGTATCCGAGCCTCAGGCTCCAGAGAGATCTGCTGCAAGAGATCTTGATTTCTCGGACTTAAACTCTGTTAGTTCTGGGGACGATGACGGTATAAACGCTGCAATTTTTCAAGTTTCCTCAGCGGTGTCCCAGCTGAGTTGTAAAAGAAACAATTCTCATTGCTTCCTTTCCATCAAACTCTGGGTTGACTCAGTCTGGGTGTCTAGCTCTGCTATGATTGACTCAGGAGCAAGTGGAAATTTTATGGATATCTCCTTTGCTCTGAAACAGGGGATACGTTCAGTGAAGAAGGCTACTCCAGTACAGATGGAGACTGTGGATGGCTCTCTACTGACTTATGGACCAGTGGATCAAGAAACAGAGCCTTTGAGGGTCCTTATGGGTAAAGATCATCAGGAGAAATGTCTTTTTTGCTTATCTCTTCTCCCCACTTTCCCATCATTCTAGGGCTACCATGGCTGCAGGCGCAGAATCCTACGATTAACTGGGAGACCAAGGAATTACACTTTCCGGAGAAACAGATGAGTCAAGGAGTTTCAGCTTGCTCTGATCCTAAAGGAACCATGTCAGTCCCTGAACTACCAGCTGTATACCAGGACTATGTGGATTTATGTGACAAGAAGAACGCTGATCAGCTTCCTCCTCACCGTCCATATGATTGTCCAATTGAATTATTGCCCGGAGCCGAGATACCTTTTGGTAAGATCTACCCCTAGCGGGGCCCGAGCTAAAAGCTTTGAAGGATTATATAAACGAAAATTTAGCCAAGGGCTTCATACGCCCCTCTTCATCTCCCGCAGGTGCACCCATCTTCTTTGTGAAGAAGAAAGATGGATCTCTGAGACCCTGCATAGACTATAGGGAACTCAATAAGGTTACTATTAGAAACCGTTATCCATTGCCTTTAATCCCTGAGTTGTTGGAGAGAGTGCGGCATGCCAAAATTTTCTCTAAACTGGATCTCCGTGGGGCCTATAACTTGGTCCATATTAGACCTGGGGATGAATGGAAGACTGCTTTCAGGTCACGTATGACACTTGAATATCTAGTTATGCCTTTTGGTCTGAGTACCGCCCCAGCCACTTTCCAACACTTCGTGAATGATATCTTCAGGATCTCCTAGATACATTTGTGGTGATTTATCTGGATGATATTCTAATTTTTTCTAACTCCACAGAGGAACATCATGGACATGTGAGAATGGTCTTAGAACGCCTAAGACAAAACCATCTCTACATCAAACTTGAAAAATGTGAATTCATAGGACCGAAATTCAATTACTGGGGTATGTACTATCTACGCAAGGGATTAGTATGGATGGAAGCAAGACCCAAGCCATCAAGGATTGGCCAATTCCTAGAAATGTGAAGGAGGTGCAGCGTTTCATCGGGTTTGCCAACTTCTATAGACGTTTCATTAAGAATTTTTCTGAGGTAGTGTCACCTATCACCCAACTTACCCGGAATCAGTCTAGGTTCTCCTGGACCCCGCAAGCTCAGGAAGCATTTTCCTGTTTAAAGGATAAATTTACCACCGCACCTATCTTAGTACATCCCAACCCGAGCTTGCCTTCATAATAGAGGTGGATGCTTCAGACTGTGCCGTTGGAGCTATACTCTATCAGAGAACAGGTGAGAAGAATGTCTTGCATCCCTGTGCCTTCTTTTCCCAGCAGTTGTCTTCGGCTGAGAGGAACTACGATGTGGGCAATAGAGAATTGTTGGCCATTATTGCCGACCTTCAAGGAATGGAGACACCTTCTTCAGGGCCTGCACAGCAAATAGTCGTCCTGACAGACCATCGTAACCTTGAATTTATCAGGTCGGCTAAGTGCCTGACTCCTCGCCAGTCTCGCTGGAATCTTTCCTAAACCAATTTAATTTTGTCATTTCTTATAGACCAGGATCGCGCAATGGAAAAGCTGATGCACTCTCTAGGATTCATTCAGCAGAGACACGTCCACTTACTCCTCCTAAGACTATTCTTCCTGACTCTAGATTCCTGGGAGTGATTCATAATCAAGACCTACTTAAGGACATCAAGGAAGCATACCATGCGGATTCTTTGTTGGCTCAACCCCCAAGGGACGTAAGTCTTGTCTTTAAGAATGGTGTGTGGATTCAGGGACAACGTCTGTATATACCTGAAACAGTCAGATTGAGAGTATTGCAACTCATCCACGATTCCAAGATAGCCGGGCATAGGGGAATTCTAAAGACACAAGAATTTCTTTCTCGTTTCTTTTGGTGGCCCACTTACAGGAAAGATGTCTTAAACTATGTCACTTCATGTGAAGTCTGTGCAAGATGCAAAACACCTGCTCCTCACCAACTGGTCTGTTGCAACCTCTTCCCACCCCGTCCCGCCCGTGGGGATCCATTTCTATGGACTTCATTGTGGAGTTACCAACCTCTCAAGGGAAGAACACCATTCTAGTGGTGGTTGACCGTCTAACAAAGGCAGCTCATTTTATCCCTTGTGTCGGCTTACCCACTGCAAAACAGACATCAGACTTGATGATTAAGAATGTGTTTCGCTTACATGGAGTACCGGATGAGGTCATTTCGGATCGAGGGGTGCAATTCACTTCAAGGTTTTGGCAAAATTTCTGTGCAGCATTGGACATTAAAGTAAACCTTTCTTCTGCTTTTCATCCCCAGACTAATGGACAGACAGAACGAACCAATCAGACCCTGGAGCAGTATCTCCGCTGTTTTATCTGCCACCTACAGGATGATTGGGTGGATCTACTTCCACTGGCTGAGTTCTCTTATAAAAACTCTCAGAGCGCCTCCACTAAGCAGTCTCCTTTTTACTCCAATCTAGGTTATCATCCTAACATTCTTCCTCGATTTCCCATAGATACACCCTTGCCGGCAGTGGCTGAAAGAATCACTTCTTTACAAAAGAATATGGATCTTCTAAAGGAAAATCTAGAATTGGCTCAGGAAAGGTACAAGAAAGCAGCAGATAAATTTCGTAAACCTGCACCAGCTTTCAAGGTAGGAGATTTGGTTGGCTGTCAACCAGAAATCTTAAATTAAAGATTCCATCGTCTAAATTGGGACATAAGTACATTGGACCTTATAAGATCAATAAGATTATAAGTGCTGTTGCTTGTCGTCTTCAATGCCCAGAACTATGAGAATCCACCCTGTCTTTCATGTATCCCTACTAAAGGCTGCAACACCCAATACGTTTCCTGGACGTTCTTCTCCTTGCCCTGACCCAGTGCTGGTCGATGGTCAGGAAGAATTTATGGTGGAAAGGATTCTAGATTCCAGGTTGTACAGAAATCAGTTGCAATATTTGATTAAATGGCAGGGCTACCCAGTGGAGGACAACTCATGGGAACCAGTCAATAATGTAAATGCTCCTCGCCTGCTCCGCCAGTTTCATCAGAGGTACCCTGACAAGCCTGGTCTGAGGTCATCCGGAGGTTGTCCCTAAGGGGGGTAATGTAAGGTTCTTTGTCTCTGTTGACATGTTCCTTGAAACTCAGTTTTCCGTCGGCCATTTTGCTTTCTGTCTTTCTGCAGCTCTTGCCCTCAGTTAATATGGAGTTTCCAGTTTTCATGTTCCCGCCCTGATTCTTCCCTCTTGCTTCTTAAGCAGCCTCAGCTGAACAATCAGTGCTCCTGAATCAAGCCTCAGTCTGTCTGTGACCTGACTCCTGGAAGCCTTGGACTTGTACTCCAGCTATTCCCTACTGAGGAACCTTGGAACACTTTTGGACTCTGGAAACCTGCTGTTTGGTGAATCCATGTTTGCAGAGGAATTACGGTACAGAGAAGAGATCCTGAACCTGCTTTGGAGATTTATTGTAGTGCTTGAAGTTACTCTGGCCTGCTGTGTCTCCTGTCGCTGTTCTGCAAACTGTGTGAACTTTTCAGCATGCTTGTATGAAGTAATACAAGTCATTTCATTTCAACCTATGTTTTCCTGTGTTTTCTTCGCACCCAAGCACAAGACGCTATAGGAACTGTACACTATACATGACAGATGGTATTCGGGCAGCCAGTTGGCAAACCTCCCCACGGTGAGTTTATAGTCTTCCAGGGCAGGTAGATGTTGTAGTGTAGAAATGGTGCTTGTGAAGGTAGCAGAGAGGAATGTGCATCGCTGGAATAATTCTAGGAGACAGTCCAGATGCAGTTTCAGGGTTTTTACTCAGAGTCTGTCTGCAGTACAGGTGCCCGCTTGGCACTGTGTCTTCCGGAAGAGGGGTCCAGCACCCCAGGTAGATCAGTCACACTTGCCCAAGACTCCCTTTTCAGTGTGTTCCTTTCCTGGCAGTCTCTCTCTCTGTGCTTTTTCCACTCCTCTCTTCCTACACCTCACCACGCAGTCTCTCAGTCCCGAAGCTGCGGATCCTGTCGGGTAACTGATTAATTCTGTGCGTCTTTGGCCCTATATAGCTTCCTTCTGGAGATGCTGCTGGTGGGTTGGTAGCGATGACACATAAGTGATCTCCGCCGTCGGCTTACTAGAAGGGCCTGAAGCATTCCCACTAGTCTAGGGGCCGTTCCCTGATGGCCTGGTCCTTCCGATCCCAGATAGGGCCACGGATGGGATATTCACTGTCCGTGCCCTTGGACCCTTTCTCATGCGCTCAGAAGCTCCTCAGTCTGTTTCTTTCTATCAGAGGACAAGCTCCTAAAGGCTAGCTCTCCTCTCCACCACTCACTCCTAAGAGTGCTCAGCTCTCTTAATTCTCTTCTCCTCTTACTGCTGCCTAAACTCCACCCACCCATACACCCCTTGCTAATCAGCCTGGTATGAGACCATCCTCCCTTAGGGTAGTCCATATGACCAGCTGATATGGTGTTTGCTGCAGGTGTTGGAGTCTAAGGGGGTGCTCCTCCTTACCTGGGAGTGGGGTGTCACACCTCTGGATGAGATGCAACACCTCTGTGGCAACTCAACCCTCAGGGGCGCCACATTCCCCCTGTTAAACACAGCACGTCCGCTGGCTGAAACAGAGTAAACAGGTGTTAAGGGAAACATGCAAAATTTTTAAGAATGCATTCTAACAAGTAGAAAAATAGTTCAAACTCAACTTCCCTTTATGGGAGGTACTTTTGGTTAAACGTTGCATAAATAACATTAACTAGCATTTATTTTACATTTACTATCAATACTACAGTCATGGCCAAAAGGTTTGAGAATGACACAAATATTATATTTTCACATGATCTGCTGCCCTCTGGTTTTTATGTGTGTTTGACAGATGTTTTTATCACAGACAGAAATATAATAATTGCAAACATATGAGTAACAAAAGCTTATATTGACAGTTAGAATGAGTTAATGCAGCAAGTCAATATTTGCAGTGTTGACCCTTCTTCTTCAGGACCTCTGCAATTCTCCCTGGCATGCTCTCAATCAACATCTGGACCAAATCCTGACTGATAGCAGTCCATTCTTGCACAATCAATGCTTTCATTTTGTCAGAATTTTTAGGTTTTTGTTTGTCCACCCGTCTCTTGATGATTGACCACAAGTTCTCAATGGGATTAAGATCTGGGGAGTTTCCAGGCCATGGACCCAAAATCTCTACGTTTTGTTCCCTGAGCCATTTAGTTATCACCTTTGCTTTATGGCAAGGTGCTCCATCATGCTGGAAAAGGCATTGTTGATCGCCAAACTGCTCTTGGAGGGTTGGGAGAAGTTGCTCTTGGATGATATTCTGGTACCATTCTTTATTCATGGCTGTGTTTTTAGGCAAGACTGTGAGAGAGCCGATTCCCTTGGCTGAGAAGCAACCCCACACATGAAATGGTTTCAGGATGCTTAACAGTTGGCATTAGACAAGACTGGTGGTAGCGCTCACCTTGTCTTCTCCAAATGAGGCGTTTTCCTGATGTCCCAAACAATCGAAAAGGGGATTCATCAGAGAAAATAACTTTACCCCAGTCCTCAGCAGTCCACTGCCTGTACCTTTTGCAGAATATCAGTCTGTCCATGATGTTTTTTCTGAGAGAAGTGGCTTCTTTGCTGCCCTCCTTGAGACCAGGCCTTGCTCCAAGAGTCTCCGCCTCACAGTGCGTGCAGATGCACTCACACCTGCTGCTGCCATTCCTGAGCAAGCTCTGCACTGCTGGTAGCCCGATCCCGCAGCTGAAAACACTTTTAAGAGACGGTCCTGGCACTTGCTGGTCTTTCTTGGGTGCCCTGAAGCCTTTTTGGCAACAATGGAACCTCTCTCCTTGAAGTTCTTGATGATGCGATAGATTGTTGACTGAGGTGCAATCTTTCTAGCTGCGATACTCTTCCCTGTTAGGCCATTTTTGTGCATTGCAATGATGATTGCACGTGTTTCTTTAGAGATAACCATGGTTAACAGAAGAGAAAACAATGATTCCAAGCACCAGTCTCCTTTTAAAGTGTCCAGTGGTGTCATTCTTACTTAATCATGACAGATTGATCTCCAGCCATGTCCTCATCAACACCCACACCTGTGTTAATGGAGCAATCACTGAAGAGGTTAGCTGGTCCTTTTAAGGCAGGGCTGCAATGATGTTGAAATGTGTTTTGGGGATAAAGTTAATTTTCTAGCCAAATATTGACTTTGCAAGTAATTGCTGTTAAGCTGATCACTCTTTATAACATGCTGGAGTATATGCAAATTGCCATTAGAAAAAGTGAAGCAGTAGACTTTGTAAAAACTAATATTTGTGTCATTCTCAAAACTTTTGGCCATGACTGTAGATAAAGTGCAATAAAACAGTTGCATTCAAATTCACTTAAAACTTCTTCTTATAAGGCAAGCCCCAGCCGGGTTGGTTTCAACTGTCCTTAAGCTTGTGCTTGTGGAGGACCCGCTCCAAACCTCATGCTGGTCTTGGGTGGGCTGCAAGACATAACTGGTCTCTTTCAGCAGACCTCATCTTCGGCCACACCTAACGGGTTTTTGTCTTCTGTGGTAGGGGTGCAGTCAGTGCACTGGAAAAGCTTTATGTAAAACCAAGATAGAGCACCTAAGGAGTGCTAACTATATTACAAAGAGTTTTTGGGCCAGCCTAGTCCGTGACCTCACAGTTTATAGCAATAGAGAAAAATCTCAACTATAACATCCCATCCAGGTATTTTCAGAACACAACATTTTGCACAGTATTTTGAGACCCTGCCCGGGTTTCTATTTACGGGCTGGTGTGACACCTGGTGTCACTTGGTACCCCTTGGGTAGTTCCATTGCATCCATTACTCCAGGGGCCACCATGACTTGGTGCCACCGGCCTGCTCAGACCACCAGGTCATGTCCAGCTATCTGCATCTGTGTGGCCGCATCACTGGTTTCCCTGCGCAGCTCTATCCCAACATCCTGTAACATCTTGACTCCGGGGGCCTAACTGGTGAGGCAGTGGGACCTTAAACCTGCACTAAGGAGGGAGTGGAGGCTGGGGCCGATTCTGGTGGGGGAGCCAGGACCCGGACTGAGCAGGAGGTAGGGGCGTTGTTGGAGACCCGGACTAGTTGGGCCCGCCTAGGGGGGATCCTAGCAGCATCTCCCTGCTCGGGGGAGGCGAGGCGGCACTTAAAACGTTTAGGGCGTACCACCCCTTCAACTCCAATGCCGGGTATAGGTCACTAAATCCCCGAGTACAGGTCCCTGTCTGGGTGTCCCTCTGGGAGAGGGACTCCACATCGCGGCGGGTGACAAAGACCTCGGCGTAGAGGCCGGGTTCTTTAATGAACCCCAGCCCCTTTCAGCGAAAGTCCGTATTGCTCCCTTCCACCGCGGCTCCTGCACAGTACCTTTTATCCTGCCGCATCTTCTGTTTGTCGGCCAGGTCCTTTTCCAGGAATTCCTGGTGACGCAGCAGGGCCTCCCAGTCCCGGCGCCTCCATTCTTCCTCCAAGCACTGATTTTAGTCCTCTTCCATGAGGACTTCGATGTCCTTGCTGCCATCGGCTGATCCGGGAACCTCAATTTTTCAGGGCCTTCCCGGGATCTCTGGAACAAGATGCGCTCGGCACGGATGGATACTGGGGCTGGTACTGGGGCTGGCTCGCTCCGATTCTCTAGGCCGTAGGGCCTGCCCCCTCCGGGGAATGCTGGCGGCCTGCGGGGTTCACTTGTAGGCGGCGTGGGGAGGGGGTCCACCACTGATTCTTCCCGGGGGCCTGGTGCCTCTGCTGTGGTGTCAGCATCGGTGCCAGTATTCTCCTCTGTTTCAGGTTCCGGCGTGACGGGTTGGCGCAGCTGATGCTTCGGCTCCAACGGCGGGTCCGGCCAGCGTCAGGGGCCTGCCAGCTCCACTCCCTTCTTTCTGCTTCCTCCCTGTGCCGGGCCAGTTCCTCAAGCTCAGCATCTGCATCAGGACCGGGAAGGGTGCAGACATCTTCCCGGGATCACGGGCAGCTCAGTGGCGGGGAGATTTCTTTCTCCTGGGGAAGGTGCGTTCCTCCGCTCCCTCACTCTCCAGCAAGCCACTGGTCGCCATCTTTGTTATGTCACAAGAGTCTCCTTCATCAGTAGGGTCCGCTCTTTTGTAGGGAGGCGGGGTTTTCTCGTCCTCTTCCTCCTGCCAAAGAGGATCAGGAGGCGGATCTCCCTTGCCGTGGGCATGTTCTTAGTTGCAATAGCATTTGGACTGGACGGTCATGATTTTCACGCCACAGGGTGAGCTCACGCCCACGAAGACACGCCTTTCTTCCTCACCAGCGCCTCATGGCGCAAATATGGCGGCAATGTTCCACAAATTTGCAATAAAGCCTCTGCACAACAAACAGTTCAGTATAGGCACACAGGACCCGGAGTTACCGGGCTTCGCTATCCTGTTCGTGACGCCAGAAATGAGTCGCTCGCCAGTGCCGTGGGGTACTCGGTACCGAGCCTGTTGACTTCTATGCGGGATTTCACGGTAGCCACGACTCAGGTCCGTGGCCCTGGGCACTCACCAAAAAGGGGATTTATTTACAGGGGATAATGTTCATGTAGTGATTCGTGACGCCACCTGTGGTGTCTGATCAGGGTGACCAGCGCTGCAGCTCAGGTCTCTGGAAGTGATGGTATTCTTCAGCCAGTTGGCAAACCTCCCACAGGTGAGGTTATAGTCTTTTAGGCAGGTAGATGTTGTAGTGTAGAGATGGTGCTTGTGAAGGTAGCAGAGAGGAAAGTGCGTCGCTGGAATAATTCTAGGAGACAGTCCAGATGCAGTTTCAGGGTTTTTACTCACAGTCTGTCTGCAGTACAGGTGCCCGCTTGACACTGTGTCCTCCGGGCAAGGGGTCAAGCACCCCAAGTAGATCGGTCACACTTGCCCAAGACTCCCTTTTCAGTGTGTTCCAATCCTGGCCGTCTCTCTCTCTGTGCTTTTTCCACTCCTCTCTTCCTAGCACCTCACCACGCAGTCTCTCAGTCCCGAAGCTGCAGATCCTGTCGGGTAACTGATTAATTCTGTGCGTCCTTGACCCTTAATAGCTTCCTTCCTGGAGATGCTGCTGGTGGTTGGTAGCGATGACCCATAAAGTGATCTCCGCCGTCGGCTTACTAGCAGGGCCTGAAGCTTTCCCACTAGTCTAGGGGCCGTTCCCTGATGGCCTGGTCCTTCCGATCCCAGATAGGGCCACAGATGGGATATTCACTGTCCGTGTCCTTGGACCCTTTCTCATGTGCTCCAGAAGCTCCTCAGTCTGTTTCTTTCTATCAGAGGACGAGCTCCTAAAGGCTAGCTCTCCTCTCCACCACCCACTCCTAGAGTGCTTATCTCTCTTAACTTCTCTTCTCATCTTACTGCTGCCTAACCCACCCACCCATACACCCTTGCTAATCAGTCTGGTATGAGACCATCCTCCTTAGGGTTATGTCCATATGACCAGCTGATATGGTGTGTGTTGGATGCAGGTGTTGGAGTCTAAAGGGGTGCTCCCTCCTTACCTGGGAGTGGGGTGTCACACCTCTGGATGAGATGCAACACCTCTGTGGCGACTGAACCCTCAGGGGCGCCACAGTAGCATGTCTGTACATCTGCTACGTGCCTGCTGGTAATTCCACTCCATCGGTCTTGATTACCTTACCTCTCTTTATTACCAACTGGCCGCACTTCTCCAGTCTGAAGGACATCCCGATGTCTTCGCTGTAGATCCTTGTCAGGTGGATCAGTGAATCGATGTTTCGTTCGTTTTTCACATACAGCTTGATGTCATCCATATAGAGGAGGTGGCTGATTGTGCTACCAACTCTTGAACTTGTATCCATAGTCAGACTCTGTAATTATCTGACTAAGGGGGTTCAAGTCTATGCAGAACAGCAATGGGGGCAGTGCATCACCTTGATATATGCCGCATTTGATGGATACTTGTGCTAGTTGTCTTGAGTTTGACTTCTAATGTTGTTCTCCATAGCCCCATTGAGGTTCTGAGGAAGTTTCTTAATTTCCTGTTGACATTCTAGAGAGCCAAGCATTCACAGATATGTGTGTGGCATTGAGTCATAGGCTTTCCTGTAGTCAATCCAGGCTGTACTGAGATTGGTCTGTCTGGATCTTGAATCTTGAGCGACTGCTCTATCTACTAGGAGCTGGTGCTTAGAGCCATTGGTGTCGGTCCCAAAGCCTTTCTGAGCTGGATTCATGTACTGTTAATATGGTTCTGTAGCTTGGTGGCTATGATGCCTGACAGGAGTTTCCATTTTGTTGTAAGGCAGGTTATCCGGCGGTAGTTGGATGGAACTGTTCCTTTATGAGGATGCTTCAAGATCAGTACTGTTTACCTTGTGTTAGCCAAGCTGGGTGGTGGCCTGCTTCTAGCAGTTGGTTTATCTGCTTTGCCATGCGTTCATGTACCACTGTTAATTTCTTCAGCCAGTAGGTGTGGATCATGTCTGGACCGGGTGCTGTTCAGCTCTTCATGTTCTTGACCCGCTGTTGGATGTCTGCTTTTTCTGTAATGGTGACTGGTTCTTGCTCTATGTGGTTGCTGTGTTTCATTCTCAGATCTTGCAGCCACATTGCACTGGTGATGTGTGTTTTTTCCTTCTCCCATATGTCCCTCCAGTATTGTTCAGTCTCTGCTATGGTGGAGTTGCTGCCTTTGTGCTGTTACTCTGTAGTTGGGAGTACACTTTGGATGGTTCTTTGGAGAACAGGGCATTTATCTTCTTGGCCTCAGCTTCTCTAGTGTATCTCCCTAGTCGTGCAGCGAGTGCTGTGAGCCTTTGTTTTGCAGTCTATAGGGCTTCAGTTGGGGTCAGGCCTTTGTATTGTCCAGCTTGGTCTTATTCTTGATTTTACACCCTTCTGTATTTCTGTTAGTTGGCTGACTTCCCTTCGTGTCACCTTGATTTTTGTCTCCAGCCTTCTTTTCCAAGGGGGCACATACTTCTGTTGTTCTTGCTGGTTGTATAGCCAAGCATTTCCATGATTGTGAGAGACTGTGTTTATTCTATAAAGCTTAAGGTGTAAACGGACATTGTACTGGCTGCTGCACACTACCAAGTTCCTGAGGAGCGGTTATGCTGTTTACTAATAAACTGAATGGACTTTTTAACCCTGGTGTCCCAGCATATGCCTCAACGACCAGCAAAAGTGAGTAATCCCCGTCCACAGATCGTGTGGGACGTTACACTATCTATCTATCGATATACAGTACAGACCAAAAGTTTGGACACACCTTCTCATATAAAGATTTTTCTGTTATTTTCATGACTATGAAAATTGTAAATTCACACTGAAGGCATCAAAACTATGAATTAACACAAAAAACAAAAAAAGTGTGTAACAACTGAAATTATGTCTTATATTCTAGGTTCTTCAAAGTAGCCACCTTTTGCTTTGATGACTGCTTTGCACACTCTTGGCATTCTCTGATGAGCTTCAAGAGGTAGTCACCAGAAATGGTTTTCACTTTACAGGTGTGCCCTGTCAGGTTTAATAGTGGGATTTCTGGCCTTATAAATGGGGTTGTGACCATCAGTTGTGTTGTGCAGAAGTCTGGTTGGATACACAGCTGATAGTCCTACTGAATAGACTGTTAGAATTTGTATTATGGCAAGAAAAAAGCAGCTAAGTAAAGAAAAACGAGTGGCCATCATTACTTTAAGAAATGAAGGTCAGTGCGTCCGAAAAATTGGGAAAACTTTGAAAGTGTCCCCAAGTGCAGTTGCAAAAACCATCAAGCGCTACAAAGAAACTGGCTCACATGAGGACCGCCCCAGGAAAGGAAGACTGCCCTAGGAAAGGAAGACCAAGAGTCACCTCTGCTTCTGAGGATAAGTTTATCTGAGTCACCAGCCTCAGAAATCGCAGGTTTACAGCAGCTCAGATTAGAGACCAGGTCAATGCCACACAGAGTTCTAGCAGCAGACACATCTCTACAACTACTGTTACGAGGAGACTTTGTGCAGCAGGCCTTCATGGTAAAATAGCTGCTAGGAAACCACTGCTAAGGACAGGCAACAAGCAGAAGAGACTTGTTTGGGCTAAAGAACACAAGGAATGGACATTAGACCAGTGGAAATATGTGCTTTCGTCTGATGAGTCCAAATTTGAGATCTTTGGTTCCAACCACCGTGTCTTTGTGCGATACAGTAAAGGTGAACGGATGGACTCAAATGCCTGGTTCCACCGTGAAGCATGGAGGAGGAGGTGTGATGGTGTGGGGGTGCTTTGCAGGTGACACTGTTGGGGATTTATTCAAAATTGAAGCATACTGAAATAGCATGGCTACTCAGCATCTTGCAGTGGCATGCTATTCCATCCGGTTTGCGTTTAGTTGGACCATCATTTATTTTTCAACAGGACAATGAACCCAAACACACCTCCAGGCTGTGTAAGGGCTATTTGACTAAGAAGGAGGTGATGGGTGCTAGCCAGATGACCTGGCCTCCACAGTCATCAGCCTGAACCCAATCGAGATACTTTGAAGAACCTAGAATATAAGACATATTTTCAGTTGTTACACACTTTTTGTTAAGTATATAATTCCACATATGTTAATTCATAGTTTTGATGCCTTCAGTGTGAATGTACAATTTTCTAGTCATGAAAATACAGAAAAATCTTTAAATGAGAAGGTGTGTCCAAACTTTTGGTCTGTACTGTATATCTAACTATCGATATACTGTATATCTATCCATAGATAGATATATCTATAGATAGATTATATTTTGGAAGATAGATACAGTAGATAGATAATTCCAAAGCCGATGTTTAGTAATGAACATAATAAAATGGTACATAAAGAGTTAAGTAAAGACACACACACACAAAATCTGTACGCAATATCTGTTTAATTTAAAAAAACAAGGAAAAAAAATGACGTGGTCTCCTGCGCCATTTTCCAGTCCAGAGGGAAAGCCAGCAACCGGGGGAAGATGTTTATAGCCTGGGAAGGAATTAATACCATGATCTTTCCAGGCTATGAATATCAGCCTGCAGCTGTCTGCCTAGCCTTTACTATTAAAATAGGGGGACCTAAAAAAAAATGATGTGGGATCCCCCTATAATTAATAGCCGAAAGGATATGCAGACAGCTGCGGGCTCATATTCATAGCCTAGAAGGGCAATGCATATTTCCCCCCCAAACATCAAACATACAAACATCAGCTCTCAGCCACCCCAGAAATAGCGCATCACTAAGATGTGCCAATTCTGACACTTAGCCTCTCACTTCCCACTGTCCTTTAGCGGTTGCATAGGGGTAATAAGGGGTTAATGTCACCTTTAATTGTAAGGTGACATCTAGCCTGGCTTAGTAAAGGAGAGGCATCAATAAGATGCTATCCATTACTAATCCTATAGTTATTAATGGGTTAAAAAAAGACACAGCCAGAATAAAGTATTTTAATGAAATAAAACAACACACAGATTTCCAATATTTATTATACGCTTAATTCCCCAAAGCCCTCGATCACCTGCAAAAAAACAATAAAATAATAAACCAACAATGTACTCCTTGTTCCGACATAATCCATTTAATATTGAGTGTCCCACGATGATCTCCCCATAGAGTAGTCACATCAGCCGATGTGACCGCTCTCCAGGGGCTCCGGTGTACAGTGACTGGAGATAATACTCTCGCAGTGTATCATCGGAGTTCATGCTCTCACTTTACGGTACCACTGCTGTGTGAGAATTTTTCTCATGCAGCTGTGTCACAAGTGACAGAATAACTCAGGTGACCTCGGTGGCAGAGTGATCCACAGCAGGAAGACGGCATAGTGATCCACAGCGGGGAGTATTATATCTGTTCACTGTACACCGGAGCCCTGGGGAGCGGTCAATTTGTTGATGTGACAGCTCTCAATGCGAGATAATCGTGGTACAAAACGTTATTAAATGGATTACATCAGAAAGGGATATATTGTTTCTTTATTATTTTTTTTTTGCGGGTGTTGGGGATTAGCTGTATATGGTGAGTATGGTACTGTATGTGTGTTTTTCTTTTACTATTCAACAATTAGCTGGATGATGGGTCTACTACTGTCACATCATACGCTAATGCTGTTACTGCAGCTGACATAGCCGGATGGACTTGTAGTTCCATCGGACGATGCTGTCTAACACCCGACCCACACCCACACACCCACACACACACACACAGCCCCACACACACACACATTCTCCGCACACACATAGTCTCCGCACACACATTCTTCCTCCTCCCGATTACCGCCTGATTTTAAACAATCATGCACCCTTTTCCTCAGGCCCCCAGACCATTTTGTAGTGTACGAGTATAGCGAGTCCGAATATTTCACTACTCGCTCATCCCTAATTATGACTTATATTTTGCTATTTTGATGACACAACCCCTTTACAGAAAATAACATCCTTGGATATAATATTCTCTAATACCAAATTGGCAGTTTTCTTTTCCTTTTTTATCATTACTTCCACGCTAAAATATTTAACATAGAGTAAATAGTTATGGGTAAGAAAGTTGTGATCTTGATTGACAATGAGTAGGTTTCCAATATCAAAACAAGTATTTACATTACACCAAAGCAATGTGCAGTATCCTATTATATCCTAATATTGACTCCATAGATAGTAGAGAAAAATATTCCTGTGTTTGTTTTTTTTAAATAAAGGGTAAAATGTGGTTTTTACTGGAGGAAAATGCATAGGGATATATCAGCGCAAGCATCAAATGTTCTGGAGCTTAGCAGTCCCTCTCGCTTTTCAAACTTAACTTTTTTTCTAGTTTTTCCTCCTAATGTTTTTTTTTATCCATTAACATATGCCTGAAGCCCTCTGTAATTATACAGTCTATCTGCATTGAAGCTAAACAGTGTTTGATCACTTCAAATGTGAAAATCCCAAGATGCAAACAAGCAAGACAAAAAATAGAAATGTTGACAAAAAAGAAAATTTCTTATTGGAAGTGTAAAAGAAATAAGCAGTCAAGGACATACAGGAGTGTCCTTTTTTACTTTTAGGTGTTTGTATGTCAAAACCAGGAGTGGAACATATAAAAAAAACTATAATTGAAAGACTGACTCCTGTTCCGTGCTTTGGAAACAGTCCTGTTTTGGCATACAAATACTGAAAAACACTGATAAAAATATTGATGTGTGAATAAAGAGGTGTGAATAAAGAGGTGTGAAATGACCTGCTCTAAAAATATAGCATGATATCACAATGCTATGTAAGAGTAGTGTTGAGCATTCCGATACCGCAAGTATCGGGTATCGGCCGATATTCGCGGTATCGGAATTCCGATACTTAATTCCGATACTTTTTCAATATCGTATACCGGATGGGAAAGTTCCCATAATTCTTTGAGAGGCAATGTGATGTTAGTCAGCCAATGATGAATCTTATGAAGTGTGGGCACATCCTGTAATCTGCTCATCTTAACTAATGGCATGGCTGTGATTGGTGCTGAAATGATGTCAGAATGCACTATAAAAGTCGCCGCCAGCCATTTTAGCGTCACTGTGCTGTGAACTCAGTTAGGGACAGAACCTACTCTGCTCACTCTGAGGGACATTAGATATTGCGATTTTGTGTACTACCGTGCTTGAGGCAGGCTAGTTTACCAACCGCTGTGTAAAGCTTCATTTTGCCAGTGTTGTTTAACAGCTCTGTGCAAGGTGTGTGTGTTGACAGTGCAGGTGACGCTGCAGTTTGCTCTGCATCCACCGCTGTTTGTAGGCATCTGCCACGTGTCACTGACTCTTTTTTTTTTTTATTTTATTTGTGGAATTGGTGCAGCTCCATTATATTAGAAAAAAATCAAATCTATTAGTGTGACGGCTTCCATCCGTATACAATACATTGGTTGCAAACCTATAGAAGTACAGAAGGAGCTTTCACAGCTATGAACAGTTGTCTGCAGGGTTTACTGTAGTCTGTGAGCTTTTAATTTTGTGAGTGCAGATTACGCTCCAGTTAGTTTCTTCACCACTGGGCCCGGGTTTTAGTCTGCTGAGCGTGTGTCACTGCCTCATCCTTCACATTTTTCTCTAATTGGTGCTGCTCCATTTTAGTGGAAAAAAATCTAATCTATTAGTGTGACGCGCTTCCATCCCTATACAATACATTGGTTGCAAACACTATAGAAATAGACAAAGGGGCCTTTAACAGCTACTGACAGTTGTGTTTCAGTGTTCACTGTAGTCTGTGAGCTTTTCATTTTTGAGTGCAGATTACACTCCAGTTTGTTCTTCAACCACTGCCGGTTGTAGTCTGCTGAGCGTGTGTCACTGCTCATCCTTCACATTTTTCTCTAATTGGTGCTGCTCCATTTTAGTGGAAAAAAATCTAATCTATTAGTGTACGCGCTTCCATCCGTATACAATACATTGGTTGCAAACACTATAGAAGTAGACAAAGGGGCCTTTAACAGCTACTGAACAGTTGTGTTTCAGTGTTCACTGTAGTCTGTGAGCTTTTCATTTTTTGAGTGCAGATTACACTCCAGTTTGTTCTTCAACCAGTGCCGGTTGTAGTCTGCTGGAGCGTGTGTCACTGCCTCATCCTTCACATTTTTCTCTAATTGGTGCTGCTCCATTTTGTGGAAAAAAAATCTAATCTATTAGTGTGACGCGCTTCCCTCCGTATACAATACATTGGTTGCAAACACTATAGAAGTAGACAAAGGGGCCTTTAACAGCTTTCTGAACAGTTGTGTTTCGTGTTCACTGTAGTCTGTGAGCTTTTATTTTGGAGTGCAGATTACGCTCCAGTTTGTTCTTCAACCACTGCCGGTTGTAGTCTGTTGAGCGTTTTGTCACTGCCTCATCCTTCACATTTTTCTCTAATTGGTGCTGCTCCATTTTAGTGGAAAAAAATCTAATCTATTAGTGTACGCGCTTCCATCCGTATACAATACATGGTTGCAAACACTATAGAAGTAGACAAAGGGGGCCTTTAACAGCTATGAACAGTTGTGTTTCAGTGTTCACTGTAGTCTGTGAGCTTTTCATTTTTTGAGTGCAGATTACGCTCAAGTTTGTTCTTCAACCACTGCCCGGTTTTGTAGTCTGCTGAGCGTGTGTCACTGGCCTCATCCTTCAATTTTTCTCTAATTGGTGCTGCTCCATTTTAGTGGAAAAAAATCTAATCTATTAGTGTGACGCGCTTTTCCCTCCGTATACAATACATTGGTTGCAAACACTATAGAAGTAGACAAAGGGGCCTTTAACAGTTATGAACAGTTGTGTTTCAGTGTTCACTGTAGTCTGTGAGCTTTTCATTTTGTGAGTGCAGATTACGCTCAGTTGTTCTTCAACCACTGCCGGGTTTTAGTCTGCTGAGCGTGTGTCACTGCTCATCCTTCAATTTTTCTCTAATTGGTGCTGCTCCATTTTAGTGGAAAAAATCTAATCTATTAGTGTGAGCGCTTCCTCCGTATACAATACATTGGTTGCAAACACTAAGAAG
>JARQOD010000003.1:355827732-355952581 GCA_033576555.1 Oophaga sylvatica | reverse complement strand
AACAGCATGTTATATGTGGTATTTTGTATGGCAGTGGGTTTGCCTTCATATACCGTATATACTCATGTATAAGCCGACCCGTGTATAAGCCGAACCCCCTAATTTTGCCTCAAAAAACTGGGAAAACTTATTGACTCGCGTATAAGCCGGGTGTATAAACCGCCGTCCTGCTCTGTGCTGCACCGGTCCTGCTCCTTGCTCCCCCATCCAGCTCTGTGCTCCCCCCCTCCTGCTCCGTCCTCCGCTGTGCTCCTCCTTTCCTGCTCCGTCCTCCTGTGCCCCCCCATCCTGCTCCGTGCTCCTCTGTGCTCTCCATCTTCCCCCCGTCCTGCTCCGTGCTCTTCTGTGCCCTCCATCCTCCCCCCGTCCTGCTCCGTGCTCCTCTGTGCCCTCCATCCTCCCCCCAGTCCTGCTCCGTGCTCCTCTGTGCTCCCCATCTTCCCCCCGTCCTCCCTCCCGTGCTCCTCTGTGACCTCCATCCTCCCCCGTCCTGCTCCGTGCTCCTCTGTGCCCTCCATCCTCCCCCGTCCTGCTCCGTGCTCCTCTGTGCTCTCCGTTCTCCCCCCATCCTGCTCCGTGCTCATTGTCCTCCTCCATGCTTCCCCTGTCCTCCGTTCTCCCCCTGTCATACTCACCCTCCCTGTGCCATCGCTGAATGTCCTGGCAATCCTGCGTTGTACCCGGCTTCCTGCAGCTCTCCTGTGTTGAACGGTGACGTAATACCGCTCATTAAGGCCATGAATATGAATGCCACGCCTATGGGAGTGGCGTCGCGTCCATATTACATGACCTTAATGAGCAGTATTACTTCACCGCTCAGCGCTGGAGAGCTGCAGGAAGCCGGGTACAACGGAGGATTGCCGGGACGTTCAGCGATGGCACAGGGAGGGTGAGTATGATGTCCCAGCCACCCCCTCCCCCGCTGGTTTCTGCCCAATGACTCGTGTATAAGCCGAGGGGGCATTTTCAGCACAAAAAAGGTGCTGAAAATCTCGGCTTATACACGAGTATATACGGTAGAAGAGATAGGGCAGGAGTTTCAAACATGCAGCCCCTGGGTCGCGTTAGGCCCCTGAAGCTGCTTCAAGCTCTCTACACAGCAATACCAAGTCAGCCACAGGCCAATCAGAGGCCAGCAGTTGACATCAAGGTGCCAGTGCGGCGGCTTATGACATCACTGCCATGCATAGTGCTATTGCTGTGTAGAGAATTTGTCCTACAAAGAAGTTTGTGTCTGCACTTCAATACATTTTAATTGAATGCACTTCCATGCACACACATTGAATTGAAATAAAGCCCTGCCGTCCGCAGTCTCGTGGACTGGACCGCATTGTCAAGGGTCTGCAGTGCCTGCGGCCGCATGGGCAGAAAAGACGCCGAGGAAACAGGACGGGTGTGAAGAATTTTTTTTTCTTTTCTGTATATGTGACACAATAGGGCACATTACTTCTGGATAGGGACTTTACTCCTGGATGGGGACATGGGTACTGAATGGAGACATTATTCCTGGATGGGACATTACTAGTGGATGGGGACATTACTCCTGATGGGGAAATTACTCGTGGATGGGGACCTGGATGGGGACATTACTACAATGTGGGGTCATTACTACAACATGGCAACATTGCTATAAGATGGGGAATAGGATGGGGCATTGCTACAAGAAGGGAACAAGGATGAGGCTTTAGTACAAGAAGGGAAACAGGATAGGGCATTAGTACAAGAAGGAAACCAGGATGGGTCATTAGTATAAGAAGGGAACCAGGGTGGGGCATTAGTACAAGAACAGGACCAGGATGGGCACATTACTACAAGATGGGGACATTGCTCCAGGATGGGGAATAGGTTAGCACCTTACTACAAGAAGGGGACCAGGATGGGGACATTGCTACAACATGAGGACCAGGATAATGACATTAATACAAGATAATGACCAGGATGGGGACAAACATGCAAAAATGTTCAAAAAATAATCAAAAAGTTTATGCAAAGCATAGTAGCACTAAAAGTGTCGCTTTGCCCTAAAAAGAATGTCTCCCCAAAATCAACTTTTTTTTATGTGCGTGCCACTTGCCTAGTCAAGTTTGAGACCCCTGAGATAGGGGATATTTTTCACCTTTGCACTAAGAATGAAGTTTTAGTTGGGCTTGTATTTAGTTTTGCGCTTTTATGCACTTTTTGACATGTTTTTAATGCATTTCTTGCTACATGGATTATTTGTAATCATTTAACTTACAAAGTATATTATTATTCAGTGTGCATAACTAGTTTTATATAAATAACTTTTCCTTTTTGTGCGTTTCGATCTAAACAACTCACCTCTGTCGCCAATTATTGGCTGCAGGATTTACCTGTTGCGTCCACCAGAAAATAAAGCAAGTAAGGGCAACCCTTTTTGCGGTTTTATTTAAAAAAATATTATTGTTATAAAATTGCTAGATTTACTGATGGTGTACCAACTTGCTTGCTCTCCTCCTAGGAATAACCTAAACCAGGTGCAGAACCTTCCTTATGTTTATTTTGTAATAATCCTTGTGAAATAACCTATGGAATGACAGACAATCTGCATGTTATGTTCCTTACTATTGCTAAGTATTCAGTCCCAGCAATGAAATAACGTATTCTTTCAGTACGGAAATTCTTTTAATCCACTTCTAACATTCTGAGAAAAACTTGTACAGTACATCTTCATTCAATATTGCCCAGGAGATGCCAGCTGCATTGACACTGCCAAGCTCAGTCATCCACAGGGGGAGCAAAAACGCATTACTAATGTAGGGAATATTGCTAGCAATCTTGCCCCAAGAGAGGTTCATGACAAATAAGCATTTGCTGCAGTCACAAAATAGGAACAGGATCAAAATGTGTAAGTAGACGCAGCTGTGACTTCGGCAGATGCGTGGTTCTAGTTTATTTTTTGTCATTCTTTTTCACATTTTAGTTTAAAGATAAAAATAAATGGTGACCATAGTAATGGATGTTATATTTATTTTATAAATATATAAAGGATATTTAATCAATTCGTTGAAATTTAGGTAAGAAGAATTTCAGTTTCAGTAAAAAAAGAACAAGATAACAATTAAAACAGTATGCAATGTTTTATATATTGTGTCAATTGCGCTATTTTTAAAGATCTCTGATTGATGTATGGACCTTGACTGTTTTCTCCTAGAAGATGAAAATATGGCCTGCTCAAATGCAAGACAGACTCTATCTATCTATCTATCTATCTATCTATCTATCTATCTATCTATCTATCTATCTATCTATATCTATCTATCATCTATCTATCTCTTATCTATCATCTATCTAGGGTGCAAAACCTCCTTGGTCTGCTGTTGTCGTGTGTCAGCAAAAGCAATATAAAAAGAATACAAATTTTCTATTGGTTAAAAAATAACGTATCTTTATCTAGCAGTTGTGCGACTGGCGCAATGCGTGCAGAAATAAGCAAATGTCACAATTTACCAGTGGCAATAATTTTCTTAGTCTGCTGTTGCCATGTGTCAGCAAGGCAATACAAAAATAATACTAATTTTCCATTGGTTTAATAAATAGTGTATTTTTGTCTAGCAGTTGTGCTACATAAACACATTCAATATGAGAAAAGTTGATGTTAAGGGATGTGGATGTGGTGGTGCCCGCCAAAGCCTACAACAGATCTGAAGATGACTGTATCTTGTTCTAGCGTCCTGTCAAAATTTTGTCAGCGTGCTACACCAATGTTGAACCCAGACAAGTGCGAGGATGTTGTGGGTTGGATAACAGACATAGGCTCCAGTGTGTTGACAAGCAGCACCACGAAGTATTCCACACGGTCCAGTCTCAGTAGCCAAGAGGCTGGGGCTCTGAATCCTCACACTTGCCCTCCTTCTTCCCACCATCAAGAAGAGTCCCAGGAGACATATGATCCCAATGCTGGCCACTCTGAGGAACAGTTTACGTTACCTTGTAATTTTTCAGGCCTCTCAACGTGCACCAATAAAGAGGGTCATAAAGAGGTGGTGTGCAGTGATGCCCAAACATTTGAGCACCCACGGCCACGAGAAAGCCACTTTGGGGAAAGTCAATTAATGTCTGAAGAGGTGGGGAATAACCATGACGCACAGTTGCCATCAGGTCAGCCTAAAATCGCAAATCAGAAGGAGGATCAGATTGACGAATTGGAAGACGACATGGTCGATGATGAGGCCACTGATCCAACCTGGCACGGTGGCACACCTAATGAGCAAAGAAGTGCAGAGAGGGATGGATCCGCAAATGTATTTTTGTTAGGAAGTTATAAGGGTTAAAAGTTGAACAGCGATTTCTCATTTTTACAGCAAAATTTACAAAACCATTTTTTTTAGGGACCACCTCACATTTGAAGTCACTTTGAGGGCCTATATGGCAGAAAATACCCAAAAGTGACACCATTCTAAAAACTGCACCCCTCAAGCTACTCAAAACTACATTCAAGAAGATTATTAACCCTTAAGGTGCTTCACAGGAACTAAAGCAACGTGGAAGGAAAAAATGGATATTTTAATTTTTCCAACAAAAATTTTCTTTTAGCATCAATTTTTTCATTTTTGCATGGGCAACAGGATAAATTGGATCATAAAATTTGTTGGGCAATTTCTCCTGAGTACACAGATACCTCATATGTGGTCATAAAACCATTGTTTGGGCGCACGGCAGGGCTCAGAAGGGAAGGAGCGCCATTTGGCTTTTTGAATGGAAAATATGCTGGAATATTTAGCGGTTGCCATGTTGCATTTAGAGAGTCACTGTGTTCCTAAACATTGGAGCTCCCCCACAAGTGACCCCATTTTGGAAACTAGACCCCCCCAAGGAACTTATCTAGATGCATAGTGAGCACTTTGAACCCCCAAGTGCTTCACAAATTGATCCGTAAAAAAAGAAAGTACATATGTGGTCATAAACCAATGCTTGTGTGCACGGCAGGGCCCAGAAGGGAAGGAGCGCCATTTGACTTTTTGAATGGAAAATTAGCTCCAATCGTTAGCGGACACCATGATGCGTTTGGCGAGCCCCTGTGTGCCTAAACAGTGAGGAATCCCCACAAGTGACACCATTTTGGAAACTAGACCCCTTAAGGAACTTATCTAGATGTGTAGTGAGCACTTTGAACCCCCAAGTGCTTCACAGAAGTTTATAAACGCAGAGCAGTGAAAATAAAAAAATCTTTTTTTCCTCAAAAATGATTTTTTAGCCCGCTATTTTTTATTTTCCCAAGGGTAACAGGATAAATTGGACCCCAAGAGTTGTTGTCCAGTTTGTCCTGAGCACGCTGTTGCCCCATATGTGGGGGGAAACAACTGTTTGGGCGCACGGCAGGGCTCATAAGGAAGGAGTGCCATTTGACTTTTTGAATGGAAAATTAGCTCCAATCGTTAGCGCTCACCATGTCGTGTTTGGAGAGCACTTGTGTGCCTAAACTTTGGAGCTCCCCCACAAATGACCTCATTTTGGAAACTAGACCCCCCAAGGAACTTATCTAGATGTGTGGTGAGCACCTTGAACCCCCACGTGCTTCACAGAAGTTAATAATGCTGAGCCGTGAAAATAAAAAATCATTTTTTTTCTCATAAAATGATTTTTTAGCCCGCAATTTTTTATTTTCACAAGGGTAACAGGAAAAATTGGACCCCAAAAGTTGTTGTACAGTTTGTCCTGAGTTCGCTGGTACCCCATATGTGGGGGGAACCAATGTTATCTAGATGTGTGGTGAGCACTTTGAACCCCAAAGTTCAAAGCCTGGGCATGAAAATAAAAAAAACATATTTTTTTCACAAACATGATCTTTTAGTCCCCAATTTTTTTATTTTCTCAAGGGTAAAAGGAAAAATTAGACCCCAAAAGTTGTTATCCAATTTATCCTGAGTACGCTGATATCCCATATGTGGAGAAAACTACTGTATGGGAACACGTCAGGGCTCGGAAGGGAAGTAGTGACGTTTTGAAATGCCCACTTTGATGGAATGGTCTGCGGGCATCATGTTACGTTTGCAGAGCCCCTGATGTGCCTAAACTGTGGAAATTCCCAAAAATGACCCCATTTTGGAAACTAGACCACCCAAGGAACTTATCTAGATGTGTAGTGAGTACTTTGAACCTGCAAGTGCTTCGCAGAAGTTTATAACCCAGAGCCATGAAAATAAAAAATCATTTTTTTTCCTCAAAAAATGATTTTTTAGCCCGCAATTTTTTATTTTCACAAGAGTAACAGGAGAACTTGGACCCCAAAAGTTGTTGTCCTGTTTGTCCTGAGTAAGCTTATGCCCCATATGTGGGGGTAAACCACTGTTTGGGCACTCATCGGGGCTTGGAATGGAGGGAACACTGTTTGACTTTTTGAACGCAAAATTGAGTGGAATAAATGGTGGCGCCATGTCACGTTTGGAGACCCTCTGATGTGCCTAAATAGTGGAAACCTTCAATTCTAACTTCAACCCTAACCGCAACACACTCCTAACCACAACCCTAACCCCAACACACCCCTAACCCTAATCCCAACCCTAACCATAACCCTAACCCCAACACACCCCTAACCCTAATCCCAACCCTAACCATAACCCTAACCACAAGCCTAACCCAAATCCCAACCCTAGCCCCAACACACCCCTAACCCCAATCCCAACTCTAACCCTAACCACAAGTCTAACTCTAATCCCAACCCTAACCCTAATTCCAACCCTAACACTAATTTGAACCCTAACCCTAATTCCAACCCTAATTCAAATCCTAACCCTAATCCCAACCCTAATCCTAATCCTATTCCTAACCCTAATCCTAACCCTAGTTCCAACCCTAACCCTAGTTCTAACCCTAACCCTAACAATAATGCTAACCCTAATGGAAAAATAAAAATATTTTCTTTGTTTTATTACTTGTCCATACCTATGAGGGTGATAAAAGGGGGGTTTATTTACTTTTTTTTTGTTTTGATCACTGTCAGAGTTTATTACAGTGATCAAAATAAATCAATGGAATCTGCCGGCCATTTTCCAAGATGGCCGTGCCCATGAAATATCCCTGAGGGACTCCGGGACGGCCACATGGAAATCGCAGGTCCCGGGAGAGGTGAGAGAGGATCTTAAGGTGGGGGGGTGGACCAGAGAGGAGGGGAGTAGATAGTGATGGCGGCGACCGATCACCGCCATCAATCGGTGGTGGAGTCCAATCGTTGCCTTCACTCGGTGTGAGGGGGGTCGGATCTCGTTCTCCAGCATCGGCCATGGCTGAATTGTAATATTTCACCAAATTTCATTGGTGAAATATTACAAATCGCTCTGATTGGCTGTTTCACTTTTAACAGCCAATCAGAGCGATCGTAGCCATGGGTGGTTAAGCCACCCCCCGTGTGGTGAAGTACAAAGGGTCTTGTGCCTGCTGGTCGGGTGACCTTTCAGTGATCCCGGTAACCCGAGCCGCAGGAACGCGATTTATACCATGAAGCCTACGTAGGCGTCATGGGTCGGGAAGGCACAGGTTTTCAGGATGCCGACGCAGGTGTCATGGGTCGGGAAGGGGTTAAACATGGGTTTGGCCATTACAGGGATCACATCTGAGTGTGCTGAAAATTTTTCCATTTCTGGGCTACTGTAAAATTTTGTTGGAATGTCTTAAATGAGATATTGACACCAGTTTGCTGAAAAAACAACACTTACCCACAGACCAGCTATTTTAAACAAGGGTTTGGCCGTCACAGGGATCACATCTGAGTGCGCTGAAAATTTTTCCATTTCTGGGCTACTGTAATATTTTGTTAAAGTGTCTTATATAAGTTATTGACACCAGTTGGCTGAAAAAAAACTAGTTACCTACAGGTAAGCTATTTTAAGCAGGGGTTTGGCCGTCACAGGGATCACATCTGAGTGCGCTGAAAATTCAGCAATTTCTGGGCTACTGCTAAATTTTGTTAGAGTGTCTTATATAAGTTGTTGACACCAGTTTGCTGAAAAATAATAGTTACCTACAGGCCAGCTATTTTAATCAGTTGTTTGGCTATCACAGGGATGACATCTGAGTGCACTGAAAATTCTGCCATTTCTGGGCTACGGTAAAATTTTGCTGGAGTGACTTATATAAGTTAATGACACCAGTTTGCTGAAAAAAAATAGTTACCTACAGGCCTGCTATTGTAAAAAAGTGTTTGGCCATCTCAGGGATCACATCTGAGTGTGCTAAAAATTCTGCCATCTCAGGGTTACTGTAAAATTTTGTTATACAGTAGTGTCTTATATAAGTTATTGTTAAGGATTGAGTTCCCGCTGCTGCACAAGGGGAATCTCGAACCAGTCTCGCTGCGGTCCACATCCATCTCCGGCCGCAGTGGAGCCTGCTCAGCAGAGACGTCGGTCCCAGCGTCTCGCTGGGTCTAATACTGTGCAGAGGCTTGTTGCTGCCTCTCCTGGTTCCTCTATTATAACCAGTGCTGTGAGACCAGCGATCTGACAAAATACAGTGATGTCCCACCCTGGGACTAAGTAAAAAAGTTAAAAAAATGAAAATCAGAAGTGTAAAAAAAAAATCCAAAATAAAGGAAAAAAAATATTCCCCAATAAATTAATTTCTTCCTGTAAATAAAAAAAACCAAAACAATAAAAGTACACATATTTGGTATCGCCGCGTCCGTAACGACCCGCCCTATAGAACTGTCCCACTAGTTAACCCCTTTAGTGAACCCCTTAAAAAAAAAACAAAGCAAAAAATCAATGCTTTATCATGATAACGCCGAACAAAAAGTGGAATAACAAGCGATCAAAAATACTGATATAAATAAACATGGTACCGCTGAAAACGTCATCTTGTCCCGCAAAAAACAAGCCGCAAAACAGCATAATCAGCGAAACAATAAAAAGTAATAGCTCACAGAATAAAGCGCTGCAAAAATAATTATTTTTTATATAAAATTGTTTTTATTGCATAAAAGCGCCAAAACATTTAAAAAATGATATAAATGAGGTATCGCCGTAATCGTACTAACCCGAAGAATAAAACTGCTTTATCAATTTTACCACACGCGGTGTTAGGGATCGAGTTCCCGCTGCTGCACAAGCGGAATCTCGAACCAGTCCCGCTACGGTCCCCATCCATCTCCCACCGCAGTGGAGCCTGCTCAGCAGAGATGTCGGTCCCAGCGTCTAGCTCGGTCTAATACTGTGCAGAGGCTTGTTGCTGCCTCTTCTAGTTCCTCTATTATAACCAGTGCTGGAGCAGGCAGTCCTGGGAAAAGTCCTCGCTTTCTCCATCTGAGCATGCCCAGGGCAAGATCTCCTATTGGAGATCAGGGGTCACATGCTCGGTTACAGCAGCGACTCACATTGGTCCTCCAGGAATGTCCTGAAGCTGTTTGTGTTCTGGAAGCAGTTTCCCATTGGTCCTTTTCTGGAAGGTCCTGTAGCTGCTACTACAAAAGGTGTGCATGACCGCACGGCCATGCGCTAGTATCAATCCTGTTATGTGCTTTGCGCCAGTGTGGTCATGTACGCATGCGGTTAGTGCTTGGCTGAAATAAGCCCCAAGAATACCGGCACCTCCGGTGAGGACTTTTGTATGCAACTGTTCAGGGCTTGGCTGAAATAGCCTCTAGAATACTGGCTACTCCGGTGAGGAGTTGGTTGTTGGCATTTCTGTCTGCATGACCACGGACTGCTATCCGCTCTGCAGTTATCTGTGTACTCCTGTACGGTTAACAGGACACAGTCTCTACCACAGCGACTCTGTGGAGTAACAGAGTTCACTCATACCGCCATATAGTGCCACTGTATCTATGTCAGCGACTCTGTGGGTAACAGAGTTCGCTTATACGCCATATAGTGCCACAGCATCTATGTCAGTGACTCTGTGGTGTAACAGAGTTCGCTTACACCGCCATATAGTTCCATCTTACTAGCAGCAGGCTTTGCCTGCACGGTGGACCCCGGGCTGCGAACGCACCTATTATTTAAACTTATTTGGTGTGTTCCACAGACCATAACATAATATTAGCGCCAGGGTCTGGCTAGTAAGATGGCGGATGACCAGCGGCTATAGCGGTACATTCAGTAGCTGGAGGGTAGGTTGGCAGCCCTTGAGCGCACAACCTCAGCTGTGGATATTACCGCAGTCGCTGTTCAGGCTGCTAGCGTGGCTGCAGCCAGTTTGTCCACTGCCACCTCTGCTCCTACATTATCCCACCTCCCGCTGCCAGACAAGTTTACTGGTGACAGCAAGCAATGTCGGGGATTCGTGAGTCAGTGCTCTATACAGCTCGAGCTTCTGGCTGCACGTTTCCCCACGGATCGGGCACAAGTGGGTTTTGTAGTATCCCTTCTGTCTGGCAGAGCGTTGGAGTGGGAAACACCACTGTGGCAGCGCGACGATCGTGTGGTGCGGAGTGCTCCTCATTTCTTGGAGGCTCTTGAAAAGGTCTTTTTAGGACCTCAGGTCACCCATGATGCTGCGCTCCAACTACTGGCAATGTCACAGGGTTCGTCCTTGGTCAGCCAGTTCTCCGTCCTATTTCGGACTCTGGCCTCTGATTTAGAGTGGCCGGATAAAGTCCTCATCCCGGTGTACTGGAGGGGACTGGCAGGCCATGTGAAGGACGCCTTTGCCACCAGGGAGATTCCCGCCACACTGGAGAAACTTATCGCAATATCTACCCCCATCGACCTCCGTTTTCACGAGCAGAGGTTGGAGCGGGCCCAGTGAAGGCAGAGGTTTCGCTGGCTCCCACCTTCGCCAAACCTCTAGAATCCCCCGTTCAGGCGTCCGACCCCCAAACCGCCATGGTGGTTTCTCGAGCGGGACCTAAGTCTCGGGCCGCTCGAGCATCCATGGTCTGTAATGTGTACCAGCAGCCGGGACATGTTGCCAACCAATGTCCACAGCGATCGTGTATAAGGTCGCGTCCAGTACCCATGGAAACAGAGTCACTAGACACAGTGGCGTTTGCTTCCAAATTGCTCTTTAGAGGGGCAATCACTGTAGGACCATCCATTCTCGCCTTTGAGTTTGTGTGGATTCAGGGGCTGAGGAGAATATTATGTCCTCTGCCTTTGTTCTTCGCCACGCTATACCTCAGGTGTCACTCGCCAGACCAGTGACTGTGCGAGCAGTGAATGGTTCGACTCTGCCTTCACAAATCACCCACAAGACTATCCCTCTCACCCTGTCTATGTCCCCTTTCCATCAGGAGAGTATATCCTTTCTCGTCCTTCCCGAGGTAATAGATGATATTCTTCTGGGAATACCCTGGCTCCGTTGCCACTCTCCACATATTGAGTGGTCCTCTGGGAGGATACTGGGGTGGGGTACGTCTAGTACAGGCAGATGTGTGAAAGAATGCGTTCAGGTTTCCACTTCGCAGATATGTCTTCGACCTGCATGTCTTCGACCTGCATGTCTTCAACCTCTTATGGGCAAATTCCCTTTATGCTAAATTAGAGAAATGTGTGTTTGAGCAGGAGTCTTTACCTTTCCTGGGCTATATCATCTCCGCCCAGATATTTGGCTATGGATCCTGCCAAACTACAGGCTGTGATGGACTGGCAAGAACCCCACTCTCTTAAAGCGGTGCAGCGCTTTATGGGGTTCATTACTATCGCCAGTTCATTCCCCATTTCTCTACCTTGGTAGCTCCCTTGGTAGCCCTCACCAAGAAGGAAGCAAATCCCAAATTGTGGTCTGAGGAAGTCTCTAAGGCTTTCACTTACATTAAGTCTCATTTTGCTAGTGCTCCCATCCTACATCGCCCCGATGTTGGTTGATAAGCCATTTTTATTGAAGGTGGATGCCTCATCCGTTGGTTCTGGAGCAGTCCTCTTCCAAAAGGATGCTCAAGGTTGGAAACATCCTTGCTTCTTCTTCTCTAAGACCTTCACACCAGCGGAGAGGAATTATTCCATCGGGGACAGGGAGTTGCTAGCAATGAAGTTGGCCTTCTCTGAGTGGAGACATCTGTTGGAGGGGGCTCGCTTTCCCTTCCAAGTCCTCACCAACCACAAGAATTTGGTGTATCTACAGACAGCCCAGCGGCTTAATTCTCGCCAGGCCAGATGGTCCTTGTTCTTCTCCCGGTTTCATTTCACCTTCCATTTCTCTTGTGAGAGAAGAACATTCGTACCGACGCTCTCTGTCGCTCTGTGGTGTCCTCTGAGGAGGAGGAGGAGCCTCGGCTTATTGTCCCCACAGAGAGCCTGAGAACAGTGGCCCCGGTTTCGCTAGAGTCTGTGCCTCCGGGCAAGACTTTTGTGCCCACCAATTTGCGACCGGAGGTACTCTCTTGGGCACATTCGTCCAGGGTGGGTGGACATTTTGGGGCAAAAAGGAAATCAGAGTTGCTGGCGAGGACATACTGGTGGCCGCATATGGTCCGTGACATTGGGGACTATGTTCGGGCATGCGTCTCCTGCGCAAGAATAAGTCCCCTCGACAACGGCCAGTTGGGTTACTTTACCCTTTGCCGGTGGCAGACAGGCCCTGGGAGATGGTTGGGATGGACTTTGTGGTGGGCTTACCCAAGTCTCGGGGCTGCACCATCATTTTGGTAATCACCGACCATTTTTCTAAAATGGTGCACCTGGTGCCGCTACCTCGGTTACCTTCTGCACGGGCCCTGGCAGCATTGTTCGTTAGGCACATCTTCCGTCTACACGGCATGCCGGACAAAATTGTCAGTGACCGAGGCCCTCAGTTTGCGTCTCGGTTCTGGAGAGAGCTTTGTCGTCTACTCAGTATTGAGTTAAATCTCTCTTCAGCATATCATCCCGAGACGAATGGGTTGGTAGAGAGGGCCAACCAGACCTTGGTCACCTATCTACGACATTTTGTCTCAGCCAGGCAGGATGACTGGGCATCCTTGCTACCGTGGGCTGAGTTCGCACTAAATAATGCTGTGTCTGACTCCACCGGACAGACCCCATTCCTCCTAAACTACAGTCAGCATCTGCGGGTCCCGGTGCCAATGCCCGTGTCTTCCGCCGACTCCAGGGTGGCAGACTGGGCTGTGGAGGCATGGGACATTTGGGACCACACTCAGGATGCCATTCAGGCCTTCAAGGAGAGGATGAGGTCTTCCGCCGATGCACTTCGGTGCCCCGCTCCGACATTTGCTCCTGGCGACTTAGTGTGGCTCTCCACCCGAAACATCAGGCTGCGAGTGGAGTCCACTAAGTTGGCACCTCGCTATTTGGGTCCCTTCAAGGTCCTCGAGCAGGTTAACCCTGTGGTTTACCGTTTGGCCGTTCCACCACACCTAGGTATCTCCGACACCTTTCATGTGTCCCTCCTGAAACCCGTGGTCATGTCCCGGTTTTCCAAGTCATCTGCCGGGACATCGGGTTCATCTACGGACGATCACGAGGTGAACGCTATTGTGGGGTGCAAGGCGGTACGGGCAAAACAATTTTATTTGGTGGATTGGAGGGTTATGGGCCTGAGGATAGGTCCTGGGAGCCTGCCAAGCACGTTCACGCTCCGCAGCTCATCGCTGCCTTTGAACGCAGTGAGGCCCAAAGAAGGGGGGCCCTAGGAGAGGGATAAAGTTAGGGAATGAGTTCCCGCAGCTGCACAAGGGAATCTCAAACCAGTCCTGCTGCAGTCCCCCATCCATCTCCATCCGCAGTGGAGCCTGCTCAGCAGAGACGTCGGTCCTAGCGTCTCACTCGGTCTAATACTGTGCAGAGGCTTGTTGCTGCCTCTCCTGGTTCCTCTATTATAACCAGTGCTGGAGCAGGCAGCTCTGGGACTAAGTCCTCGCTTTTCTCCATCTGAGCATGCCCAGGGCAAGATCTCCCATTGGAGATCAGGGATCACATGCTCGGTTACATCAGTGACTCCCATTGGTCCTCCAGGAAGGTCCTGAAGCTGTTTGTGTTCTGGAAGCAGTTTCTCATTGGTCCTTTTCTGGAAGGTCCTGTAGCTGCTTCTACAAAAGGTGCGCATGACCGCACGGCCATGCGCTAGTATCAATCCTGTTATGTGCTTTGCGCCAGTGTGGTCATGTACGCATGCGGTTAGTGCTCGGCTGAAATAAGCCCCAAGAATACTGGCACCTCCGCAGACCCTAACAGTTATTGACACCAGTTTGCTGAAAAATAGTTACCTACAAGCCAGCTATATTAAACAGGGGTTTGGCTGTCACAGGGATGACATCTGAGTGCGCTGAAAATTTTGCTATTTCTGGGCTACTGTAAAAATTTTTGTAGAGTCTTATATAAGAAATTGACAACAGTTTGCTTAAAAAAGTTACCTACAGGCCAGATATTTTAAACAGGGGTTTGGCCATCACAGGGATCACATCTAAGTGTGCTGAGAATTCTGTCATTTTTGGCCTACTGTTAAATTTTTTTGGCGTGTCTTATATAAGTTATGGTATTGACATCAATTTGCTGACAAAAAATAGTTACCTACAGGCTAGCTATTTTAAACAAGGGTTTGGCCATCACAGGGATGACATCTGAGTGCGCTGAAAATTCTGCCATTTCTGGGCTACTGTAAAGTTTTGCTGGAGTGTCTTATATAAGTTATTGACACCAGTTTGCTGAAAAAACAATAGTTACCTACAGGCCAGCTATTTTAAATAGGGGTTTGTCCGTCACAGAGACCACATCTGATTGCACTGAAAATTCTGCCATTTCTGGGCTACTGTAAAATTTTGCTGGAGTGTCTTATATAAGTTATCGACACCAGTTTGTTGAAAAAAAAATAGTTACCTACAGGCCAGCTATTTTAAAAAAGAGTTCACATGGATCACATCTGAGTGTGCTAAAAATCCTGCCATTTCTGGGCTACTGTAAAATTTTGTTATAGTGTCTTATATAAGCTATTGACACCAGTTTGCTGAAAAAAGTTACCTACAGGCCAGCTATATTAAACAGGGGTTTCGCCGTCACAGGGATCACATCTGAGTGCGCTGACAATTCTGCCATTTCTGGGCTACTGTAAAATTTTGTTGGAGTGTCTTATATAAAGTTATTGACACCAGTTTGGGGTCAAAAAAAACAATAGTTTTCCTAACAGGCCAGAAAAAATTTTAAATTAAGACATTTGTAGTGACCATGTAAAATCTTGTCCTCCATTTAAAATGGGCAAGGCACGTGACAAGGAATGGGGAACTGGTCGTGATGGTGATGGTGCATGCAGAGGCCGAGGGCAAGCTGAAATTGTGCCATAACAAACACCCACATCTTCTCGCCCGACCTTCCTGTCCCAATTACTAGGCAACAGCAGCAGCACACCACTATTGAACCCAGAGCAATGTTAAAAGGTTGTTGGCTAGATAGCGGATCATGTTTCTAGTCAGTTTGCCACCATCACCACAGGTCAAGTCTAAGTAGCCGTGAGTCTGGACCGCATATTCCTCACCATGATCCTCCTTCTTCCCACCATGCCGAGTGCCCGGAGACAAATGATCCCACACTTGCACACTCAGAAGAGCTGTTCACTTTTCCATCTATAGATTCGGGCCTCTCGCCCGATCCACTTGAAGCAGGGCAAGAGGACATCGCATGTAGTAATGCCCAAATATTTGAGCAAACACGGACACACGAAGGCGACGATGGGAACGTTTTACAAAAGGTGGACAATAATGAGACTCAATTGCCAAAAAGTCAGGAGGAGAAACAGCGTGCGGAAGTGGAAGACAAGGTGGAGGATGATATAGTAACTGACCCAACTTGGCAGGATGAAATGCAGAGCGAGGACAGCAGCACACAGGGGGTGGGAGACGTATCACCTCAACAGGCAGGAAGAATTGTGTGGTTGCCGCAAACAGAACGTGTCCAACTGTTCCCCGTAACACCAACACGATGAAAGTTACCAGTACAACTGTTAGGTCTTCCTGAGTCTGGTTGTTTTCTAAAGACTCTGCTAATAACCCCAAAAAGGCCATTTGCACCAACTGCCATGCCAGTATCAGCAGGGGTAGCAAAACTACCAGCTTGACCACCACCAGCATGATCAAATACATGGCAGAAAGCACCCGACTTTGTGGGCCAAAAACCAGGGTCCAGAAACAGTGTCTGTGGGTGACACCACTGCTTCTTCTGCTGTTGTGCTTGCCAGCCAATCCCCTGTCCATGATGCATCATGCGAAGATGCCTCCTGCTTTGCACCTTTCATTGCCCACACTCAACTAGCACCATCAACAAGCAAATCCATGTCCTTGTTCCAGCATAGCGTTCAGTTGTCTATACCCAGGTACTTTGAATGCAAGCGCAAATACACAGCCAACGACCCACAGGCCACGATAGTAAATTCACACATTTCGTGACTGCTTGCGCTCAAAATGTTGCTTTTTTGGCTCATGGAGACGGAAGCTTTCTGCAACCTAATGGCGGCAGCCATCCCTTGGTACTCAGTCCCCAGCCGCCACTTTTTTTCCCGGTGTGCCGTCCCTGCATTACACAAGCACGTGTCCCACAAAATTAGCCATGCCCTTAACAATGCAGTTATTGGTAAAATCCACCTAATCACAGACACGTGGACAAGTGCTAGTGGACAGGAATGGTACATCTTGCTGACGGCACACTGGGTTAATATAGTGGAAGCCGGGAGCTAGTAGGACATTGGTTTGGAATACGTCCTCCCGACGCCGAAGATTGCGGGCCTAGGTCAATTTAGGGTATCCCTCACAGTGTCCTCCTCCTCTTCAGCCTTCGTCTTTGAAATGACCACATCAGTCACAAGCTGGAAGAACTGCAGCAATGCCTCAGCCAAGCAGCAACAGGCTGTGCTGAAGCTAATATGCTTATGTGACAAATCGCACAATGCTGAAGAGTTGTGGACAGCTCAGAAAGAGCAGGCAGCTCTGTGGCTGACACCCCTGAACCTAAAGCCAGGCATGGTCGTGTGTGACAATGGCCGGAACCTATTGGCTTCTCTGAGGTGAGGCGAGCTCACACACGTACCATGCCTGGCCCATTTGCTTAACTCGGGGTTCAGCGGTTTCTCAAAACATACCCAGAGCACGCTGCCTGTGTACCCATTTTGGAAAGTCAGCTACAGCTTTCGCCGCCCTTGCAGTGCTTCAGCAGTGTTTGCAGCTTCCGGCTCAGCGACTAGTGTGTGATGTCCCCACACTTTGGAACGCTTCACTGCAGATGTTGGGATGGATTTGTGAGCAGAAGAGAAAAATATTTACAATTGAGCGTCCTCAGTGGTTGATACCTTTCAATGGCTAACTGAAAAGATGGTAACAAATTGCAAGCTTTCGAGACTACTCAGGTCTCTTTATCAGGTAAAGACTAATACAAAATCTGAAGAATCACATATTTATGCACAACACAGCACAGAAACAATGCAATAGAAGAGACAAGTGACATGAAGCAGAACTGTGATTATGGGAGAGAGATGAAGATAAATATTGGAACAGTTCATAGATAAAGAGTGTGAAAGTTTTATTGTCCTCTGATTAGGGTCTGGTATTGTGATGCCCCCAGAAGGTCAGAAGAGCAAATTCCTTAATTGATGTAAAAAGAAAAAAATCCATGCGACACATTCATTCCTGCACTGAGTGTGTCAAAGGTTGTCATGAGTCTATATCCCAGACATTTCTGTCTCTCTGAGACTTGAAGTTACCTTTTAAAACAAGTAATTTAATGTCTATCATGCTATGACCGGGGATACAAAAATATTTTGCAACAGGTAGATCCATTCTTTTTTTTCTTATTGTGTGGCGATGAGAATTCACCCTTGTTCTCAGTTTTTCCCATTTAAGGTATGTTGGACGGTTGATTGGCTTCTGATACAGGGATGTCTCTATTTCATTGTTCTTTAGCTTAATGATGTGTCTAAAAAGTTAATTTCAGTGCTGGAGTAGTTGAGTGTTAAGTTGGTGGGATGAAATTGATTAAACTGTTTGTGGAACTCTTTAGCTGTTGCTCAGACTCCGTCCAGATGATTAAAATATCATCAATGTAGCTGTAGTAGGCCAGAGGCCTGATGGGACATTAGGACAAAAAGTCGCTTTCAAGCTTGGCCATGAAAAGATTTGCATACTGTGGAGCCATTTTACTTCCCATAGCTGTGCCAGTCTCCTGTAGATATATTTTGTTGTCAAATTCAAAGTGATTGTGGGTGAGGATGAATTATGTGAGTTTCACCACAGAATCAGCATCATTCCCGATGTTTGCCATGAAGACTTTGCAGGCATTTAATTCATCCTGGTGTGGGATATTAGAGTACAAAGATTAAATATCCATGGTGGCCAGGATGATTCCTTCTGGTAGAGGACCTATTGCTGCTAGTTTATTCAATAGGTCAGTTGTGTCCTGAATGTAGCTGGCTGTATCCTTTACCAGGGGTTTAAGAATACCCTCTACCCATCCAGATACCTGCTCAATATGGGTACCCATAGAGGGCAGTTGTTGACTACCAGCACAAGACCATGAGCATTCAGTTCAGACCACACATAAGACCACAGGAGTGGACATGGATGTCAGACATATGTACCATCCTACAAAACTTTGAGGACTCGATCAAGATGGTGAGTGGCAATGACGCGATAATTAGCGTCACTCACCATCCCGATTCTCTGTCTTCTGAAATGCTCTCTGCTCACAATCAAAGAGGATGTATTGCAGTGGAGCATGATGAGATGGAGCAAGGAACCATACAGAGTGATTACACACCACCCAGCCTCTTCTTATCCCAACATGGATTGGGTTACAATGAGTAGGAGGAGGAGGAAGAACAGGAGCTAGTTTCATGCGCTATAGATGGTACTACTTGCACACCCGTCATACCGTCTGTTCAGCATGGATGGCCTGAGGACAGGGACAAGGAGGAGAAGGAGGAGAGCATGTTCTGTTGTCCTCTTGGTGATGACATAGAAGTCTTGCCTGTTAGCAGTCTGGCATGCATGGCTGAGTTTATGATATGCTGCCTTGACCGTGACCCTCATGTTCTCCAAATTTTGGATGACAGTCATTACTGGTTGGTGAAACTTCTAGACCCACGCTACAAGGAGAACTTTGTGTTCTTATTCCCGAGGTGGACAGGTCTACTGAAATGGGGCAGTACCTGAAGGCCCTTGTTGCAGAACTATTAAAAAAATTCCCATCTGAAAACACTGGTGGCAAAGATCACAGTTCCTCAGATAACAAAGGAGTACAGTCGAGAGAGACCCAACTCCAATTCAGCAGAGGCAGGTGAACACTGTCAAAGTTCTGGGAGAATTTTCTCAGTCCTTCCCATCGCACAGGTCCTGAGGCAAGGGGTACTCTCACAAGGTGTGCAAAGTTTGGGAAGTTTCTGAGGGAGCACCTTGCTGACTGTACCAACGTCTTCCGTGATTCCTCTGTGCCTTATAATTATTGGATTATCAATAATAGCAGGCAAGACCAAGACTCATGGTAACAATTAGTAACAGTATATTTAAGTTTCCATGTGTCTAACTGGATATAGAGGTCAATCATCAATTCAATATAGAACAAGCTCACAAAAAGATAAGACGACCAAAAATTAGCAAATACAGTTGGAAACTCCCTTCAGAATTTTGTATTCTAATGTTTATAATAAATTTTGTATCTGTATTTGCTAATTTTTGGTCGTCTTATCATCTTTTTGTGAGCTTGTTCTTATAATTATTGGGCATCCAAGCTGGACACATGGTATGAACTGGCTCTGTATGCCTTGGAGGTCTTGGCCTGCCCTGCCGCTAGCGTTTTGTCAAAGTGGGTTTTTAGTCTGCTGGTGGAATTATAACTGATAAGCGCAACCGCCTGTCAACTGAAAATGCTGACAGGCTGACTTTTACAAAAATGAACAGGGGCTGGATTAGGCCAAACTTTTCAACACCACTGAATGATAGCAGTGTAACATAAACTCAAATCCAGTGTCTTTTAGGAGGTCTATACCAATCACACCGACACATGGGTATAAGCTTCCTGATTTGGCCTAATTGCTGTTGTCCTCCTCCTTCTCCTCATCCTCATCACCCACCCCCATTATATCACCAGTATGACCGTGGTCCGTGATGAAACACCCACATAATTTTTTTAAAGAGTGTTTATGATGCCCTTAACAAAAAAAATTATACAGTATGTTGATGTATACCCCCAGGGGAAATGTTTGTCTGCCCATACACTTACTGCATGGGCATTACAAGTATAGGAGACCTACTCCTTTGGAATGGGAACAGATTTTTATGAGGCCATCCTCCATGTCTCTTCATCTACCACCACTATATCACCAGGGTAACCGTGGTCCGTGATGCAACACCCATATAATTTTTTAAAGGGTGTTTATGATGACCGTAAGCAAAATTTTTATACAGTATGTTCATTTATACCCCCCAGAGGGAAATGTTTGTCAGTCCATAAACTTACTGCATGAGCATTACAAGTATAGGAGACCCGCTCCTTTGGAATGGGAACAAATTTTTGTGAGGCCCTCCTCCACATCTCTTCATCCACCACCACTGTATCAGCAGGATGACCGTGGTCCGTGATGCAACACCCACATAATTTTTTTAAAGAGTGTTTATGATGCCCATAACAAAAATTTTTATACAGTATGTTGATGTATTCCCCCCAGGGGTAAATGTTTCTCAGCCCATACATGGGCATTACAAGTACAGGAGACCCGCACTTTGGACTGGGAATAAATTTTTATGAGGCACTCCTGTATGTCTCTTCATCCACCACCACTATATAACCAGGGTGACTGTGGTCAGCGATGCAACAACCACATAATTTTTTTACAGGGCGTTTATGATGCCTGTAACAAAATAAATTTTTTATACAGTACGTTCATGTATACCCCACATGGGTAAATGTTTGTCAGCCCATACACTTAGTGCATGGGCATTACAAGTATAGGAGACCCGCTCCTTTCTAATGGGAAAAGATTTTTATGAGGCCCTCCTCCACGACTCTTCCAAGGGGTACTGGGGTGCATCCAAATTTGGGGCAGGCCTTGCATTCACTGCAAAGGCAAACATTATGGGAGTACCAACTTCCTGATTTGAGGAAGCCCTCATGTATGTCCGTTCAAAGGGTTATTGGGGTGCGTTTGTAAGCAGGTGCAGGAATGCAGTAATGCTGGGATTGCAGAACAAATCTGTATAACAATGCTATTTAATTTTTAACAAGAATGATGGCAATGGTCTCCTCACAGGGCGCTAATAAACAATAAACAAGGGAAGTAAAAGGGTTAACACAACAGTCTGGTATTGAAACAACACTTATCGTTGTCTACTCTGGGCCTTGTACACATACAGTCTGATGGCAGCTGGAGCACTGGCAACGGCCGGAGTGGTGTTTCCAGATGGATAAATTTACAACAAATTAAGGTCCAGCTTTTGGCGGCAACAGGCAGTCACTGGTTTTGCCCTCTGAGCCCCTAGTCCATAAATATGTGCGGCTAAAGTGGGGAGCGCTGCAGGAGTCTCTATCCACACGTGTGCTGAGGGGGGCAATCAGCAATGGGGAACGCACCTTTGGGTCCTACTACTGGCACCCACTCCTCCGCGCGAGCACTGCACTCTGCTTAGCCGGGTATGCGGCGCTCTGAACACTCACTGGCTCACTGGAGCGTTCGCCTAAGGTATGCGGGGCACGTCTCCGCGATGCCTCTGTCCCTGCGGAGAGTTCCTCAAACCTCTTTCTGCTCTCACTGCCGGCAGTAAACTGAGACATCTTTTCCTCACATTTCATTCAGGTGGCCCTCCTGTATAGCTCTTCAAATGGGTATTGGGATGTGTCTACATTTGGTGCAGGGCAGGCCTTGCATTCACTGCAAAGGTGAACAGTATGGGAGTACCAACTTCCTAATAATGGGAACATTGCTTTCTCGTGGCCCTCCTGTACGGCTCTTCAAAGGGTTATTGGGGTACGTCCAAATTTGGGGCAGGCGTTGCATTCACTGCATAGGCAAACAGTATGGGAGCACCAACTTCCTTATAATGGGAACATTACATTCAGGTGGCCCTCCTGTATATCTCTTCAAAGGGGTATTGGGGTGCATCTACATTTTGTGCAGGGCAGGCCTTGCATTCACTGCATAGGCAAACAGTATAGAAGTATCAACTTCCTAATAATTGGAACATTGCTTTCAGGTGGCCCTCCTGTATGGCTCTTCAAAGGGTTATTGGGGTGCGTCCAAATTTGGGGCAGGCGTTGCATTCACAGTATGGGAGTACCAACTTCCTAATAATAGGAACATTGCTTTCAGGAGGCCCTACTGTATGTCTCTTCAAAGGGGTATTGGGGTGCGTCTACATTTTGTGCATGGCAGGCCTTGCATTCACTGCATTGGCAAACAGTATGGGAGCACCAACTTCCTAATATTGGGAACATTGCTTTCAGGTGTCCCTCCTGTACATCTCTTCAAAGGGGTATTGGGGTGCTTTCTAATTTTTGCCAGCCCTGCCACTCACTGCATAGGCAATATCAGTATAAGAAACCCATTGTTTAATTATGGGAACAACAAAACATAGCCAGCTGATGGATCTCTAAGAATAGTAATGGCCGCCTGATGGCCCTATATAGGCTTTGTGACTTTCAGAGTCCCTCCTTCTTAAATGAAACAGGATGTGTCTGATGATGTGTCACACACTATATGGCCAGCTAAAGTTGTAAAGTGTTAAAATTACATTTCCCAGTGAATGCATTTTTCTTGTTTGAAAAACACATCAAAAACGCTACGTATGAACATAGCCCAAGGTGTGGAGGAGCATTTTTGTTTTCGGTTATTTATTTTGCCTTACATACAAGTCATTACCCTGGAAAGAATATTCCTTAGCAAATTTCCAAGTAAAATCCATTTTGGTTTTGTTTTTGTATGTTTTATTGTGAGTCTGTAAAAGTGGCATAAGACTCTGACAACATTGTTCACAGCAGTGACCTAGGAGTCAGAAATGGTTCCAGGGGTCTTTTCCATGCGTACCCATGTCATTTGAGCGCTGTTCCCATTGATTTCAGCAATTTTTAGTTCATCTGCAGACAGCCGGGGGCCGCGGTAAAAATGCTTGATTTCCCATAGACTTACATTGGGCTCATTGCTGGGGTCAAGCACCGGAGCGTTCCAATTTGCTCGACCGAAGCAATGAGCACCCAAGCATTTTAGTGCTCTCCCATCACTAATAAGCATGTGTTACACAATATCAGCCGTGCTCTGGTCAACGCAGTCACAGGGAAGGTCCACCTAACCACAGACACATGGACAAGTTCTTGCGGACAGGGACGCTACATTTCCCTGACGGCACACTGGGTGAACCTGGTGGAGTCTGGGACAGAGTCAGATGCTTGGACATCACACTTTTAAAAAGTTGCATTTTTTTTAATTTTTTGTCTTCTATTTTTACTGAAACTGAAATTCTTCATACCTAAATCTGGATTACCTAAATTTCCAGAAATGTATTAGTGGATGTCCTTTGGCCATGAGCCCTTATGGAACCCTAAATGCATATATGTTTATCCACCCTTGACCAACCGAGCACAATCTATAACTGGAAGTAACTTATGTTATAATTTCTTGCCATGCCGTGACAATCAATATTACTGCTAGAGGTACAGGCAATTGGTTAAATAAAAAAAGCCGCACATTAGTGGATGAGATAGATATTTCATCTTTTCTGATGTGTCTGAAACATACACTGAGTTAAAATATACGAGCAGTGCATAGGAAGATTGTTACATAACAAGCATGAATATGTACATTGAATGCACCCAATCTCTGTAAACTGTCTTCTTTCTGTCCAGATTTGACTTCATTGAAAAAGAACCAGGTGCCTTTTAACTGGTAAAATTGGGAAACATTCAGCGGTTTAATGGTATCAATTAGCTCCACCAAAATGAATGCCTAGATTGTGTCTAATTAAGCAAAGCTCCATTTCTAGGGTAATGATCTCATCTAAATTGTATCCAGAACACTTTAAAAAAATAAACTTGAGAGCTCTAGACTATTATTCATATGTTATTACATTCACAGAGACTACAAACAAACAACAGCGAGCGCAGAGTGAGTTTTCCTAAATCATCTTAGCGCACGCAGCATTTGCCACTGAATAGCTGTGTGGCACAGCTGCGGAGGACCTCATTACACCCAAACAACATGGGAATTACTTAAAATTCCACTTAAGATATACAGCTGCTCTGTTAAAAGGTGTGAATGCTCTTCCAACCATTTCTAGAGCTCCAAAATTACTACATTTTAATCTAAATCATTAAAAGTTTGCTCAAATGTTGAATGTGTATGTCAGTGTTTGCGCTACAAGAATTGGACCTATTGTACCCACTATACTTAACACGTTTCTTATATGAAGTGAAGTTTCTTTTATTATTTTTAACAATATCTTCAACCATAGTATTTATCTCTGATTGCTGTCTAGTGGATACAATAGGTCCAATTCTTGTAGCGCAAACATTTTCTTATTTTGCATTATTTACTATTGGTTGACAGCTTGTGTGGTGCTGTCTCATTTGCTGCTTTTACCTGTGCCCTAGTACACTTGCGCCTTTCCCTCTTCCCATCTATTGGAATGTGTATGTCACTCACTCCTACACCGAGGTTTGTCTCCATATTTACAGACTACAAACAAACTCTGTGTAGTCTGATTTTTAAGTCATGTGTTACTAAGTTTGCATTCATGTGTTACTTTGCCTTTTCTTGGGCCCTAACGTGAAATCTCTAAAAAGGCACCAAATTATTGCGGGTCTTTAATAGTAAGTCTTTTCATATGGGCCAAAGGAACCTTTTGGGCCCACTTGGCTCCAGTGACCATGTGTAATTGTGTAACGGGTCTGGGAGGCGGAACCTCTGAGCTTTATTATACAAGGAGGCTTTCCTTGTAAAGGAGCGGGTGGCGCCCGGGGAGACGGACAGGAAGTCACGGCAAGTGACAGGGACAGTCTCTGGAAGGACAGGCAGGTAGTCACGGCAAGTGACCGGGGCAGTCTCTGGAAGGACAGGCAGGTAGTCACGGCAAGTGACCGGGGCAGTCTCTGGAAGGACAGGCAGGTAGTCACGGCAAGTGACCGGGGCAGTCTCTGAAGGAAAGGCAGGTAGTCACGGCAAGTGACGGCAGTCTCTGGAAGGACAGGCAGGGAGTCACGGCAAGTGACCGGGCAGTCTCTGGAAGGACAGGCAGGTAGTCACGGCAAGTGACCAGGGCAGTCTCTGGATGGACAGGTATATACGACCTGATATGGTGGAGCCTCCTGGTAGGCTAGCAGGCAGATGACAGATGAACGCCCCCAAGTGAGCAGCGAGAGTCTCTGGAATAGACGATGGTCACGCATGTGACGTCCGAACCTCTGGTAGGTCTGCAGGCAGATGGCAGATGACGTCCCCAAGTGAGCAGGCGAGAGTCTCTGAAATAGACGATGGTCACCGCATGTGACGTCCGAACCTCGGGTAGGTCTGCAGGCAGATGGCAGATGAACGCCCCAAGTGAGCAGGCGAGAGTCTCTGGAATAGACGATGGTCACCGCATGTGACGTCCGAACCTCTGGGTAGGTCTGCAGGCAGATGGCAGATGAGCGTCCCCAAGTGAGCAGGCGAGATTCACTGGAATAGCCGATGGTCACCACCGGTGACAGCCGAACCTTCAGGTAGGCTTGCGGACAGGTAGCAGACAGCAAACTGGCAGGAGACAGGCAGGTAGCTGGTAACGGAACCTGAGGGCTGAAGCAGAGTAAACAGTGCAACAACATTGCTCGGGCACCTCCATTAAGGAGGAGGTGCTTTATATAAGGTGGAGTCCACCGGCATTGGCCGGGGACCTTTTTTGAAAGATGCGCGCGGCCCCTTTAAGAGCGGGGGCGTGCACGCGCGCGCGCCCTAAGCCCAGTGGCAGGGAAGGAGCGCGCAGCCCCAGCAGGGCGGAAGGAGGACGCTGTGTGAGGGTAAGGGGAGCGACGTCCCTGCCTGGCAGAGGACGCTGGCGCAGGGGAACAGCGTCCCTGCCTGGCAGAGGACGCCGGCGCTACAAATTGCAATCCATCCACCTATTATTGTTACGCCCCTGGACAGTTAATGAGAATGCTTATTGCACTCTGTAATGATGGTGACAAATACATCTTTAAAGGAGCTATATAAATATGGCTCTGCTTTCTAGAGAAACTTAAAAGAGGCTACTTTTACCTCCCTTCATTTATTTCACTGTTGAACAAAAGATTGGGCATGTTAATTTACCATATGCTAAACTGTTTTCCCAAACAGAAGACATGGGGAAAGTGACGTCCCTTTCAAACAAATTAGATGGTCATAATCTTGACATCAGTGGGATCCATAACAATTATCTCATGTGTATGTCCAAAGTCAGCCATACGTTATATGATACTGCATCTGTTGAAAGGAGTCATCAACAATATTTTGCCAATGGGCATCCATCAGTCTAAATCCAATCTCACACATTTGTGGTCCAATGTCGGGGTCAGCTGTGGGACTCCTCACCCAACTCAATAGCCTCATATATGCCTATAAGACTGTTGAGCTTGGGTCAAAAGACTTGAGACTGGTCCAAAACTTGTGGTCTGTACTTGGACCACTAATTTTGAAGAAGAACCTTCTGCATAGAGTGCAATCTTGCTATGAATAATGTGTTTTATTGAAGACACAAGCTTGACAAGGAACAACAGAACCAACATTTTGGCCAACATTGGCCTTTATCAAAAAACTAAAACGCAAAACTGAAAAAAGCTCCAGGGTTAAGAGGTTAAAATAATTGGAGCTGAAAAGAATATTGAACTTATTGCCTTCCTAAGTGAGATCCATCAGAATTCATTGTTAGAGTAATTATTTATGCCCAAACTAATTATAAAAGTTCAAGTTATGTGCCAGTGTTTTGTACTGACCACACAAATGAGATCTCCTCTAAGGTGTATTTTTTTTAAGCTCAACAAGCCCAACTTTTCTCACCTCTCCATTCCTTGTAATAATCTGGTTGCCACCTTTGAACTGACTCTAACTTCTGAATATCCTTTTTAAAATGTGGAGCCCAAAAATGGATCCCATATTCTAGCTGTGGCCTCGTCAATAAGTCATAAAGGGGTAGTAATACATTGAGATCATGAGATTGGATCTCTCTTTTTAAACATCCTAAAATCTTGTTTGCATTTGCATCTGTTGCTTGGCATTGAGTACTGCTGCTAAGCTTATTTGTAACCCGAATACCCAAGTCCTTCTCCTGTTCTGTTGTCCCGAATATACTCCCATTTAATGTATATGCGGCAATAGGATTGCTTCATCCTAGGTGCATTAGTCTATATTTATCTACATTAAACCTCATTTGCCAAGTATTTGCCCATTCAGACATCTTATTCAGATCATTTTGTAATATTGTAATGTCAAGGTCAGATTTTAGTATTCTACATTGTTTGGTGTCATCAGCAAAGACTGACACGTTATTCATAATCCCATCCACAAGGTTATTAAGAAAAAGATTAAACAGAATCGGTCCTAGCACAGATCCCTGCGGTCCTCACTGCTCCCAGTACAGATCCATATGGTCCCCAATGCTCCCAGTAGAGATCACTGAAGTCCGCACTGCTCCCAGTACAGATCCTGTGGTCCTCACTGCTGACTATATCCCATTTAGAGAACGTATAATTTATGACGACTCTTTTTTTCTGTCATTTAGCCAATTCCTTACCCATCTGCATATAGTTTCCCCCAGTCCTTGCTTCTGTAGATTCAGTATATGACTGTTATATGGAACAGTATCAAATGCCTTTGCAAAGTCCAGATAAATCACATTAGCCGCATTACCAAAATCCAGATTTGCACTTACCTCCTCATAGAAACTCAACATGTTGGTTAGACACTACCTATCTTTCATGAAAACCATGCTGGTTGTCATTTATTATATTATTATCTACAGTATATTTCTGCAGGTGATCTCTTATACTGCCCTCAAAAATTTTGCACAATACTGATGTCAGAGTTACTGGACAATAGTTACCTTGATCCACCTTCTTACCTTTCTTTAATATCAGTACCACATCGGCCATCCTCCAATCCTGTGGCACGACCCTGTAAGATAATCTAAGAATATGAGATACAGTGGTCTGTCAATAACTGTGCTCAATTCCCTCAGCATCCGTGGATGAATGCCATCTGGTGCGGGGGATTTGTCAATATTTAATTTGCTCAGATGCATGCGTACTTTTTTTGTGTTAAACTAGTTATATCAGGTGGTGAACTTTGATTTTTGCCTCGATGAAAGATCCCTGGAACAGATAGTTCATTGGTGAACATGGATGAAAAATCCCTGTTTAATATCTCAGCCTTTTCTTGGTTCTCTATAAGTATCTTGTCATTATCATCTTTTAAGGGCCGATGCTATCTTTTTTTTCTTTTTGGCATTAATGTATTTATAAAATTTTTGGGGATTTATTTTAATGTCACTGGCGATTTATTTCTCTGTAGATAACTTTGCTAACTTGATTTCTTTTTACATATAATGAGGGACAGAATCCGTAGGTAAATCGTAGTCTGGGAAATAGACACATACCAGGTGGTCAGAGGAAGCAAAGTCAGGCTAGCCTGAGTTAGAGTTAGGGAAAATTACAAAGCAAAGTTAGGGTCACAAGCCCAGATAAATGGTTAATAACACCAAAGTTCAAGTACACCAGAGTACAAAGAAAATCAATCAATAACTGGTAGCTCCGAGCATCATGTTGTGAGTTTAAGTAGGGTGTGGCACTGCCTCATTGGCCACAGCAGGGAGCTGAATGATCTTGTTGAGCTTCTGGCCTGCACATGAGCAAATTTTGCCTGATTGGTTGTTACCACAGGTTCTAGTGACATTAGCTATGATGTCTCCTCCATCACTTGCACTGCCTGCAGGGTGAATGTGGCAGCATATGACAACAGACATCTCTGGAGCAGATCTGGGTAGATATGCAACATTCAAGAAAAATTTTGAAACTTCTTGCATCTAACTGTCCAAAAAAAATAAAATGTGCTGTATTTTCTTCCAGAGTTATAATGATGGGTTTCCATATTTGATGTCCTACATTTATTATTCTGTGCCTATTATACAAAGGTTTCTTACCCTCAAAGAGCAAAAGCTTCAATTGCACCACGCAAAAAAGAAATTGCTAAAGTTTACATAATAAAGGCAGACAGACCTTTCACTCACCATATTGAGGCTATGCGGGAGACGACTTTTAACGAACTTTGTGAATAGCACTATCTCCAGGTTCAGTGTATTCACAGAAGTGTCCTAAACTTTTCCTATGCACCACTGGGAATTTGACAGTGTGTCAGACATTGCTGGGGAAGCTATAAAACCTAAGCTCTATGTAACGGCAGCCTAATTATCTGAACTGTGCGACAGCTGAGGCTGCAGGTTGGATATTTGAGATGTAAGATACCTGTGTTCTGTTTTCTTTGTGAGCTCTGGTTCATTCGAGGATATGAATCACTAGCCCACAATTTTCAGCTTTCCTGATTTTATGGTACAGTCTGGAGCAGAATTTAATTTCATAAGTCCGTGACTCTTTAGAGTAAGATTGATTACTAGACCAAAAGCTACATGGAAGTGGTAACATAATGTATCACAGGTGTTAGGCGTCAGGATTCTCCCGCTGTGTGGGATGGATCCCAAGCCGTGTCTGCTTCTGCGGTCTCCCATTTGGGCCCAACCACTGCGAGCGCTTCTCAGCATGGACATTGGTCTCAGCATCTTGCTCAGGCTCGTGGTGTACGCTTGGTTGCTGCTGGCTCTTCAGCCAAGTCTATGGGAACTAGTGGTATGCAGGTGCAGTCCTGCGTTCTGGAGTCTAAGTCCAGAGATCACCGTAATGAGCATGTCCGTGATGTGGCGTCTTCCCATTGGTGGTCAGACGTTTCCTGCTCTGGTGATGTGGCAGCTCTTGATTGGCCCACGGGCAATGTCTGGGCTGACCGGCGTGAGTGTTTCGGGTGGAGCCTAATCTATGAAAGGCTCTCTGCGGCGCACGCGGGCGCACTAGTATCATTCATGTTTGGTGTGTGTGGGTGGATACGCTACCACTCTGTCTGCACAGTTGCATGTGTCCTTTTGATCTTTGTGACTACACATTGGTAGGCAGGTTGCACACTTTTGCGGCTTCGTGCCCTTGGCTCAGTGCCAGAGCCTTAGTCTGCTTTATGCTTATGGTGCCGGTTAGGCACAAGTTTCTTAGTGTCAGGAGTGGGGTGAATAGCCGCTTGACTTAGCATGTTTTTCGTTCACATGTGCCACTCAGCATGGTTCAGTTGCAGAGCAAGTTCAACCCTTTAGCCTCCTCTCAGTTTAGGGAACAGGGTACTGTACATAGCTTCACATGAGTTCTTTCTTTCGTCTCAGCATCTGCTTCATTCATGTGTGCAATTAACACAGTCTAATTGCAGAGCTAGCTCAGGCCACGTGCTTACTTCCCTGTGACTTTTAACGGGGCATAGTGCTTAGCACCCTTTGTGCATATCTCTCTGCGGACTAACAGAGCTTAGTGCTTTGCGTTCTGTTCACACTGTGTGGCATTAACACAGTGTGATTTAGGTATGCTCGCTGTTTTGTTTCATCATAGTACACACTAGCAGCAGATTCATCTCTGCACGGTGGACCCTGGGTTGCGATTGCATCTTATTTATATTTTTATTTGGTGCAATCTGCCAACCCTAACAACAGGCATGAGCCTTGACATGGAGGTCTACCTCCATTTGCTGCTACAATTGTCTCATTTTCCAAGACTGTGCCACAAACTGGTGCTTCTAAATGCTTTTTTTTCCAGTCCCTCCTTGATGCATAATTTGGGTATCTCAGTGTATGATTGGATACTCAAGCGAACCTTCATCAGGGAACAGAAGCTACAGTCTCTGCCATAGCCGCCACCCCTCCCTGAAACGAGTAATCAGTGATGCTTGTTTCAGAGGCTGGGCAAGTCCCTGCCCACTCTGCACGGTGTGAAGTGCACAATGACAGCAAGCACTCTGTTTCTGGTTCAGATCAGCAGTAACATGCCGGAAACAGAGCAGTTATCAGAATACCCATTATGCAGAGACCAGTAACGTTACTTGCAGGAGCGGGGCTAATCTTTGCACACATTACTGCTGAACTGAGCTAGCAACAGAGAGCGCGCTGTCATTGTGCAAATCATACAGAGTGCACAGCGTGCAGGGACTAGCCCAGCCGCTGAAACAAGCATCACTGATGATGCTTCATTTCAGGATGGGGAGGGAGGCTGCAGCAGAATCTGCCCTCTGATAATTCTTTGTTTGATTATCCCAGGATGCACTGGGATTCTCAAATGAAAAATCAAAGGGGAAGTGAATAAAAAATAAAAAAAGCAGTTATTAGATAATGTTAGGGAAGGATAGGAAATAAAGCGTATTTGAAAATAATTTAGATTATGGAACCAAGTAGGGCTTTATAATGAAAATTACTTTGGACATTGGAGCACCCTTTAATATATATTACCATTTAGGATTTTGTCGGTCTAGTTTGACTCATCAGCACTATCTCTGACTGTGATTTTTGTGATCATTATCAGTGCTGCTACCTCTTTTGCACTACATACTGTATGGTCCTCAATGAGCACTGCATGTACGCAGATCTAAAGACAGAAGAGGTACACATAAAATCAGCATGAATCAGCAGTTTAAGAGGTTAAAGATTTTAACATAGAATGTACTATATTTTTCAGAAAAAGTTTCTACAGTGTCGAGGACTCGTGTCTGACCCAGTTGCTCAGTAGTTCGTCTCTGCCTGTCCATATTATGCGAGATTTCTTCCAGTTGCCTTTCCTTTGAAAGCTTTCACTCCTACAATAATGTCATGCTGTTGGAGACGTTGAAATAAATTACAAGCTGGTGTAGATCCCCTTCGCAACAATTTTTCATTATATCTTATGTTCCTGGATTCCCCAGATATTTTCTCCTTTACTGGAGACCAAAGTATATTTTTATAATGATCCGAGAATCTCTAGTCCTGGCATTGACTGCTCAATGGATGATACAAAGTGCACTGTATATTGAAGCTATTAATGATGTACAGCTCAATAAATCTGAAAAAAAGCGAAACTGAACTGTTCCACAGATGATAGACAGATGTAATAAATTTACCCTTTAGGGATTCAAACATACCAGTTTATTACCGTTTCAAGGGAGTTTAGATAAGACATCTGTAATAAATAAAAAACAATCATTTAAACAAAGTTCTGAAATTCTTAAGATATCCAGCAGTGTGAACACATAAGAACCAGTGAAATATTCCGTCTGGTTACTTTGTTGTGAACTTTTTTTTTGTCACACTGTAAGGGCCTGTGCACACTTTGCGGATTCCTAGCAGTTTTGCCGCGGATTTTCACGGCAGAAACGCCGCGAAACCGCGGAAAAACCGCTTACACAATAGAACTCATTAAGGCCTATGAGATTCCGCAATGCTGTGCACATGCTGCGGGTTTTTCCGCGGCGGAATCGCATTGCGGGAAAATCCACAGCATGCTCATTCTTTTTTGCGGAACCGCGGCGATTCCGCCGCCATAGGAATGCATTGAACCAATTGCTTTCCGCATGTGGCTGTGCCCACCATGCGCAAAGTAAGCGGTTCATGTGTGGATGGTACCCAGGGTCTGGAGGAGAGGAGACTCTCCTCCAAGCCCTGGGTACCATATCCATGTAAAAACAATAATTAAAGTAAAAAAAAAAGATATTCTCACTTTCCGGCGGCCCCTGCAGCTTTCCCGCCTCTCAGCGACACTCCCGTTCCCAGGAGTCCTTTGTGAGATCACCCAGATGACGTAGCGGTCTCGCGTGATTCTACGTCATCGGGATGATTGTCGCAAAGGACTCCTGGGAACGGGATTGGCCGGGAGCGTCGCTGAGAGGCGAGAAAGCTGCGGGGGCCGCCGGAAGGTGAGAATATCATTATTTATTATTTTTTTTATTATTTTTACATTAGATCTTTTTACTATTGATGCGACATAGACGGCATCAATAGTAAAAAGTTGGTCACACGAGTCAAACAACTTGTTTGACTCGTGTGACCAACCTGTCAGATAGCTTGTAAAACGCTAGCATTCGGCAAGCTAATTACGCTTGCAAAACGCTAGTTTTAGCGGGAATACGCATACCTATAATATGCGGATTTCCCACGGCAGGGAGGTGCGGAATTGCCGCGGAACTTTCCATGGCAATTCCGCAACGTGTGCACATAGCCTAAGGCTTCCTTCACATGTCCTGGTGATTCCTGTACAGGAAAAACCAGTACTGGTGAGATCCATGGTCTGTGTTCATGTGCTATCCATATGTACTTATGTAACATTAATGCATCTGTGTGAAATCCATGTTTCACATTCATGTGCCATCCGTGTGACATGTACCTGCGCTTGGGAAAAAAAGTACAGGTCGCGCTGATCCCAGGCGCCACCTGCTGAAGGCAGCTCTCATCATTGTCACTTTCTTTCTCTGAGATCAGCGCGACCAGGAGACAATGATGGGAGTATATTCAGCACCCGCTGTGTACCTCCTATGTAAAATAAAGAATTAAATTTAAAAAATTGTGTTGTATAGGAGCTTGCGCAATTTTCATAACTTGAAGAGGAAAGCCGATGGCTGGGGGCTGATGCTAATAAAGTAGGAAAAGGCACAATATCCCAAAAGGTTCACAGGCTATTAATAACAGCTCACAGCTGTTTACTTAGCCTTCACTAGTGAATTTAGAATGACGTATGGTCCCTCTTTAAATTCAAATCAGCAAAAGGCTAATGGGTTGAAAGGAGGACATCAGTAAACCAGGGAGGAGTCCCAAGGAGATAATTTGCATATTCCCAGTGCCTTCTGGGATAAGTGAAGAGTCTCCGCGAGCTCAAGGAACACTGGATTTTGGCTGTTGCAGCTGAAAGGAGGACATCAGTAAACCAGGGAGGAGTCCCAAGGAGATAATTTGCATATTCCCAGTGCCTTCTGGATAAGTGAAGAGTCTCCGCGAGCTCAAGGAACACTGGATTTTGGCTGTTGCAGCTGAAAGGAGGACATCAGTAAACCAGGGGAGGAGTCCCAAGGAGATAATTTGCATATTCCCAGTGCCTTCTGGGATAAGTGAAGAGTCTCCGCGAGCTCAAGGAACACTGGATTTTGGCTGTTGCAGCTGAAAGGAGGACATCAGTAAACCAGGGGAGGAGTCCCAAGGAGATAATTTGCATATTCCCAGTGCCTTCTGGGATAAGTGAAGAGTCTCCGCGAGCTCAAGGAACACTGGATTTTGGCTGTTGCAGCTGAAAGGAGGACATCAGTAAACCAGGGGAGGAGTCCCAAGGAGATAATTTGCATATTCCCAGTGCCTTCTGGATAAGTGAAGAGTCTCCGCGAGCTCAAGGAACACTGGATTTTGGCTGTTGCAGTTGAAAGGAGGACATCAGTAAACCAGGGGAGGAGTCCCAAGGAGATAATTTGCATATTCCCAGTGCCTTCTGGATAAGTGAAGAGTCTCCGCGAGCTCAAGGAACACTGGATTTTGGCTGTTGCAGCTGAAAGGAGGACATCAGTAAACCAGGGGAGGAGTCCCAAGGAGATAATTTGCATATTCCCAGTGCCTTCTGGGATAAGTGAAGAGTCTCCGCGAGCTCAAGGAACACTGGATTTTGGCTGTTGCAGCTGAAAGGAGGACATCAGTAAACCAGGGAGGAGTCCCAAGGAGATAATTTGCATATTCCCAGTGCCTTCTGGGATAAGTGAAGAGTCTCCGCGAGCTCAAGGAACACTGGATTTTGGCTGTTGCAGCTGAAAGGAGGACATCAGTAAACCGCGCGCCGCTAGGCGCGCGAGTTTTGGCTTGTATTTCACCGCTTGATTATCTCTTGAAGAATAAGAACATGGAAGAGGCTAGGAGCCATGTGGTGAGCTGCATTTCTTGCTACATGTTCATAGACTTACCAGTGGAAAAGCCAAACTTCACATGCCAGAAATGCAAGCTTGTGTCCCTGTTGGAGGAAAAGTTGCAAAATCTGGAAGAGAGGTTATCTACATTGAAGACCAATAAGGAAGGTGAAGAGTTCTTAGACAGAGCAGAATTATCTCTTCATGGTACAGAAAGAGAAGAAATTCGAAGTGCAACTGAAGAAACAGAGGAATGGAAGCATGTGACCCAGAGAAGCAGGAGGATCAGGAGGCAGTCAGCACCAATTCTGCTCAGGAACCAATACCAGGCTCTTACACAGGAACGATGAGAAGAATACATCAGGATAAGACTTTGCCCACAAACAACCTTGTACGCCCTCAGAGTCCTCCTGAATGGAGAAAGAAAACTGTTGTGAAGAAGAAACGGAAAGTTGTTGTCATGGGCGATTCCCTGTTGAGAGGAACAGAGGCCGCTATCTGCAGACCGGATATAACCTCAAGAGAAATGTGCTGTCTTCCAGGTGCAAAAATTAAAGATGTGTCTGACAGGATATCAGGACTCTTCAGACCTAAAGATGACTACCCATTCCTGCTAATACATGTGGGGACAAATGACACCGCTAGAAACGACCTGGAAACCATCTGCAGTGACTTTGAAAACTTAGGTAAGAAAGTGAAAGAACTGGGAGCGCAGGTGGTCTTCTCTTCCATCCTCCCAGTGGATGGCCATGGAACAAGGAGGTGGAATAAGATTCTGCAGGTGAACAACTGGCTACGTCGATGGTGCCGTCAGCAAGGATTTGGATTTCTGGATCACGGAGTGAATTACCTATACGATGGACTACTTGCTAGAGATGGGGTGCACCTTACGAAGACTGGAAAACATGTATTTGGAACTCGCCTTGCTACACTCATCAGGAGAGCTTTAAACTAGAACAATGTGGGAAGGGAAGCAATACGCCAGCAAAAGCCATACACTTGACAAATACTATTGAGATTTCTGCTATTAGAAGTGAAGAGGAAGAACAAAGACAAAAAAATTTACATAACAAAAATATTGAAGGAAGAGAAACCAATCACAAACTAAAGTGTTTCTATACGAATGCACAAAGCATGGGCAACAAACAAGGAGAACTGGAGCTACTAATGCAGGAGAAGAAATATGATGTCATTGGAATCACTGAAACTTGGTGGGACGATACACATGATTGGAATACAAGGCTAGAAGGATACAACTTATTTGCAAGAAACAGACTTGATAAACGAGGAGGAGGTGTTGCATTGTATGTTAGAAAAGCGTATATCTGCACAGAGATTGACGCTTCAGAGACTGGGAGTTCTGTGGAAACTGTTTGGGTAAGAATACAAGGACAGAACAATGGAAAGGACACCATTGTAGGCATTTACTACAGGCCGCCTGTGCAAGCTGAAGATATGGATGAACTCTTTATGCATCAAATGACCAAGTTCTCCAAAAAATATGACATAGTGGTCATGGGAGATTTCAACTATCCAGACATTTGTTGGGAATCTCTCTCAGGCAAAACTAACAGGTCCAGGAAATTCTTATCCTCTCTTGCTGACAACTTTATCTTCCAAAAGGTAATGGAGAAAACAAGGGATCTGCTACCTTGGATCTAATCCTCATAAACAGGGAGGAAATGGTGGAGGAGGTAAGAGTGGCTGGGACTCTAGGAGGTAGTGACCATGCTATTTTAGAATTTTGGATAACAAGAGGAGGAAGACCTGTGAAGACTCAGACGTCAAGGTTAGATTTCAGAAAGGCAGATTTTAAGGAACTCAGAAAGAGAATTGGAGGGATCCAATGGCTGGATATCCTTAAGGACAAAAATGTCCAGGAAGGATGGAAAATCTTGAAAAATGAGATTCTCAAAGCACAATCGTTAACATTTCCGAAAAGAGGGAAGAATGGGAAGCATTTAAGGAAACCAGGATGGATGAACATAGAACTTAAACACATGCTAAAAAGGAAGAAAGAAATGTTTATCAAATGGAAAGAGGGAGGCATATCTAAAGAAGAATATAATGCCGTCTGCAGAACCTGCAGGGCACAAATCAGATTATCTAAAGCTGACAATGAATTAAGGCTTGCAAGTGACGTCAAAAGCAACAAAAAAGGATTTTGGGGATATGTCAAAAGTAAAAGAAAAGTCAAAGATGCTATAGGATTTTTACAGGATGAAAATGATGAAATGGTAAGTCAGGATGTTGAGAAGGCTGAACTTTTAAATTCCTATTTTGCATCTGTTTTCTCTCAGAAAGGAAATGTAACATCAACTGATCTTCACTGTCCTATTAAAGGAATAGAAGAATCCAGGATATCTATAAACAGAAAGACAGTGAGGAAACACTTAGCTAACATAAATGAATTCAAGTCTCCAGGTCCAGATGAATTACACCCCAGGGTATTGAAGGAGATAGCAGAAGAAATTCTTGAACCACTGTCCATAATCTTTGAAAATTCTTGGAGAACAGGAGAAGTCCCAGAAGACTGGAGAAGAGCAAATGTTGTTCCTATCTTCAAAAAGGGGAAGAAGGTGAACCCAGGGAACTACAGGCCGGTGAGTCTGACTTCTATACCAGGAAAGATCTTTGAACAAATTATTAAAGAACATGTATGCAAGTACCTGGATAAGAATGAAGTGATTAAACAGAGTCAGCATGGGTTTGTAACTAATAAGTCATGTCAGACTAACTTAATTTCCTTCTATGACAGAATCACTGACTGGGTGGATCAGGAAATGCTGTAGATATAGTATATCTTGACTTCAGCAAAGCATTTGACAAAGTATCTCACACAATCCTTATTGAAAAAATGACTAAGTATGGAATGGACAAGGCAACTGTTAGGTGGATTCATAACTGGCTTAGTGATCGGACCCAAAGAGTGGTTGTAAATGGCTGCACATCCAGTTGGAAGAATGTCTCAAGTGGGGTACCACAAGGCTCTGTTTTGGGCCCTGTATTGTTCAACATCTTTATCAATGATTTAGATGAAGGAATTGAGGGTAAACTGATCAAATTTGCTGATGACACAAAGCTAGGAGGGGTAGCTAATACTAGAGAAGAGAGAGAGAGGATTCAAAAAGATATAAATAAACTGGAGCAGTGGGCATCAACTAACAGAATGGATTTTAACAGGGAAAAATGCAAAGTACTACATCTGGGCAATAAAAATGAAAAAAGCATATACAAAATGGGAGGAATAGGGCTAAGTAACAGCACATGTGAAAAAGACTTGGGTATACTAATTGATCACAGACTTAACATGAGTCAACAGTGTGATGCAGCAGCAAAAAAGGCAAATGCAATTCTAGGATGTATCAACAGAAGCATACAGTCTAGATCACGTGAGGTCATTATTGCCCTCTACTCCTCTTTGGTCAGACCTCATCTGGAATACTGTGTCCAGTTTTGGGCACCACATTTTAAAAAAGACATCAACAAACTGGAGCAAGTTCAGAGAAGAGCCACCAGAATGGTGACCGGTCTGCAAACCATGTCCTATGAGGAACGGTTGCAGGATTTGGGAATGTTTAGCTTGCAAAAAAGAAGACTGAGAGGAGACTTAATAGCTGTCTACAAATATCTCAAGGACTGTCACATTGTAGAAGGATCATCTTTATTCTCATTTGCACAAGGAAAGACTAGAAGCAATGGGATGAAACTGAATGGGAAGAGACACAGATTAGATATTAGAAAAAACTTTTTGACAGTTAGGGTGATCAATGAGTGGAACAGGCTGCCACAAGAGGTGGTGAGTTCTCCTTCAATGGAAGTCTTCAAACAGAGGCTGGATAGACATCTGTCTGGGATGATTTAGAGAATCCTGCTTTGAGCAGGGGGTTGGACCAGAAGGCCCAGGAGGTCCCTTCCAACTCTACCATTCTATGATTCTATGATTCTATGATTCTATGATATTAATAGGCTGGAAAGGGGCCAGAGATATTGTCCCCTCTCCCAGGCTACCAACAAAGGATTTTATTCTAGCTGTGTGTTTATTTCCAAATTTAATATTGGGACTAGTAATGGGGACGTCTTATAGACTCCTTTACCTTACTAACCCCTACCTAGGCTTGATGTCAGCTGCCAATACAAAGCTGACATCAACCTCAATCCAATTACCCCACTTAACACTGACACGGGGTAAGTGGGAAAAGCGAGGCTATAATAACATGGAATTGAAAGTATCATAATAAGCAAATTATATCACGGAATGTAAACTGACTTAGAGCCCTGACTAAAATAATGACGGTAATGAGACCCTTAAAGAAATTAGGGGTTGACATTGCATTATTGCAGGAAATGCATTTGAGAAATGAAGACATGTTTAAGATTAATAAAATGTGGGTGGGAGAGTTTTATGGTTCAGAAGGAGAGGGGAGAAAGGCAGGAGTTCTAATACTGCTACATAAAAATCTAATTTACAAGGTAAAACAGGTGGACCGAGATGCAGTGGGGAGGTTCACAATGTTAAGATTAACCCCTTAACCCCCGGAGCTTTTTTCGGTTTTGCGTTTTCATTTTTCGCTCCCCTTCTTTCCAGAGCCATAACTTTTTTATTTTTCCATAAATATGGCCATATGAGGGCTTAATTTTTGCGGGACAAGTTGTACTTTTGAAAAACACCATTGCTTTTACCATATAGTGTACTCGAAAATGGGAAAAAAATCCAAGTACGGTGAAATTACAAAAAAGTGCAATCTCACACTTGTTTTTTGTTTGGCTTTTTTGCTAGGTTCAATAAATGCTAAAACTGACCTGCTATTATGATTCTCCAAGTCATTACGAGTTCACAGATACCAAACATGTCTAGGTTCTCTTATATCTAAGTGGTAAAAAAATTTCCAAAGTTTGCTAAAAATAAAAAAAAAATTGCGTCATTTTCCGAGACCCGTAGCATCTCCATTTTTTGTGATCTGGGGCCGGATGATGGCTCATTTTTTGCGTGCCGAGCTGTTGTTTTTAATGACACCACTTATGTGCAGAGATGCTCTTTTGATCACCCGTTATTGCATTTCAATGCAATGTTGTGGAGACCTAAAAAACGTAATTCTGGCATTTTGATTTTTTTTCTTGCTACGCCGTTTAGCGATCAGGTTAATCCTTTATTTTATTGATACATTGGGTGATTCTGAATTCGGCGCTACGAAATATGTGTATGTGTGATTTTTTTTATTGTTTTATTTTGATTGGGGCAAAAGGGGGTGATTTAAACTTTTACTTTTTATTATTTTTTAATTTTTAAACTCTTTTTTCTTTTACTTTTGGCATGCTTCAATAGCCTTCATAGGAGGCTAGAAGCTGCCATAGCACGATCGCCTCTGCTACATATGGGCGATGAGCAGATCGCCCATATGTAGCAGATTTACTGCATTGCTATGAGCGTCGACCACCGGGCGACGCTCACAGAAATGTCCCGGCAACAACCATAGAGGTCTCCATGAGACCTCTGGATGTCAAGGCAACGCGTCGCTGACCCCCGATCACATGATGGGGGTCGACGATGCGCTCATTTCCGGCCCTGCGGCCGGAAGCACTAGTTAAATGCCCACTGTCAGCTTTGACAGCGGGATTTAACTAGTTAATAGGTGCGGGCAGATGGCGATTCCCCTCGCACCTATTGCGGGCACATGTCAGCTGTTTATAACAGCTGACATGTCGTGGCTTTGAGGTGGGCTCCCTGCCGGAGCCCATCTCAAAGCGGGGGAAATTGCCAGTGACATATTATTCCGTCATCAGTAAGGGGTTAAAAGGAAAGGAGGGGAAAATAAGCATAAGCAATGTAGACACGCCTAACTCGGATCAAAAACCTTTTTTAACAATTAGGTACTAATATACTGCAAAACGCAGTAAAAAATAGGGGGAGAATGTACTATTTCAGGAATTGATAAGGAAGGGGATTCACAAAGTACGTAATTTATTACAGGAAGAAGAAAATAGCAGGTTGACTAGTGAAGAGATTAATTCAAAAGTCAAGCTAAGCATTAAGAGTTACTATACAGGTCCTTCTCAAAAAATTAGCATATAGTGCTAAATTTCATTATTTTCCATAATGTAATGATTAAAATTAAACTTTCATATATTTTAGATTCATTACACACCAACTGAAATTTTTCAGGTCTTTTATTGTTTTAATACTGATGATTTTGGCATACAGCTCATGAAAACCCAAAAATCCTGTCTCAAAAAATTAGCATATCAAGAAAAGGTTCTCTAAACGAGCTATTACCCTAATCTTCTGAATCAACTAATTAACTCTAAACACATGCAAAAGATTCCTGAGGCTTTTAAAAACTCCCTGCCTGGTTCATTACTCAAAACCGCCATCATGGGTAAGACTGCCGACCTGACTGATGTCCAGAAGGCCATCATTGACACCCTCAAGCAAGAGGGTAAGACCCAGAAAGAAATTTCTGAACAATTAGGCTGTTCCCAGAGTGCTGTATCAAGGCACCTCAATGGGAAGTCTGTTGGAAGGAAACAATGTGGCAGAAAACGCTGTACAACGAGAAGAGGTGACCGGACCCTGAGGAAGATTGTGGAGAAGGACCGATTCCAGACCTTGGGGGACCTGCGGAAGCAGTGGACTGAGTCTGGAGTAGAAACATCCAGAGCCACCGTGCACAGGCGTGTGCAGGAAATGGGCTACAGGTGCCGCATTCCCCAGGTAAAGCCACTTTTGAACCAGAAACAGAGAAGCAGCACTGGGCTACAGAGAAGCAGCACTGGACTGTTGCTAAGTGGTCCCAAGTACTTTTTTCTGATGAAAGCAAATTTTGCATGTCATTCGGAAATCAAGGTGCCAGAGTCTGGAGGAAGACTGGGGAGAAGGAAATGCCAAAATGCCTGAAGTCCAGTGTCAAGTACCCACAGTCAGTGATGGTGTGGGGTGCCATGTCAGCTGCTGGTGTTGGTCAACTGTGTTTCATCAAGGGCAGGGTCAATGCAGCTAGCTATCAGGAGATTTTGGAGCACTTCATGCTTCCATCGGCTGAAATGCTTTATGGAGATGAAGATTTCATTTTTCAGCACGACCTGGCACCTGCTCACAGTGCCAAAACCACTGGTAAATGGTTTACTGAGCATGGTATTACTGTGCTCAATTGGCCTGCCAACTCTCCTGACCTGAACCCCATAGAGAATCTGTGGGATATTGTGAAGAGAAAGTTGAGAGACGCAAGACTGAACACTCTGGATGAGCTTAAGGCCGCTATCGAAGCATCCTGGGCCTCCATAACACCTCAGCAGTGCCACAGGCTGATTGCCTCCATGCCACGCCGCATTGAAGCAGTCATTTCTGCAAAAGGATTCCCGACCAAGTATTGAGTGCATAACTGAACATTATTATTTGATGTTTTTTTTTTTATTTTGTTTTAAACACTTTTATTTTATTGGACGGATGAAATATGCTAATTTTTTGAGACAGGATTTTTGGTTTTCATGAGCTGTATGCCAAAATCATCAGTATTAAAACAATAAAAGACCTGAAAAATTTCAGTTGGTGTGTAATGAATCTAAAATATATGAAAGTTTAATTTTAATCATTACATTATGGAAAATAATGAAATTTAGCACTATATGCTAATTTTTTGAGAAGGACCTGTAATGTGGACAAGTAAAAGGAATAATTATGACACATTTGATAAAAGTGAGGGAAGAAACAAGAAGAAACGCAATAGATAATTTATTGTTTGACCGAAGAAGCACACACAATATATTCACATTATATAGAGGTCTGAGAGATGCTATTAGGAAAAGAGACACAGAGCATATATTTAGAACATGGGATAGAAAAAAAGGGGAGGATGAAGTTGGGGAAAAAATATTGTCAGGTTGGCAGGAACTGCAAAAAAACATTATGAGTGAGGTCTGTAGAGACACTCAATTTAAGATCATGCATAGAGCAATAATGGCGTTCAACATGCCAATATCTAGAACAATGAGACTGTAAGACACACTGCTTAAAGTGTAAACTTAGAGATTCGGGTTTATTGCATGGATTATGGAGTTGCCCTAAAAAACAAGTATTTTAAAATGATATAAAGCATTGGATGGCAATTATGTGCATTGGAAATATACTGCTACATCCATTACCTTCGGTTTTCATTATTGGAGATGGGTAGGAGACCCACAACAGAAAAAGAAGAGTACTGTTCTGTCCTCACTGAATGAGGCAGACGTCATTGCAGTTATACAGACAGCTAAACCGCTATATCGGGGTCCAATAAGGAGATTGTGATTGAATCTGTGCTTTTATTGAACTTGATATATTGGTGCAGTGAAACTATAATACAAACATAATATACATACAATCAGTACAGGGGCATAGTGGAAATGCATATACATAGTACACTGTGAATAAATATTTCCAGACTAATACCTAACCAGAGGCAGAACTGATTAGACAGGGCTAATATAGGACAGGAATTAATTAGAGAGACATAAGTACATACCGGCGATGCTATCGCAAGAGGAGAGGAAAAGGTGAGCTGCTTCCTGGATGCAGGCTGAAGGAAAATGGAGGGACATGGAGGGAAAGCTCCCAGAATACATTGCTAAGCTACCATCATGCATTGCTTAAGCTACCATCATGCATTGCAAAGGGAGGGAAAAGGATGTTTGCTGAAAGTGAGAGAAAACATATAACTGCGAATATGACACTGGTGACTAGAGGGAGCCAAACACTAGATTGTTAAACTCCTACATAATCAGTAGAAAAAACAACAATTAGATGTCGGAGACAGAACAAGTACAATAATTCCAATTTTTTCATTCAATATGTTTGATAGATAAAAGAAGCCTATTAAAACACTGGCTAAATGACTCCATTATAAATTGGAAAGTCATAATGGGTAAAATGAAAAATATGCAACAAAGAGAAAAACATAAAATCTTTTATGACAAAATGGAAAACTTTCTATTCAAGCAATATACACATGAAGAAATTCAAGGAATTATGAAACCTTTTGAACAGACCAGTTGGTACAAAATAGAGGACTTGGGTGGAACTTTGGGATTGTTGAAATCTTAATGTAGAAGGAAAAGAGGGGAGAGACACAGATAAGGGAAAAAACATAGTCTATAGATATCTCTAAAATATATGATAAAGAGAAGGACAGAAATGTGCACACAAAATATAAGATTACTTCCTTCATATCTGGGCAGGGCAGGGTGTTTGGAAAGTTGTTTTTTTTACTTGTTATTTACTCTGTATTTTGACCATTCAGTTTACAACATGAAAGATGAAAAGTGGAAACTAAGAATGTTGTATATCTTATATGTACAGTTTAGTGTGAATCTGAAAATGCTAAAATCCCATAAAAATCATTGTTTAAAAACAAGCCTGACATATCTGCGGGTTTTTCACACAGATACATGGGCCATGTGAAAAGCTTGTATGCATGTGTCCATATTTGCGGTCATTAAAAAATTGACCACACGCGAACACAAAAAAAGGAAGTGTAAAGGGGGCCTGAACTGCATTAAAATAAGTAATATATTATAACCAGGGTCCCCTCTTTGAACCCCCCAATCTATTATGCAGCATTGAGTGATACTGTCAACATCATGGCCATCCATTCATTGTCATAGCTAGCATGTATATCTTAGTTTGGCCATGATACGGGTCTCATGGTAAAAGATGGTGCCGTTAATATATTGCAGCAGAGCACAGGCGAGTGGGAATCCCAATGTCTCCATACAACTTCCATGCAGTATGATGTCTCCACAAAGCCCTTTAAACAGTATGATGTGCACAGACATCTTCCTATTTAGGATAATGTCCTCACACAGCCTGGACATAGTATAATGTCCCCACACAAGCCTGGACACAGTGTGATCTCCTCACAGTTTCCTACTAGAACTGAAATAAATAAAAATAAAACTACTCATCTAACCCTGTTCCCCTATGGGCTGCTGTGAACTATGGTGTGTACTAAGGCTCCATATAGCAGTCGTGATGTAGTGACAACATCTTGTTAACTACTCTCAGACACACAGGCTCAAAGGTGGAAGAGGGAGCTATTCCATCATTAAATTTGCTGGTATCTACATTGTGAAGATACAGATACCAGTGAAATTGAGTTGCCAGGTGGAGAGCTGCCATGTGGTACCAAGGTTTCTAGACTTTTGGCTGTCCATGTCTACGAACTGCACAGGAATAGATAAAGGACTGGATGTGGTCCAAGGGCTGCTCTTTGTTCAGGCCTACCCTATAGGAATTTATATATGAAGATATATGTAGATTTCAGTAGTAATATGGAATTCCTCTTAATACTGATTATATTTAGCGAATCTAAACTAATATATTTTAAGATATAAGACCATTGTGTAACCTCAGTGTTAGCCAATGGTGGGAAAAGTTATGTGAATTTTCATTTCATACTTATTGACCTGATGCATATACATAGACATTAAATGAAGGATGCTGTCACGGGTGTATCGCCACGAAGATCGTCGCGATTTCACATTCTGACTTCTCGCAGCTGAGTTGTTGGTGCTTGGTGTTTGTTGGCAGTGAGGGAGTTAATTCTACCTTTCTCTGTGCTTAGACTAGGTCCAGCCTCGCCCGGCTGCAGTGTATTAGGCACTAATTAGCTTCCTTCAAATACCTGCCAGTCTGCTTGGGAGTTGTCGGTGAAAGCATTCATTCAGACCAGCAGAGCGGATCGTTTCTGAGAAGACTTAAGCTAAGAGTGCCTGTTGTGGTTTATCCTCTCCTCGCTTATTGTTTATCTCCTTAACCTTTTGTGTTCCCTCTGTAGTTGAAGTTTTATATGCAAATGTACCCCTTGTCTGTCTCGTTTGTCTTATACTGTTTGTAAGCTGTGACCTGCCCATTCCCTGTGGTGGTAATCAGGGTCCTTCTCAGGACTAGATTACAGTGGTCAGGGATCTACAGGAGACAGGGTTACGCTGGCGGCCTGGACCTCTGTACCATTAACAGTACCTCCAGGTAGAGGGACTAGTCAGGACCCCAGTTTAGGGTCAGCATAGACCCCGGTCCACCTCTATCCTGAGACAGCGTGACATTTTCACCGACCATACTAAAGATTCTCCCCAGCCACCATGGATCCAGTAGCCCATCTAGCTCAGCAGTTGCAGTTTGTCCATGGAGCTGACGGACGTTAAATCCAAGGTTTTGCACCCCCGGGAGCAAGCCAGATCTGAACCTAAAGTGGCTCTCCCGGACAGGTTTACTGGTGGGCGGGACAAGTTTTTTACTTTCCGGGAGGCATGTAAATTGTATTTTCGGCTGCGGCCTCGGTCGTCGGGGAGTGAGGATCAGAGGGTGGGAATTGTCATCTCGCTCTTACAAGGGGACCCTCAATCCTGCGCGTTCTCTCTCCCCCCGGGCTCCCCGGCTCTCCAGTCAGTGGACCGATTTTTTACAGCCCTGGGTCTGGTATATGATGACCCGGATCGGGTCTCCCTTGCTGAAATGAAGTTACGTAAGATACAGCAGGGAGATCGTCCGGCGGAGAAATTTTCTTCAGAGTTCCGTAGGTGGGCCACAGATACTCAGTGGAATGACCCGGCTCTTAGGAGCCAGTTTTGTCAAGGTTTATCTGAAAAATTAAAAGATGTGTTGGCTCAGTATGATTCTCCCCCGTCACTGGAGGCCGCTATGGCTCTTGCAATTCGCATTGATAGACGGCTTCGGGAGAGGTGCGGGTAACTCCGCCCCCTGTTATGACTCCACCTCCTTCTAAAGCCCCTTATATTGAGGTTCCCCTGGTTTGTTCCGAGGAACCTATGCAGTTGGGAGGGACATCATTCCGAGGGAGGGGATCGGCGGTGCGCCGCAAGACAAGAAAGTGTTTCTTCTGCGGGAGAACGGGACATTTTATTGAGGGGTGTCCATCCCGTACTGTACTGAGCAAGAAGTCGCCGGAAAACTATTAATCCCAGGTTGTGTGGTGGACGACAATCTGGGAGTATGTATTTCGTCCCCAGGTCCGTCTCAGTTTCTCGTACCAGCGGAGGTGGTGGTAGGTACGAGAACTGAGAGGATTTCTGTTCTTCTGGATAGTGGGGCCGGGGCTAATCTGGTGGACGCTCGGTTTGCCCAGGTTCAAGGTATGCAACTGAGTGTATTAGCCAAACCTATCCCCATATTCTCTATCGACGCCAGGCCTCTCGGTCAAGGTAGCTTTTTGCAAGCCGTGCATAACATTGACCTTCGAGTGGGGGCAATACATAAAGAACTATTGTCTTGTTATGTGTTGGAGGGTCTTCCCACTCCTATTGTGTTGGGTCTTCCTTGGTTAACTAAACATAACCCAGTTATTAATTGGCAATCCAGAGAGATAAGCCAGTGGGGTGAATTTTGCAATAAAAACTGCATGAACACGGTCATCGGTGCGGTCGTGCCTAGAACCTTACCACCTTTTCTGGTGGACTTTGAGGATGTTTTTTCAGAGGAGGGGTGTCAAGAATTACCTCCTCATCGCGAGTATGACTGTTCTATAAAATTGCTCCCTGATGCTAAATTACCTAAATCTAGGTTGTATAACCTTTCTGGTCCTGAGAGGCAGGCTATGAAGGATTATATTTCGGAAAGTCTGGCTAAAGGGCATATTAGACCTTCATCTTCCCCGGTGGCCGCGGGGTTCTTCTTTGTGAAGAAAAAAGATGGAGGCCTACGCCCTTGCTTGGATTTCCGTGAGCTTAATCGGATTACGGTCCGAGATCCGTATCCGCTCCCACTTATTCCAGATCTCTTCAATCAGATTGTGGGCGCTAAATGGTTCTCTAAGTTGGATCTCAGGGGGGCGTATAATCTGATTAGGATGAAGGAGGGGGATGAGTGGAAGACGGCGTTTAACACTCCGGAGGGACATTATGAGAACCTTGTCATGCCTTTCGGTCTGACTACTGCCCCGGCGGTGTTTCAACATTTTGTTAATGACATCTTTCGCCACCTAGTGGGACAGTTTGTTGTCATTTATCTGGATGACATCTTAATTTACTCGCCGGATCTTGTGTCTCATCAGGAGCATGTGAGACAGGTGTTGCAGATCTTGCGAGATAATAAACTGTACGCCAAATGGGAGAAGTGTGTATTCGCCGTACAGGAACTTCAGTTTTTAGGGTTCCTGGTGTCAGCTTCCGGTTTCCGCATGGACCCTGGGAAAGTGAAGGCAGTGCTTGAGTGGGATCTGCCAGAGGATCTTAAGGCACTGCAGCGATTCCTGGGGTTTGCTAATTACTACCGGAAATTTATTCGTAATTTCTCGTCCATTGTTAAACCTCTCACTGACATGACAAGAAAAGGGACGGATTTTTCAAGGTGGTCTGACAAGGCTTGTCAAGCATTTTCCTCCTTGAAAAAATGTTTTGCTTCGGCACCTGTACTCATTCAACCGGATGCGTCACAGCCGTTCATTGTGGAGGTGGATGCGTCTGACGTAGGGGTGGGTGCGGTATTATCTCAAGGTCCATCCCCTGGTAAATGGCATCCGTGCGCTTTCTTCTCTAAAAAATTGTCGTCCGCTGAGAGGAATTATGATGTCGGCAATAGGGAACTCTTGGCCATTAAGTTGGCTTTTGAAGAGTGGCGTCATTTTTTGGAGGGGGCAGTCCACCCGGTCACCGTCATTACTGATCACAAGAACCTACTGGATTTAGAGTCTGCAAAACGTCTGAATCCCAGACAAGCTAGATGGTCGTTGTTTTTTACCAGGTTTAATTTTGTCGTCACATATCGTCCTGGGTCAAAAAATGTAAAGGCTGATGCCTTATCTCGCAGTTTCCCTGGGGCCGGGAAGACGGATGACCCGGTTCCTATCCTTCAGGAGGGAGTAGTGGTGTCGGCTGTATGCTCTGAGCTTGAGGAGGAGGTATTGGAGGCTCAGGGGGATGCCCCTGTAGGACCTCCAGGGAAACTGTTTGTTCCAGATCAGTTAAGACAAAAGGTTATCGAGGCACATCATAATTCTGCTTTGGCAGGACACCCAGGGAGTAAAGCAACTGTGGATCTCCTTTCACGCCGGTTTTGGTGGCCTAACTTAAATAAGGAGGTGGTAACTTTTGTCGCGTCCTGTGGGGTTTGTGCACGCTCTAAGACCCCACATACCCGTCCGTCTGGGGCCCTCTTACCTTTGAAAATCCCGGAGCGTCCATGGACCCATCTGTCTATGGACTTCATTACGGACCTCCCTCCGTCTTCAGGTAAAACTGTCATACTAGTTGTAGTTGACAGGTTCAGTAAGATGGCACATTTTATTGCTCTTCCTGCTCTTCCTAATGCTAAAACTCTGGCGCAGGTGTTCATTGGGGAGATTGTGAGACTTCACGGGTTGCCTTCCGATGTGGTGTCGGATCGGGGGTCTCAGTTTGTGTCCAAATTCTGGAAGGCATTTTGTTCACGGCGGGGGATGCAATTGTCATTTTCTTCGGCTTTTCACCTGCAGACCAATGGTCAGACAGAGCGTCTGAATCAGAGCTTAGAGACATATCTCCGGTGTTTTGTCTCAGAGAACCAAGAGGACAGGTCTTCTTTCTTGCATCTGGCAGAGTTCGCTCTTAACAATAGACGGAGCGAGTCCACTGGTAAGTCCCCGTTTTTTGGGGCATATGGTTTTCACCCCAGTTTTGTACTTTCAATGGGGGGAGCTCTTCTGGGGTTCCTGAGGAGGAACGATTTTCGTCGTCACTTGCTTCAGTGTGGAGAGGAGTGCTGAATAATCTGAGTACTATGGGGAACCGATACAAACGTATGGCTGATAGGAGGAGAGTGTCTGGTCCGGACCTAAGTGTGAACGATCTGGTATGGTTGTCTACCAAGAATATAAAACTTAAGGTTCCCTCCTGGAAACTCGGTCCCAGGTTCATCGGGCCATACAGGATCAGTTCGATAATTAATCCGGTGGCATTCCGTCTTGACCTCCCTCCTACGTTTAAAATTCACAATGTGTTCCACAAATCGTTGCTTAAGAGGTATGTGGCGCCAGTTATACCGTCACCTCTACCTCCTCCTCCAGTGGTGGTCAATGGTAACTTGGAGTTTCAGGTGTCGAAGATCATTGACTCACGTCTGAATCGCCGGTCCCTTCAGTACTTGGTTCATTGGAAGGGGTATGGTCCTGAGGAGAGGACGTGGGTTCCTGCGTCTGATATTAACGCAGACCGATTGGTTCTGGCCTTCCACACAACTCACCCAGACAGACCTGGCCCTGAGGGTCCGGAGGCCCCTCGTAGAAGGGGGGGTACTGTCACGGGTGTATCGCCACGAAGATCGTCGCGATTTCACATTCTGACTTCTCGCAGCTGAGTTGTTGGTGCTTGGTGTTTGTTGGCAGTGATGGAGTTAATTCTACCTTTCTCTGTGCTTAGACTAGGTCCAGCCTCGCCCGGCTGCAGTGTATTAGGCACTAATTAGCTTCCTTCAAATACCTGCCAGTCTGCTTGGGAGTTGTCGGTGAAAGCATTCATTCAGACCAGCAGAGCGGATCGTTTCTGAGAAGACTTAAGCTAAGAGTGCCTGTTGTGGTTTATCCTCTCCTCGCTTATTGTTTATCTCCTTAACCTTTTGTGTTCCCTCTGTAGTTGAAGTTTTGTATGCAAGGCAGTATTTACTTTACCCCTTGTCTGTCTCGTTTGTCTTATACTGTTTGTAAACTGTGACCTGCCCATTCCCTGTGGTGGTAATCAGGGTCCTTCTCAGGACTAGATTACAGTGGTCAGGGATCTACAGGAGACAGGGTTACGCTGGCGCCTGGACCTCTGTACCATTAACAGTACCTCCAGGTAGAGGGACTAGTCAGGACCCCAGTTTAGGGTCAGCATAGACCCCGGTCCACCTCTATCCTGAGACAGCGTGACAAATGCAGGGAGGATTTTACTGTTCATTTTCCTATAATTTTTCTTCTTAGAACTATCTAGCAGAAAGGTTTACCAGCCATCAGGAGAATCCATCCTTTACTTTCAGTTTTGGCTGCAATATTCTATTTTAAATGTATTCAGCTCTTATTGTACTTATCACGTGTAAAACAGAATTAATCTACTGTGTGAATAAGGTGTAGCTCTTAAAGGGAGTAAAGGCTGAGAATCTGATTCCAGAGATGTATCACTTACTGGGCAGCTTGCTGCAGTTTTGATAAAATCACTGTTTTATTAGAAGAAGATTATCACTGGACTAGTAAACCTGCTGCCTTCGAGTCCTCCATATTCATGAGATGTGTTTAATCTCACCCCCACCACTGATTGACAGCTTTCTACCTATGCACAGTGTACACAGAGAGCAGCCATTCAGTAGTGTGGGTGGAGTTATACAGAGCTCAGCATTCAGAGAACTGGTAGATCTGCAGCACAGAAAACTGATATTGTATCAAAACTACAGCAAGCAGCCCAGAAGGTGACACATCACTGGAATCAGGATCTCTTCCCTTGCATCCTGCTGCTCTCAAATGGAGTAGGAAGAACCTGGTAACAGATTCCCCTATAAAGAGAAAGTCATTAGAAAGTTACCTATTGTGTTTTATTTCCATTTAATTTTTTCTCAGGTGTTATGGAAAAAATATAGCATAACCCAACTGACATTTTTGGAGTCCCAGCCACCTATGGCCAAAGAATAGATGCAGATTATCTTTTAAATCGGTTAGCAAATTTTAGTTTTACTTAAAAATAAATTAAAAATAATAATATCAGTACAGATTACTTATTATTATCTCATCATCAAGGACTGGATTTCTATAACAAGTAACACCTGAATAATAATAACTCAGGATTCACCCTTGGAAAAGAGCGATGTCACAGGCAGAGCTCACCTACTACCTCTTCACGCACAATGGCCCTTGCAGAGATCATAGAGCATGCCTAGAAAAGTCTTCCATTAAAGTCAACAAGTCAGATCTTGTCTACTGATGATGACGGTTCATCTGTTGTATAACACATCTTCAAATGCCATTAACACAAGCAAAGGTAAGATGGACAACCAGAAAATGGAATATATACATTCACTGTAAGAAAAGCATGAGATTTATCTATTAACCTAACAGAAAGAAGAAAATGTGCAAGCTGAAAGCACTATACACGTACCATAGAGTATAGTACAACATTGTGCTGTGTGTGTTTTGATGTACAGTATGTGTGACACCCCAGTGTCCAGTTGCCACGGTGACATTGCCTCCCTCTACAGGGTGGTGATATCATGCCAGGAAGCAGGAAGAGGTCCCCATTCGAGGTAATACACAGCATCCAACACTTGTTCTAACTCCAGACCAAAAGGGGTGGAGCTTAAGGGAGTTACAGTTGGTGGGAGGAGTTAGTGCTGAGGTGAGGATATTTTTCTGGAAAGAGTCAGTTGGTCTGAGGTGAGGGAAGAGAGAGGAGCGGAGTCAATGGCTCTGGGAATAGCAGCTGCGTCAGAGCTGATCCCAGAGCGGAGCGCTGATAAAAAGGATGCCAGAGACCTGGGCTGTGCCATTGCTGTACACCCCAACAGTGGAATCTGGAGGGCAGGGACTACAAGCTCCCTGGTCACACCGAACACCTGGAGGCACCGCAGAAGACAAAGAGCCCAGGGCTGCCAGTGGACAGACAGTGCCTGTGATAGGCTCACGCTGTTTGCCATACAGGTTAAAGTCAACACGTAGGAGGGGATTGCAGCTTAGCTACAGGCACCAGGGACCAGAAAGGAGAGCGCAGCAGGAAAGCCTCTAACCCCACCTGGCAGGGTGGAACCCCTGAATGCTTCCAGGCGAGCCGGACTCCTGCTATCATCTGTAATTAGTACCCTGGATTGCATCTTTATTTACCAAGAAGTAAAAGGTAAAGAAAACTCCACTTTTCTGTGTCCCTTGCTTATTCTCTGCACCTCAATGTTCAGCATCACCTGAACAGACTGCCATATCAGCCCTTGTGCCCCGCTCTACCCGTGGAGAGCAGTAACATCTCTGCTGCTTCACAATCCGCCCCAGTGGACCTGAACCACAGTGTCGGCCATATATAGCCGAACACCACGGGTTGCGTCCAAACTTATTCCCCTACAAACTACACCTACCATCATCTTTGACAATTTTATTGGACTCCCAGGACCACGGACCGGGTCACTGCCACCGTGACTTCCCCTTTAAGAACTGCCCGGCCCGGTACCAAGTACCCCACGGCCCTGGTTGAGTGCTCCATATGTAAACATTATATATATGATTATTAAGCAGAATAACTGCTGCATTGAATATACTTATAAAATTAATATACTTTGCGACAATCAAGGAAAGGTAAGTCTTGTCATGGCTGATGGGCACATAATATTGGGCCAGTTTGTTTTCTCAGTGCCTAATTGGAGGATGGTGAATCTTCACAATGTGTATCATGCACACTGTCAGGATACTACTAAATTTTTAAAATGGTAGACAGTCACATAATTAGAACATTGAAAAAAGGAAATGAAAATCTAGTCGGCCCACTCAATATGACAATTATTAATAATAATAATAATAATAATAATAATTTTATTTCTATAGCACCAACATATTCCGCAGCACTTTACATTATAATTACAATTACAATTTAGAATTGAGAGAGAATCCTGGAATTGTGCATACAGCACACTGTTAGGATTCACCAATTGGTAGAAATTTACATCAAGTCCCAAAACGCACTTTAAAATACATTTCACACCATACAGACAGGTGTAACTAGTATGTCATTAGAAAAGCTAAAATTTTATAGCATCCTTAATATTAAAAATAAGTAATAAGCAGAGAACTTCATTTTTTCCCCTAAATCACTCCACAAACTGGAAAACTCTTATGGTCCTTAAGTGGTTAATGTATGCACACTTTTATGACTTTGTAAATGAGTTGATAAAATTCTCACGGTTTCCATTAATGACAGGACAGTGCTGTTTTTAGAGTCCAGCTGGGAGTATTTAATGCTTGTCCATTTCCAGTTCTGAAGTATATTACTATTTATTTCTCTTACTCAGTTATAAATAGTTCAATTAACTTTGGTATTGTTCTCATTTTGGGTGAATAATGCTATTTTTTTACATTTTGGCATATTTTTCTTTGTAATTAGAAATTGCAGATCTATTTTATCCGAACAGTGTCATGAGAGGTAACCACCAACTAATGCATTTGCTAAAATATTAAACCTCATTTGCATTTCTATCTCCAGTGGTGCAGATTCCATTTTCTTTAATTTTATTCATATCTGCACGCAAAGTACATCTCAAAGAGCCTGGAAGGGAATAATTCTCTGCTTCTAGAATGCCATGAAGATTTCATCAAGCTATTGATTAGAATAACATGTGGCATTGGACTTTTTGCAATGTAGTTTTTGAGCGGAATGACTAGTATTCTTTACTAATGCAATGTCAGGTTTTGGGAAATAAAAAAAAGTTTGTTTTTTCTTTTTTCTTTTTGCAGGATTTTACAGCACAATAGTGAATCAATTAAAGGGAAAATCATAAAGTATTTTTTTTTTAAAAAGCCATTTGATGTACATAAATTTACAGACTCAATGGCCTCAATACTTCTGCTAAGGTGCTCACAACATGTCCTGGTCCTAAATGTTTGAATGCGTCACTTCTAAAATGTGTACAGTGAGGGACCTGTCAATCTACTGGAGTGAGGTGTGGAGAAGCTGGTGAGAAGCGATCCAGTTGGCTGCTCTCCTTATTCCCAACTAGTTCTTAAGTTAAAGAGGTATTTCTTAAGGTTGAAAGCTATTTCCTATCCATTGGATAAGGAAGAACTTCTAGATCGCTAAGGGTTCAACCGGTGAGACGCCCACTGATCCCAAAAAACAGAGCTTCTCAAAGCCTCTTGTGAATGGAGCAAAGGTCGATCATGTTCACTTCTGCTTCTTTCAATCTTAATGTCACCACCAGAGTTAGCCAAGCTGGTTTTGGGCACTATTAAGAATGATTGGAGGATCAGTGTGCATGATCAACCTCTGCTACACTGTCTTCAGAGCCCCAATTCTCGGAACAAATCCCGGCAGTTTGACCCACAACAATCGGGAAGTTATCTCCTCTCCCATGGATATACAACACCTTTCAAACTTAAGAAAATCTCTCTAGGGATGGAATTTATCAAGACATTTGCAACAGTTTTTCTGGGTTCAAAAAAGTTTTGCTTCCATAAATTGTGACTTTTTGTGATACTATAAACTTCCACCTAAGTCTCCTTCATTGCCAACATCTATACTTTAAGAGTAAAACATAGATTTCAACAACAATGTGGGTCTGTCCCTTTTCTCCTGACAGCTTAGGTATCAAGGGTTATGTTGAGATAAAGAAAACAAGTGCAAATTAAAATTACTCAAAATATGGTAATTATTTTCAGCAGTTTTGCACATTGAAAAATTGCTGCCTAAGATTTGTGACCTATAATTCCATCCATTTACTGGTCGAGCATGCTCAGTTTCAACAGGAGTCATTAGAGGGTGCACATTACCAAATGTACAAAAAGGTGGAGCCTTAATCATCAGCTATCAGTGAAATGCTTGGGTTGAAGAAAGAGCTTAGATTCAATATAAACAACTCCTGATTCCAACTGAAGACCACTGCTGGTTTACTGGTGAAACAATGCCCAATCGTACTGTAACGAGAAGAAGCAAATTTGGAGCAGTCTGGCAAAAAAATGGTCATTATACATGTGTCACCCCAGAGTCCGGTTGCTACGGTGACATTGCCTCCATCAACAGGGTGGTGATGTCATGCCTGGAAGCAGGAAGAGGTTCCCATGCGAGGTAATACACAGCATCCAACACTTGTTCTAACTCCAGACCAAAATGGGCGAAGCATAAGTGAGTGACAGTTGGTGGGAGGAGTTAGTGCTGAGGTGAGAAGATTGTTTTGGAAACAGTCAGTTGGTCTGAGGTGAGGGAAGAGAGAGGAGCGGAGTCAAGAACTCTGGGAATAGCAGCTGCGTCAGAGCTGATCCCGGAGCGAAGTGCTGATAAAAAGGACGCCAGAGACCTGGGCTGTGCTGGTGCTGTACACCCCAACAGCCGAATCTGGAGGGCAGGGACTGCAAGCTTCCTGACCACACTGAATACCTGGAGGCACCGCAGCAGACAAAGAGCCCAGGGCTGCCAGTGAACACACAGTGCCTGTGATAGGCTCACGCTGTTTGCCATACAGGTTAAAGTCAACACGCAAGAGAGGGTTGCAGCTTAGCTACAGGCACCAGAGACCAGAAAAGAGAGCGCAGCAGGAAGGTCTCTAACCCCACCTGGCAGGGTGGATCCCCTGAATGCTTCCAGGCAAGCCAGACTCCTGCTACCATCTGTAACTAGTACCCCGAATTGCATCTTCATTTACCAAGAAGTAAAAGGTAAAGAAAACTGCACTTTTCTGTATCCCTTGCTTATTCTCTACACCTCAACATTCACCATCATCTGAACAGACTGCCATATCTGCCCTGGGGCCCCAATCTACCCGTAGGGAGCAGTAACATCTCTGCTGGCATCATCATCTGCCCCAATGGATCTAAACCACAGCGTAGGCCATAAATTGCTGAACACCACGGATGGCGTCACAAACTAATTCCCCTACAAAACTACCCCACCATCATCTTTGACAATTTTATTGGATGCCCAGGGCCACGGATCGGGTCACTGCTGGCATGACTTCCCCTTTAAGAACTGCCCGGCCTGATACCGAGTACCCCACGGCCCTGTGGGGTGCCCCATACATGTCTAGGATGTAGCACTAGTTTTTTAATGTTACTCTTTGTATAATGTAGCCTTTTGCAGCCTTATTACAAGTTTCTCTTCAAAGTGCTGGATCACCCCTTTAAGGTTATAAGGGTTGTATATTTTAAATATATAATATTTTAATATGTCAAATGTACTTTTAACATTAACCCCTTTACCCCCAAGGTTGGTTTACATGTTAATGACCACTGTCCCTTTATGAGGTAATAACTCTGGGATGCTTCCATGGATCCCAGTGATTCTGACATTGTTTTCTCGTGACTAGTGTTGAGCGATACGATAATGCAAATATCGGCTATCGGCCGATATTAGCTCTATCGGCCTTTCGATAATTCGTTTCGATATTTTCGTCTTATCGAATACCGTAATCGGATTTGTCACTGTCACTGTGAGTGTCCGTCGGACGGGTCTGTCAGGAGTCAGCGGCACTTACCTGGCAGAAGATCTCCGGCGGTCACGTCCTGGACTGCTTGATGGCCGCCATTATCTTCTCCCTGGCGGTCACATGCAGTTTTTCGCTATAACTGCAGTGACTGCAGGGTAATCCTGGCCGTAAACCAGTCGATGACGTCACCGCCGGGGAAGCAGGTAATCAGCTGTGCTGCGCCGGGATTCTGATGTAGCAGAGCTGGATCGTCGTGGGACACTCGTTACTATGGACTGCGTCGGTCAGGTGGTATTTCTTTTTTTTTTTTTTCATTTTTTTACAGGAGATCGATGGCGTCGCAGGATGAGACTGTAATAAAAGTAATGAAAACTGTGTTTTTTTTTTTTTATTAAATTAAAAAACTTTTTTATTAACATTCACCCGTCCGGGTACATAAACAATTTAACTATTTACATACAGGGACCCTGTCCGGGTTATTTATAATTCTTTGGCAGGGGTGTTCCAGGTACCACCTGGTACTCTTCTGATGCTTGCCAAACATCCGAGGCACCAAGGACCACCAGGACCTGATGACGTCGTGTGGCCTGTACAGTCAAGTCGTGACCCGCTATCTGGGTCTGTGTGGCCACCTCTTTCATCTCCCTCCGGGTCTGGAGCCCTATGTCACGGACTGAACGAACCCCAGGGGGCCTAACAGGCGCCGGGTACGGGCCAGCGATACTTATCATGTCCATAGCTGGGGCTGCTGAGGAGACCACTGAGGGAGGCTTGGGAGATTTACGGCGTGGGGTGGGCACTTTTGCAGAGGCCTGGATGTGGGAGGCTGAAGGCTCCGAGGGTCTCACAGGTTCCTGACACACTGGGGAGTAGGGGTCGCACCTGGTAACATTTAGGGCGTACCATCCATTGTAACCCCAGTGTCGGGTGTAAGTCACCAAGTCTCCTGGCAACAGGTCCCTCCCCGGGTGTCCTTCTGGGAGGTGAGCCTCCACATCCCGCCGGTTCACAAAGACTTCTAAATAAAGTCCAGCCTCCTTGATGAAGCCCCAACCACCTTTCAATTTAATGCTCCGTACTGCACCCTTACGCCGCGGCTCACACAGGGTTCCTTTATCCTTTCTCATCCGGTCCTTATCTGCCCGGTCCTTCTCCAGGTGACGTTGCCGAAGTTTTAGGGATTCTCGCTGCTCCCTTTGTCGCTCTGCTTCCCGCTCCCAACGTCTCCACTCTTCCTCCTGACGCCGGTTGTAATTCTCCTCCACCAGCTGCTCCATGTCTCCACCACTCCACTGCAGCTTACAGTGTCCGGTTTGCGGCAGCTCTCCTGTCGCCCCCCAGTCCTGGCGGCGCTCCCCTGCGGAGGAAGCAGACGGCTCTAAATCAGATGACAGTCGGGGCTCCGGTACAGGCAGGTAGTGCTCTGGTGCCTGCGCGGCCTCCTCCATGAGGACGGGTGTCGCTTCTTCTGTCTCAGCGACGGGGGCAGACAGCGGGATCTGGGGTGCTGCCGGTGCAGCGTTTTTTGCACGAACGGGTGCCTCCACTGCGACAACGTCAACCGGATCACATTGCAAGGACTCCTCTACTAGAACGGGTGCCTCACCTTCCGGTACAGACACTTCAGGTAAGAGGGATTGGCGCCGCTCCAAGTTTAGTTTTAGGGCACGCCAGCTGGCTTCCATCCTGGCAACCTCCTCCCGGTGCCGGGCCAGGCCTCTTAGGATATCCGCCTCTTCTTGCAGCGTAGGAGGGTTTCCAGGCCGGGTGCCCAACGGTGTTTCCGTGGCGATCGGGTCGCTTCCGTGGGGGGAGAGCTCTGAGTCTGACTGCTCCATCCCTTCACACTTCTGCTCGTGTCCATTAGCCATCTCTGCCAAGTCACATGTGTCATTAGCATCTGGAGAGGGCCCCTCTTTTGTAGGGAGGCAGGACCTTCGTGTTAGTTTCTGCACACTGAGGAGGATGAGGAGGCGGAACTGAAGAGCTGTGGGGCACGATGTTACATTGCAGTACCATTTACAGTGGTCGGCCATCGTTTTCGCGCCACTGAGTGACACCCACGAAGAGCACGCCCTTCTTCTTCACCAGTGCCTCGTCGTGACGCAGATATGGCTGAAAAATGGCAAATACATTCTCTGATGATTTTAGCAATTCTCAAGCACAAAACCAGTTCAATTCAGGCACACAGGACTCGCTTATAGCGAGCTACAGAATCCTGTTCGTGACGCCCAAGTTGAGTAGCACAGAGCCAGAGGTTTTGGGGGTACTCGGCACCGAGCCCGTCGACTTCTATGGGGTATGTCACGGCTTTACCCGGCAATTGAATCAGAGTCTATTTTACTATGTAGAAGTGTATAAACTATAAATATATGTATATATATGTCACAATGACATGTATATATATATATATATATGTATTCTATGTGTGTATATTTTGTGTTTACAACGTAAGAAAGGGTTTTTTTTGTTGCGATATTTGTTCCCATAGACTTACATGGGACTTCCGCTATCGAAATCGGATATCGACGATATTTAGTGCTATCGGCGATACAATTTCGATACGATATTTTTAGATATCGAGCAATATCGCTCAACACTACTCGTGACATATTGTTCTTCATGATAGTGGTAACATTTTTTTGATGTGACTTGAATTTATGTGTGAAAAAATGGAAATTTGTCAAAAATTTTAAAAATTTCGCAATTTTCCAACATAGAATTTTCATGCCTTTAAATCACAGCGATATGTCAAACAAAATAATTAATAAGTAACATTTCCCACATGTTTACTTTACATCAGTGCAATTTTGGAAACAAAGTTTTTTTTGTTAGGAAGTTATTGGGGTAAAAACTTATTATTATTATTAAACAGTGATTTCTCATTTTTACACCATTTTTTTTAGGGAACACATCACATTTGAAGTCACTTTGAGGGGTCTATATGATAGAAAATACCCAAAAGTGACACCATGCTAAAAACTGCACCCCTCAAGGTGCTCAAAACCACATTCAAGAAGTTTATTAACCCTTCAGGTGCTTCACAGTAATTTTTGGAATGTTTAAAAAAAAATGAACATTTAACTTTTTTTCACAAAAAATATACTTCAGATCCAATTTTTTTTATTTTACCAAGGGTAATAGGAGAAATTGGACCTCAACAGTTGTTGTACAATTTGTCCTCAGTACGCTGATACCCCATATATGCAGGTAAACCATTGTTTGGGCGCATGTTAGAGCTCAGAAGGGAAGGAGCGCCATTTGACTTTTCGATGCAAAATTGGCTGGAATTTAGATTGGACGCCATGTCATGTTTGGATAGCCCCTGATGTGCCTGAACAGTGGAAACCCCCAATTCTGACTCCAACCCTAACCCCAGCACACCCCTAAACCTAATCCCAGCCCTAACCATAACCCCAACGACAAACCTAACCCTAACACACCCCTAACCCTAATCCCAACCCTAACTCTAATCCCAATCCTAATCCTAATCCAAACCCTAACCCTAACTTTAGTCCCAACCCTAACCCTAACTTTAGCCCCAACCCTAACCCTAATGGGAAAATAGAAATAAATACATGTTTTTATTTTATTATTTTTCCCTAACTGAAGGGGTGATAAAGGGGGTTTGATTTACCATTTATAGCGGGTTTTTATGGCAGGTTTTTATATTTGGCAGCGGTCACACGCTAAAAGACGCTTTTTCTTGCAAAAAATAGTTTTTGCATCACCATATTTTGAGAGTTATAATTTTTCATATTTTGGACCACAGAGTCATATGAGGTCTTGTTTTTTGCGGAACTAGTTGACGTTTTTATGCGTACCATTTCCAGGCACATGACATTTTTTGATCTCTGTTTATTATGATTTAAGGGAGGCAGAATGAACAAAAACCAGCAATTCATGAATTTCTTTTTGGGGGCATTTATACCGTTCCGCGTGTGGTAAAATTGATAAAGCAGTTATATTCTTCGGGTTAGTACGATTATAGCAATACCTCATTTATAGTATTTTTTTATGTTTTGGCGCTTTTAAACAATAAAAACTATTTTATATAAAAAATAATTATTTTTGCATTGCTTTATTCTGAGAGCTATAACTTTTTTATTTTTTCGCTGATGATGCTGTATGGTGGCTGTTTTTTTGCGGGACAAGATGACATTTATTTATATCCATCTTTTTGATCGCGTGTTATTCCACTTTTTCTTTGGTGGTATGATGATAAAGCATTGTTTTTTTGCGTTATTTTTTTATGGGGTTAACTAAAGGGGTTAACTAGTGGGACAATTTTATAGGTCAGGTCGTTACGGACGAGGCAATACTAAATATGTGTGCTTTTAAAGTTTAGTTTTTTTTTTATTCAAATATTAATTTATTGATATAATAAATAATGATTTTTTTTATTTTTTTTTTTTTTTTAAATATCTTTAAAAATATTTAAAAAATTTATTTTTACTTAATTCTTACTTTTACACTGAATCCCACTATGGGACACTCATTTTATGCAGGCTGATCACTTATATGGCATGCAGATCTGCATGCCATATAAGCTGTCAGCGCTGCAGGGATTTGTCACTAACCTCAGAAACTTCCTGACATGAACTGTGCATCATAGGAAGTCTCTGAGCTCTGGTAACCCGGATGTCGTCATGACGACATTGGGTTACCATGGGAGCGATCGGGACCCCGCGTCATGAAGCAGGATCTCCAATCCAAAGGCAGAGGGACTGTCCTTTGCCTGCTCCAGAACGCTACAATCTTGTTTGATGACAGTGTTCCTGGGGTTAAATTTCCGGGAGCGGTCCGTGACCACTCCTGGCACTTAGTGCCGGGTGTCAGCTGTGAGAATCAGCTGCCACCCGGCCGCTATTGGCTGCGCTCCCCCCCATGAGCGCAGCTGATCGCGTATGACATACTATCCCATCCATAGGAATTGAGTCTCAGGGCACCTGGACGGGATAGTACATCAGCTGGCAGAAAGGGGTTGGATCTCTAAATTAAATTCTGCCCTGATTATGAGAAGTCGCTATGATGATGCTCTATGCAGCCTCCATTAAAAGAGTTAGGTGCATATAGATTTTTACAACTAGTGTTAAAATAATATGTGGTTTGTTGAAATATGTTTTAAGTTGCATAATCCAGTGGCATTTCCAGGTGACCTGTACACAGAGTAGGCAAGGAACAGTTAGGTGCAGGGTATCCACCAGCCATAGGACCCTTGGCAGTTGTTTGCACTGTCTTTATCGTTGGTATGTTGGTGGTGCTTCATATAACCAGTCAGCAGAATTTCAGCCCACAAGCTGCTTACATGCATGTGTACGATGGGGAAAATAAGTATTTGATACACTGACGATTTTTCATGTTTTCCAACCTAAAAAGAATGAAGAGTTCTGTAATTTTTATCATAGGTACACATCAATGGTGTGACAGAATTCAGAAAAATAATCCAGAAAATCACATTGTATGATTTTTACATGATTAATTAGCATTTTATCGCATGAAATAAGAATAATAAGAAAAACAGAACTTAATATTTGGTACATAAACATTTGTTTGCAATTACAGAGGTCAGACGCTTCCTGTAGTTCTTGACCAAGTTTGCACACACTGCATCAGGGATTTTGGCCTTTTCCTCCAAACAGATCTTCTCTAGATCTTTCAGGTTTCGGGGCTGTCGCTGGGCAACATGGGGATTCAGCTCCCTCCAAAGATTTTGTATTGGGTTCAGGTCTGAAGACTGGCTAGGCTACTCCAGGACCTTGAAATGCTTCTTATGGAGCCACTCCTTAGTTGCCTGAAGGGTGTGTTTTGGGTCATCGTCATGCTGGAAGACCCAGCCATGACCCATCTTCAATGCTCTTACTGAAGGAGATTGTTGGTCAAAATCTTGCGTTACATGACCCCATCCATCTTTCCTTCAATGCGGTGCTCTCATCCTGTCCACTTTGCAGAAAAGCAATCCCAAAGTATCCTTGATTCATGGTGGGGACAATGTTCTTGGGGCTGTACTCACCCTTCTTCTTCCAAACACAGAGAGTGGAGTTGATACCAAAAGGGTCTATTTTGATCTCATCTGAACCCATGACCTTCTTCCATGACTCCTCTGGATTGGCGAGTTTCAAACAGGCCTGGACATGTAATAATGTGTGTAGGGGGACGTTGCGTGCCCTGCAAGATTTTAATCCATGACGGTGTAGTATGTTACTAATGGTATTGTTTAAAACTGAGGTCCTAGCTCTTTTCAGGTCATTGACCAGGTCCTCCCGTGTAGTTCTGGGCTGATTCCTGACCTTTCCCAGAATCATCCTTACCACACTAGGCAAGATCTGGCATGGAGTTCCCGCCCCAGGAAGAATGACAGTTATTTTGTGTTTCTTCCATTTCTAATAATTGTGTTAACAGTTTTTGCCTTCTTACCAAGCTGCTTGCTTATTGTCCTATAGCTCATCCCAGTCTTGCTCATGTCAGCAATTTGCCCCTGGTGTCCTTATGTCTAAGGATCTTGGCCATGGTGGAGAAGTTGGAGTGTGATTGAGTGTGTGGATAGCTGTCTTTTATACAGGTAATGAGTTCAAACAGGTGTAATTATTACAGGTAATGAGTGCAGAGCAGGAGGCCTTCTTAAAGAAAAACTTACAGGTCTGTGAGAGCCAGAATTCTTGCTGGTTGGTAGGTGATCAAATACTTAGCTAATGCAAAAAAAATCAATTTAATTATGTAAAAGTCATACAATGTAATTTTCTGTTTTTTATTTTAGATTTTGTCTGTCACAGTTGAAGTGTATCTACGATAAAAATTACTGCCGTCTCCAATCTTTGTAGGTGGGAAAACTTGCAAAATCGGAAATGTATCAAATACTTATTTTCCCGCTGTAGCACTTTCAAAAACAAGTCCAGAAAGTCCTTTACTGGGCCAGTCTATTCTTTCGTTACTGAGAAATTAGCATTTAAATTTATATGAAAATGAGGCTAACTTGCTTTTGGCATGTGCATGCACTTCCCAAGCCACTGCCTATTCCCTGCCCAGTGCTACCTTTTCCTGCATGCCCTGCAGCTCCTTTGTTGTGTGACTTTAAGCAAAGGAGCAGTCAGTGAAGCAGAAGGAGGCAGTGAGTCGTGGGGAATAGAGCTGGAGTGACAAAGACTTAGGAAGTGCTTCCACATGCTGAAAGCACGTAAGCCTCATTTGCATATTAATTCAAAAAATTTTTCTCAGTAACTTAGAAAGCTATTGACCATGTAAAGGTATTGCTGGATTAGTCTATGGAAGAGCTATATACACATATAAATAATTTGGTGGGGTGAAAAACTGCTGACGGATTCCCTTCAAATCTCATTGAAACTGTATCATTGGTAGGTTATGATTTTTATGATTCCTTTAAAGTACTGTTTAAAGTTGAAATGATAGAAATGATAGAATGTTGGTATGCATCAGTCTTTTTTCAGAACTGGATAAAATGGACAAAATAACACAGTGCACAGTCTAAATTACTCTTCTATTTCTATATAATTCAGGTGTAACATTTTATTTAACAATGCCTGAAAGAATACATTGAAAAGTTTCCAAAAATCTGCAATCAATGCTGTAATTTACCACAAAAGTTTAATGCCTGAAATTATATATTGGTCTAAACTGCTTCCCTTTTTTTCAATGGAATGTGTGAAATGAGTATTCATGATGCTTATATATGTGACATCAATTGGCTTCTCACCTGTAATTTTATGTAAATCGGAATCAATTAAAAGGAGAGCACTGCACTAATTAAAAGCAATGAAATGTTTAAAGATAAGCATGTGTCCGCCTGAGCTCATCCATAATTATTAGGTATTTGGAAATATACCGTATACCAAGTTATTTGACGTCATGCATTGCCAATCTGCAGTTTCCTAAGTCAAATTACAGGGGTGGAAGAAACTGCATCAGAACTGATCATGCGGCTCTACTGTGCAAGTGAGAAAACACTGTAGATACATTGCACGTGTGTCTCGGTTTATTAAGAATGGATGGTGCAGCAGGGTGTCTGTGCGCTATGTCAACTGCAATAAATGGGAATTAACAGTCAGAAAAAAGTCTGTAGGCATCAGAAGAGATGGCTGTTATCCACCAAAGACAAAAGTTGCAAATTTTGCCATTTTAAAACTGAAATTACCTAGCTCTGACCAAGTGGACAGAGCTTAGGGCACACGGTGGTGTGACGGGGTGCATGCCACTTTGAGCCTTGTTTGAATAATCAGGAGCATCTGGCTCGAGAATGCATCTTCATCAAGACCGTTGTTGACAATGCTTGTCTAGAAGAGTAGGGCCTAAAGGCTCCTACAGACGTCAGTGAAAATTAGTCTGAGCATGGATCATTAATGCACAGACTGGCTACAGGTCACCCGACCAGGGCGTAAATAGAAGTAAAGTAAACTGTGATGCTGAGGTCGGTAGAGCTGCGGACAGTCCGTGTGCATTGTATTCCAATATTGGACAGATTTGCACAGATGTCTGCATGTGCCCAAAGGCTTTAGTAATAGGTTTTGCACTTGGTTTTCATAAAAAATTAAACACCATTGGGCTTTTACTGACTCTTCGTTTCTCTGTATGTTGCTGTTGCAGAATAGCTTAACTGAGAAACCCTTAGTGCTCTGTCCTGACAGTGAGTTTGTAACACTTTTTCTGTCTTTTTCAAAGAAAAGGTCTTCTGAACTATGGCTACAATGTTGAACTCAACTTTCATGTAGCCATAAATTAGCTGAAAAGAGGTCAGAAAAAAATAATACATTTTTAAGTAAAACCAAATTGCAAAAAAAACTTTTTAAGCTACAAATACTTACACTTAAGTAACCAAAACTGCCCCTGAAGATGCCCATATTCATTAAGGCACAGTTCCTTTAATTCATAGAAGCTCTGAAGAACAATAATGGTCCTCTGTATAAGAATACACGGTCTTAATTATGGATCTAAAATGAGGTCTCTCGTGGCCTGTTCAGTCCAGAGTTGCAACGAGGTCTACCTTCTTAGGAGTGATTATCGTGGCAGCACAAAATTCAGTTGGCACACTAGCTTGATTGATTAAACCTCTACTTTCATCCTTTGCTACTGCTGCATACAGTTTTCATAGTCTCTGTTTATCTCTTTTGAAAGCCAATGGCATGATTTTGACCCATCTCTACTAATCTGTGTCCTGTCCAATTTATTAAAAGTGTTCCTTCTCCCATATTTTGGTCAGCTCTGCACAGGTCAGTACACTCCCGTTAATTATTGGCTGTTACAGCTTTTGTCCTCTGCTTGTTGGGGCCCTGGTAGGTTTCACTGTTTGTGTTTAGAAACAGACCCAAAAACTCCAGGTGCCGAAAACTAGATATCAACGTAAAGCTGCTCTAGTAGAACGCCATGATGCCTCTTTTCTTTGCCCAAATGTTTTCACCATGTTATTGTAGTGTTTGGAGCAATAGAGTCTACAAATGTTATTCTTATTCCTGATATCATTTCATGGCTATGGACAATAGGCATGTGCAATATGTCTGTCTCACAGGTCCAACATTTCTCCTATCTGTGGTACAAACAACACGACCGAGCTGTTTGCCAACAACAGTGCCAAACACACAAGAAATGTGGAATAAGACTCCATCTTTCTCTCTGCCTGGGAAATTGTGAAGGTTATGAAGCCACATCAATCACATCACATCAATCACATCAATCACTTGAACTGTGGGAAAGATAAAAAAAGAAAGAAAATTAACAAAAATTTTGAGCACTTCTGAATGTTGCAAAAAAAGGACACAACAAGGACATGGAAATTTTTTTTATTGAATGCAGCAATTTATTTCAGTATTGGTCTGATACTTTATGACGTTATCAGACTAATACCAAAACACATTGACACATTCAATAAAGGAAGTTTTCATCTCATATATCACATGTCATGACATTAAAGCCTAGTAAGGGCAGTAGATTCAGAAGAAGCAGGAAGGTCAAAGATTCTGGGCAATGGAAGACCACACCTTTTTTGTATATTGTATATGGAGGTGGCTACTCCTAGTATGCACCTATTCACACTATCTTGGATGTGCCAGTCAGTCGTTTGTTATTTGTACATTAGCTTACTGACCGAGCACTCTGCCCTTCAACATGTGGTGGTTTTAATTGCAGCAGGATCCTACTTATCCATAAATACTGGCTTTACTGAGAAAGGTATCCATATTCAGCCATGAATTCTGATTTCAGCCTAAGAGAGGTATTCATATCAGATGTGTAAGGACCCATCAGTTTTTGAGAAGACCTTGACATTGGTTGACGGACTTGCATGAATTAGCCAAATTATATGCAAAGCATCTCATTTTTTTTCCCTAGTGTTTAGAAGCAGCATTGCTATTCATATTTCATATATTTCACATTGACATGCTTTAGCACAATAGAGTGCAACTTTTTTTGCATATGGTATATGGCGATGGCTACTCCTAGTATGCATGCACCTATTGACACTATCTTGGATGTGCCAGTCAGTATTTTGTTATTTCTGTGTTAGCTCCCTGACCGAGCACTCTGCCCTTCAATATGTGGTGGTTTTAATTGCAACAGGAACCTGCCTACCCATACAGACTTTACTGAGAGAGGTAACAACATTCAAACAGAAATTCAGATTTCAGCCTAAGAGAGGTATTCATATTAGATACAGTGCAGACCAAAAGTTTGGACACACCTTCTCTTTTAAAGATTTTTCTGTATTTTCATGACTATGAAAATTGTACATTCACACTGAAGGCATCAAAACTATGAATTAACACATGTGGAATTATATACTTAACAAAAAAAGTGTGTAACAACTGAAAATATGTCTTATATTCAAGGTTCTTCAAAGTAGCCACCTTTTGCTTTGATGACTGCTTTGCACACTCTTGGCATTCTCTTGATGAGCTTCAAGAGGTAGTCACCGGAAATGGTCTTCCAACAATCTTGAAGGAGTTCCCTGAGATGCTTAGCACTTGTTGGCCCTTTTGCCTTCACTCTGCGGTCCAGCTCACCCCAAACCATCTCGATTGGGTTCAGGTCTGGTGACTGTGGAGGCCAGGTCATCTGGCGTAGCACCCCATCACTCTCCTTCTTGGTCAAATAGCCCTTATACAGCCTGGAGGTGTGTTTGGGGTCATTATACAAAAAAAGGTTGCACTCTATCGTGCCAAAGCAAGTCAATGTGAAATATGAAACATGAATAGCAATATTGTCACGCTGTCTAGTGATATGTATACAATGTCAGTAAACTATTAATACAGGAACAACACTCTATACAACAACTAGTATAGCAACATCAGCATGTAAGTATAGAATAGATTTACCTGACACGATCTCTGCTGAACTCAGGGTTAATCTTGAGGACTTGATGAGCTGAAACAGGAAAGAGGTGGACCGGGATCTAACCTGACCCTAAACTGGGGTCCTAACTAATCCCTCACCTTGGAGGTACTGATAATGGTTCAGAGGTCCAAGTCTCCAACCTAACCCTGTCTCCTATCAGACCCTGAACCCTGTAATCAGTCCTAAGAAGGATCCTGACTACCACCAAAGGGATATGGGCTGATCTCAGCTAAATACACAGATTAGACATATAAGACAGACAGGATAAAACTCGCTTGCATACACACTCAAACACCAAAGGAACATAAATGGTCTGGGAAATAAACTCTAACCAAGTTGAGCTTAGAACAACTAAGGAGCTCACAACTAAAGTCTATACAGATTCATTCCTATCTGTGGTCTGCATGAAGGTTTCACTGGCAACTCCCCAAGCAGACAACCAGGAATTTAAAGGAAACCAATCAATAAATAATCAATTGCAGCCGGGAGAAACTGCACCCAGTCCCAGAACCGAGCACAGACAGAATTAACTCCCTAGCTGCCAAACACAAAGAAACAGCAGCTCAGCTGTGAGAAGTCAAAATGTGCAACCGCGACGATCTTCGTGGCAATGCACACATGACAGTACCCCCCCTTCTACGAGGGGCCTCCGGACCCTCAGGGCCAGGCCTGCCCGGGTGAGTTCTGTGGAAGGTCCGAACCAAACGATCTGCGTTAACATCAGACGCAGGGACCCACGTCCTCTCCTCTGGACCATACCCCTTCCAATGCACCAAGTACTGAAGGGACCGGCGATTCAGACGTGAGTCAATGATCTTTGATACTTGAAATTCCAAGTTACCATTGACCAACACAGGAGGAGGAGGTAGAGGTGACGGTATGACTGGTGCCACATACCTTTTAAGTAATGACTTGTGGAACACATTATGAATTTTAAACGTAGGAGGGAGGTCCAGACGAAATGCCACAGGATTAATTATGGAACTGATCCTGTACGGCCCGATGAATCTGGGACCCAGTTTCCAGGAGGGCACTTTAAGTTTTATATTCCTGGTAGACAACCATACCAGATCGTTCACATTCAGATCTGGACCAGAAACTCTCCTCCTATCAGCCATACGTTTGTAACGGTTCCAAATCGCACTCAGATTATTCAATACACCTCTCCACACAGAAGCAAGTGACGACGAGAAACGCTCCTCCTCAGGAACCCCAGAAGGGCCCCCCTCATTGAAAGTACAAAACTGGGGATGGAAACCATATGCCCCAAAAAACGGGGACTTACCAGTGGACTCGCTCCGCCTGTTGTTAAGAGCGAATTCTGCCAGAAGCAAGAAAGAAGACCAGTCCTCTTGGTTCTCTGAGACAAAACACCGGAGATATATCTCTAAGCTCGGATTCAGACGCTCTGTCTGACCATTGGTCTGCGGATGAAAAGCCGAGGAAAATGACAATTGCATCCCCCGACGTAAACAAAATGCCCTCCAAAATTTGGACACAAACTGAGACCCCCTATCTGACACCACATCAGAAGGCAACCCATGAAGTCTAACGATCTCCCTAATGAACACCTGCGCCAGAGTTTTAGCATTAGGGAGTGCAGGAAGAGCAACGAAATGTGCCATCTTACTGAACCTGTCAACAACCACCAGTAGAGTTGAGCGATACTTTCCGATATCCAAAAGTATCGGCATCGGAATGGTATCGCCGATACCCAAAAATATCGCGATACCCGATACCGATACCGGAAGTCCAATGTAAGTCTATGGGAACAAAATATCGAAATAAAAAAAACCCATTCTTGCCTTGTAGGTTAATTGTACATGAAGGAAAACAACAAAGAGTAATGTAGAATGTATTGGGGGAGGTTGAGGAGACATTAAAGGCATAGATGTTTAACCCAATCCAATGGAATAGCATTAATTTTTTTTTTTAGGAAATACGTTCGGATTGACGAAGAAATTCACAATGTTGTTAACCTTTTTTCTATTTTGTCAAATATGTCTGTTTCACAACTTCCATGGTCTTCACCTTTTTAACTTTTCACACACTTTCTCCTTCATAATCTTCAGCAGCATCATCTTTCTCATCAAATTATTCTTCATCTTCACCTTCTTAATCTTCTAAAACTTCTTGCTATTCATCTTTTTGTTAACATTACTTATATTGTTCTTATTAAACAGTTATTATTCTTCATATTCTACTTCTTCATCTTCTTCCTATTCATCCTTTTCATCATATTCTTACTTGTGACAGACATTCCTGTACTTGTAATCTGTAAAACTCTGAATTTTCATCCTTCCGTTCTTGCTGTCACGAAAGATTTTAATTACAACAGTATTTGTCCGCGTTCAGTTTAGCCTGCAGCAGCATCAGGCATTTTCCAGGGCCACCACGAGGAGGAACGGACTCACCCCCATACACTGCTTAGTCTTCTTCTCTGTAGAGCATATATTTTGCTCTTCATTTTGGTCTTATACTTAATGTTCTTCTGCTTTTTGATCTTCTGCTTATTGTTCTTCTGTCTCTTGTTCTGTATCTTGTAGTTTGTCTTAACCTTCTTTGTCCTGTTGGTGATGGTACAAAAGCCAATGGAAGTAACGAGGACCAGCTGACTGTGCTGGAACCCAGAGGGTCAGCAGAAGGAAAAGAGCCAATGGCACAACCGAGGACCAGCTGACGTTACTGGGACACGGTTACTAAGCAGGAGGTACCTGTGCTCCAAAGCACTACCAAGGACCAGCAGACGTTGCTGGAACTCGGATACCGACATGGAGGCACCTAGGCCAAAGGCACTGCGGAGAACCAGCTGACGGTACTGGAACCCGGATGGGTAGCAGAAGGTACAAGAGCCAATGAAAGTAACGAGGACCAGCTGACTGTGCTGGAACCCGGAGGGTCAGCAGAAGGAAAAGAGCCAATGGCACAACCGAGGACCAGCTGACGTTACTGGGACACGGTTACTAAGCAGGAGGTACCTGTGCTCCAAAGCACTACCAAGGACCAGCAGACGTTGCTGGAACTCGGATACCGACATGGAGGCACCTAGGCCAAAGGCACTGCGGAGAACCAGCTGACGGTACTGGAACCCGGATGGGTAGCAGAAGGTACAATAGCCAATGAAAGTAACGAGGACCAGCTGACTGTGCTGGAACCCGGAGGGTCAGCAGAAGGAAAAGAGCCAATGGCACAACCGAGGACCAGCTGACGTTACTGGGACACGGTTACTAAGCAGGAGGTACCTGTGCTCCAAAGCACTACCAAGGACCAGCAGACGTTGCTGGAACTCGGATACCGACATGGAGGCACCTAGGCCAAAGGCACTGCGGAGAACCAGCTGACGGTACTGGAACCCGGATGGGTAGCAGAAGGTACAAAAAGCCAATGAAAGTAACGAGGACCAGCTGACTGTGCTGGAACCCGGAGGGTCAGCAGAAGGAAAAGAGCCAATGGCACAACCGAGGACCAGCTGACGTTACTGGGACACGGTTACTAAGCAGGAGGTACCTGTGCTCCAAAGCACTACCAAGGACCAGCAGACGTTGCTGGAACTCGGATACCGACATGGAGGCACCTAGGCCAAAGGCACTGCGGAGAACCAGCTGACGGTACTGGAACCCGGATGGGTAGCAGAAGGTACAAGCCATGAAGTACGAGGACCACTGATTGCTGAACGAGGTCAGCAGAAGAAAAGAGCAATGGCCAACGAGGACCACTGACTTTGGACACGGTTACTAAGCAGGAGGTACTGGACTCCCAAGCACTACCAAGGAAACCCGCAGACGTTGCTGAATCGATACGACATGAGCACTACCAAAGCACTGCGGAGAACAGCTGACGGTACTGGAACCCGGATGGGTAGCAGAAGGAACATGGAAATTAAGTGAGGCAGCAGGACTGTTTGCCGTTCACACAGCAGGGGAACAGCTGACATTACTGAACCCCAGTAACACAGGAGCAAGTGTAGACTGTGCTAACAGCACTTCCGAGAAACAACTGGCGGTGTTGTAACCCAGGGATGAGAAGAGAACATGGTGGAGGCAGCAGGACTTTTGCCGTTCACACAGCAGGGGAACAGCTGACATTACTGAACCCCAGTAACACGGAGCAAGTGTAGACTGTGCTAACAGCACTTCCGAGAAACAACTGGCGGTGTTGTAACCCAGGGATGAGAAGAGAACAGGTGGAGCAGCAGACTTTGCCGTACACGCAGGGAAGCTGACATTCTGAACAGTAAGGAGCATGTGTTGACGTGCTAACAGCACTTCAAACAACGCGGGTTGAACCAGGATGAGAGAACATGTGAGGCAGCAGTGTTTGCCTTCACCAGCAGGAAACAGCTGACATTACTGAACCCCAGTAACACAGGAGCAAGTGTAGACTGTGCTAACAGCACTTCTGAGAAACAACTGGCGGTGTTGTAACCCAGGGTCAAGGAGGGTGTAGGCATAAAATATTGAGTTATTGCCTTGTTACGTGGCCATTGCAAATGTATGTACTTCAAACAAGAATAAATGAAGTTTTACTACGACAATAAAATGATGAATTTCAATTACAAGAATAGAAAAATATTTATACTTGACAGTCCTCTGTGGTTGATAACGTTTAATGGCTAACTGAAAATATGGTAACAAATTCAAAGCTTTCGAGACTACTCAGGTGTCTTCATCAGGCTAAGAGTAAAGCCAAAAATGAAGAATCACATATTTCTACACACAACAGGACACAGGAATAGCTAAGACAAGTGAGGGAGGGACAAGTGAGGGGAGACCGGCAACAAAAAGGAGAACAAGGATGAATTATCAGCGCCACACAATCAGAGATAAATTAATGAATTTACCTGTGGCAAAAGACTTTTGTATGCCCGGTCATAGCATGATGGATATGGAATTACTGGTATTAAAATATAACTTCAAATATGAGAAACGTACAAAGGTTTCAGAATATAAGCTCATCATGACCTTTGACACTGTTAGTGATGGAATGAATAGATCACATGGATTTATGTCATTCTATATCAATTAAGGAATCTGCGTCTATGCCCTTCCAGGGTCATGAAAACCCAAAAAAAAAGCCAATGAGAGGGCAATCAAACTTTATATCCTTATGTAGGAACTGTTCCAATATTTATGTTCATCCCTGTGAGATAATGACAGTTCTGATACACGTCACTTACTTGTCTTACCTATTGCACTATTCCTGTGTCCTGTTGTGTATAGAAATATGTGATGCTTAATTTTTTTATTTAGACTTTGCCTGATGAAGAGACGTGAGTAGCCTTGAAAGCTTGCAATTTGTTTCCATCTTTTCAGTTATCCATTAAAAGGTATCAACAACTGCTGACTCTGAAGTCTAAATATTTTTCTATCTACTGGCTAACACGGTACAAAGATACACATGTTTTCTAATTTCAAGAAGGAAAAATAAAGAAAATACAAATATAAACGCATATATGCACATGCCAAAAAAAAATGGACCAACACAACACCCAAAAAATTGGTAACAAAATATAGTGTTGTAAATGTAAGAATAAAAGTCCATTTTTTTTATTATGAATAATGCTTAAGGAACCTATGTTAAACCATAACATAGTGAAGACAATGGATTTTGTAATAGTCACTCTTCATCATCATCATGCAAATTTTATGTGACAGTCACAGACATTTCAATTATTTAAGTTCATAAAATCGTAACTTTCTATAGCATGTATGACATGTCCAGCATGGACTCATCAATGTGATGATTGATGACACAATAATGTACGATAAAAAATAACCATTTAAAAAAACATTAGGCATTGTTTGTCACAATTTAAGTGTGTGCCTGCAAGTGTAGGTGAAACAAAGGCTACGGATAGCAAAGGTATATTCTATGTCTGTATCAGACAGTGGACAGCCTCTGATGGGTAATGCCGATGTTATACTGTACGTCAATAAAGTCTGTGGCTGAAATCATGCATTTTTTGCTTGTAGAGTGTTGAAGAGGGTAAAAGAATGTCTGGTTGCGCAAAGCTTTATCCAACAACACTACCTTCCTACTGTCACGCGTAGGGTAGGGTAGCGTGTGGCAATTAGCTGACTATAAAATGTGAGGTTAGGCTGCGTTCTTGCGCACTAGGGACGCAAAAAAAAATACAGCAGTAATAATTTAATGTGTAATACTCCACCTATGACAAACAAAAAAATTACGTTCCCTCTTTAACAATGTACAAGACTAACAAGCCTAATGGTTCACGCTGACTTAATTGAGATACAGTATTACATCAACATTGTCCATGAGTAACTATGCACTGTGAATGTGATACCTATATACCAGTATTAATTTATATCTCTTGTGGTTGTTTCAACAGCACTTGCAGGTATAACAACCTATTGTCAGTATGCATGATGCACTTTCTAGATGTAATAATTTATTATTGGACATTATTACCATGTTTACATGCTGGCCATTTCATATATGGTGTTTGAAGTTACAGTTGGCATCAGTATGTGTATTTTATAATGTCTGTCATAAATAAAACTCGTGATGATGATGATGAGGATTTAATGATTCGTACATCCATTGACTGCATTATCTTACAGGTACAGATAAAGTTCCTTAAAAAGCATTAATTCATAAGTCTGAAATGTACTTTTATGCATTAATTTCAAAATGTGAAGAGTAGACTATGTTTTATTTTTTGTTACCATTTCTAATAGACATGTGCAGATATGCGCTGTGATGACAAATTATTATTTGTCCATATTTGTCATAAAAATTTATCATTCTAGGCCTGCAAAACTTCACAATTTCATGTTTTCAGCATAACAAGCAGGGTGACGGCTCTTCCCTATTTGGAGCATGTTGGTCATGTGTTTTTCTGTCCATGTGTCGGGAACAGGAGACTTCTTGCCGTTGACACAGCAGGGGAACAGCTGGCGTTACTGAACCCCACTAACAGTAGAGCTTGTGTTTTGTTCTGTGGACACGACACTTCTGAGCAGCAACTGGCAGTGTTGGAGCCCAGGGAGTAGAGTTCAGGTGGTAGAAAGATGAACATAACAGGAGACATGGATAACGTTGCGAACCAGTTATTTAATCTGAAAACGGACAGACAAATTCTGGCGAGATCCATGCCTTGTTCATTTTCAGAAAAGTAAGCCGGTCTACATTATCGGAGGATAGTCACATGCGACGGTCTGTTAGTACACCACCTGCAGCACTAAAGACGCGCTCCGATAATACACTGGCAGCAGGGCAAGCCAGCACCTCCAATGCATACTGGCTAAGCTCTGGCCATGTATCCAGCTTAGAGACCCAAAACTTGAATGGGGAAGAGCCATCTGGGAGTACACTGAGAGGCAAAGCCAAGTAGTCTGTCACCATCTGACGGATACGTTGCCTCCCGCTGACTGGAGCCCTCTCGGATGGTGTAGACATTTGTGGCGCTGCCACAAAACTTTGCCACATTTTTAACATACTGGTCTTTCCCTGTGCAGAGGCACTGCGTGTGCTCCCTCTTGTTGCAGAGCTCTCTACACTGCCTCGACGCACAGAGCTGCTTTGTAAAGTAGTAGCAGCAGCAGTGCTCTCGGCAGTAAGGTAGAACATTAGGGATTGCACCAGTGTGTCTTGGTACTCCCGCATTTTACGCTCCCGGTTCAACGGTGTGATGAGGCTTTTGACGTTGTCCCGGTAGCGAGGGTCTAGGAGGGTGTACACCCAATAATCAGACGTCGTGAGAATGTGGGCGATGCGGCGGTCGTTTCTTAGGCACTGCAGCATGAAATCAACCATGTGCTGCAGACTCCCAACTGGCAAAGAAACGCTGTCCTCTGCAAGAGGCGTCATCTCTGCCTGCTCTGCATCACCCCACCCTCGCTCTACATACTGACTAGAGCGTTGTGTACCTCCCTCTGGAGCGATGTCTTCCTCCTCCATTGACTCCTCCTCCTCATCCTCCTCACAAAGTGAGCCCTGCCCAGCCCTTTGTGAGGAACCACGTTGCGCTGACTTTCCAGAAGGTGATGGAATTTGTGACTCCTCATCCTCCACCTCTTCCAAAACCTCATCCCTTATTGCTTGCAGTGTTTTTTGAAGCAGGCAGATAAGGGGGACAGTCAGGCTGACTAGTGCATCATCTGCACTCGCCATCCGCGTTGACTCATCAAACGCACGCAAAACGTGGCACATGTCCTTCATAGTGGCCCACTCATTAATGGTGAAGTGTGGACGGCGCAAATTGCGTGTTGCTTGCGCCTGATGCAGCTGATACTCCATTACTGCTGGCTGCTGCTCACACAACCGCTCCAACATATGTAACGTTGAATTCCACCTGGTGGATACGTCACATATGATGCGATGTTCAGGAAGGCGCAATCTGCGTTGCAGAGCTGCAATGCGCGATCTGGCCATGCTGGAACGTCGCAAGTGAGCGCACTCTAGGCGGACCTTGTGCAGCAGTGCATCAAGATCCGGATAGTCCCTCAAAAAACTCTGCACGACCAAGTTGAGCACATGTGCCAGACATGGTATGTGAGTGAGTTTGCCAAGGCCCAGAGCTGCCACCAGATTTCGGCCATTGTCACACACTACCAAGCCTGGCTGGAGATTCGCTGGCAAAAACCACACGTCGCTCTCCTGCTTGATGGCATTCCAGACCTCCTGCGCTGTGTGGCTTCGATTCCCCATGTAAATTAATTTCAGAACGGCCTGTTGCCGTTTGGCCACGGCTGTGCTCATATCGGTCGCATCAGGTAAGCGTCCACGGGTCCATGTGGAGGTAGACCATGACGGCTCCTGCAGCGATGATTCTGAGGAACTGGAGTAGGAGGAGGAGTCAATGTGGACAGACTTAATTCCGGCAATCCTTGGAGTTGGCAGAACACGTACAGCGCCACTCGCAAGATCTGTACCCGGCTCCACAACATTCACCCAATGGGCAGTGAGTGAAAGGTATCGTCCCTGGCCATGGGTACTGGTCCACGCATCGGTGGTCAGGTGGACCTTGCTACTGACGGCGTTTAGTAGAGCATGTTTAATTTTTGCCTCAACATGCTTTTGCAGACCAGGAACGGCTTGCCTGCTGAAATAAAATCGGCTGGGCACATTGTATTGTGGGACTGCCAATGCCATTAATTCACGGAAACTGTCAGTCTCCACCAGCCTGAATGACAGCATTTCAAGGGACAGGAGTTTTGCAATGCCAGCATTCAGAGCCTGTGCTCGTGGATGGTTTGCCGAGTATGGCCGTCTTTTATCCCATGCCTGTGCTACCGATGGCTGTTTTGTGGCCTGGGTGTGTGAGGATGACAGGGAACTTGCAGCTGTGCGTGGAATAACACTGTGTCTCTGGACAACAGTGACAGAGGTTCTTCCATGGCGATCCTGTGAGGAAGCCGAAACACCTGTGTGTGAACTGGAGGAAGAGGCTCCAACACGAGCTGAAGATGTAGGTGCTGCTGTAGGTTGGCCTACATCTCCAGTGTGTCTTTGTAACTCAACAAAGTGCTTTGACCGCACATGTTTCCACATATTTGTTGTATTAAGGTTACTGACACTTTTACCTCTTTTAATTTTTTGATTACACAGCTTGCATTTGACATAGCAAATATCATCTGCAACTGTATCAAAAAAGGACCACGCAGAGCAAGTCCTGGGAGCGCCCGGTTTGGCTGTTGTAAGAGAACTGCTCCGAACGGGTGCCAAACTGGAGGCTACAGGCAAGCGAGTCTGCAGCCTACCTCTCCCTACTGTTTGGACCGTTGGGGCAATCTCTTCCTCAGAGCTGCTCCCACCACCTTCCTGTTCCTCACGCCATGTTGGGTCTTGGACCTCATCATCTCCACCACTACCCTCTTCCAACACCTGCTGTTGTTGGGTGGTCTGGCCAGCACCATGCTCAACAGAAACTGGCAACTGAGTCTCATCATCATCAGATGCGTTCTGCGGTGTGCTGACCATCGGCACTGGCTCACCCGCCTCTTCAGATTCAGAGAGACACAGCTGTTGCGCATCACTGCATACTGCCTCTTCTTCACATTCCAGAATGCTGCTTAGCTGGGCCCCTGTTTGCAAGCCAACAGATTCTGAGAACAGAAGCAGAGACTCAGCTGGCTCCTGTACAGAGCTCTCTGACTGCCTGGGCAATTTGGCAGGCGGTGAAGAGACTGATGGTTGTTCAACAGTGCTGTGGTCCTGAGAGGAGGTGGAAGGTATTGAAGTCGATGCATTGGCTGCCATCCAACCAACAACGGCTTCAATTTGTTCTTGACGCAGCAGGGGGGTACGCTGAGCTCCTACAAAAGTGCACATAAAGGAACGCTCACGGGGAAAACTGGTGGATGCTGTGTCACTGGGTGCGGCAGCAGCCACAGAATCCCCACGTCCTCTCCCTGCTGCAAATCCACGGCCACGACCACGACCACGTGCCTTACTCACTGACTTCTTCATCTTGGTAGATTGATAAAGAAAGTCAGAAAAGTTATAAAGCCTAAGTGTGGTTATTCCTCACAGACTACAGTGAACCCTGCAGACAACTGTTCAGTATCTGTTAAAGGCCCCTTTGTGTACTTCTATAGTGTTTGCAACCAATGTATTGTATACGGATGGAAGCGCGTCACACTAATAGATTAGATTTTTTTCCACTAAAATGGAGCAGCACCAATTAGAGAAAAATGTGAAGGATGAGGCAGTGACACACGCTCAGCAGACTACAACCGGCAGTGGTTGAAGAACAAACTGGAGCGTAATCTGCACTCACAAAATGAAAAGCTCACAGACTACAGTGAACACTGAAACACAACTGTTCAGTAGCTGTTAAAGGCCCCTTTGTGTACTTCTATAGTGTTTGCAACCAATGTATTGTATACGGATGGAAGCGCGTCACACTAATAGATTAGATTTTTTTCCACTAAAATGGAGCAGCACCAATTAGAGAAAAATGTGAAGGATGAGGCAGTGACACACGCTCAGCAGACTACAACCGGCAGTGGTTGAAGAACAAACTGGAGCGTAATCTGCACTCACAAAATGAAAAGCTCACAGACTACAGTGAACACTGAAACACAACTGTTCAGTAGCTGTTAAAGGCCCCTTTGTGTACTTCTATAGTGTTTGCAACCAATGTATTGTATACGGATGGAAGCGCGTCACACTAATAGATTAGATTTTTTTCCACTAAAATGGAGCAGCACCAATTAGAGAAAAATGTGAAGGATGAGGCAGTGACACACGCTCAGCAGACTACAACCGGCAGTGGTTGAAGAACAAACTGGAGCGTAATCTGCACTCACAAAATGAAAAGCTCACAGACTACAGTGAACACTGAAACACAACTGTTCAGTAGCTGTTAAAGGCCCCTTTGTGTACTTCTATAGTGTTTGCAACCAATGTATTGTATACGGATGGAAGCGCGTCACACTAATAGATTAGATTTTTTTCCACTAAAATGGAGCAGCACCAATTAGAGAAAAATGTGAAGGATGAGGCAGTGACACACGCTCAGCAGACTACAACCGGCAGTGGTTGAAGAACTAACTGGAGCGTAATCTGCACTCACAAAATGAAAAGCTCACAGACTACAGTGAACACTGAAACACAACTGTTCAGTAGCTGTTAAAGGCCCCTTTGTGTACTTCTATAGTGTTTGCAACCAATGTATTGTATACGGATGGAAGCGCGTCACACTAATAGATTAGATTTTTTTTCCACTAAAATGGAGCAGCACCAATTAGAGAAAAATGTGAAGGATGAGGCAGTGACACACACTCAGCAGACTACAACCAGCAGTGGTTGAAGAACTAACTGGAGCGTAATCTGCACTCACAAAATGAAAAGCTCACAGACTACAGTGAACACTGAAACACAACTGTTCAGTAGCTGTTAAAGGCCCCTTGTGTACTTCTATAGTGTTTGCAACCAATGTATTGTATACGGATGGAAGCGCGTCACACTAATAGATTAGATTTTTTTCCACTAAAATGGAGCAGCACCAATTAGAGAAAAATGTGAAGGATGAGGCAGTGACACACACTCAGCAGACTACAACCGGCAGTGGTTGAAGAACTAACTGGAGCGTAATCTGCACTCACAAAATTAAAAGCTCACAGACTACAGTAAACCCTGCAGACAACTGTTCAGTAGCTGTGAAAGGCTCCTTTCTGTACTTCTATAGTGTTTGCAACCAATGTATTGTATACGGATGGAAGCACGTCACACTAATAGATTTGATTTTTTTCTAATATAATGGAGCTGCACCAATTCCACAAAATAAAATAAAAAAAAAAAAGAGTCAGTGACACGTGCAGATGCCTACAAACAGCGGTGGATGCAGAGCAAACTGCAGCGTCACCTGCACTGTCACACACACACCTTGCACAGAGCTGTTAAAACAACACTGGCAAAATGAAGCTTTACACAGCGGTTGGTAAACTAGCCTGCCTCAAGCACAGTAGTACACAAAATCGCAATATCTAACTGTCCCTCAGAGTGAGCAGAGTAGCGTTCTGTCCCTTACTGAGTTCACAGCACAGTGACGCTAAAATGGCGGCGGCGCCTTTTATAGTGCATTCTGACATCATTTCAGCAGCCAATCACAGCCATGCCATTAGTTAAGATGACCGCAGCATTACAGGATGTGCCCACACTTCGTAGGATTCCTCATTGGCTGACTAAAATCACATTGCCTCTCAAAGAATTATGGGAACTTCCGATTCCGGTATACGATATTGGAAAAGTATCGGAATTAAGTATCGGAATTCCGATAACGCGAATATCGGCCGATACCCGATACTTGCGGTATCGGAATGCTCAACACTAACCACCAGTATGACAGTATTCCCTGACGACGGAGGAAGGTCCGTAATGAAGTCCATAGATAAATGAGTCCATGGACGCTCCGGAAGTTTCAAGGGTAAAAGGGTCCCAGACGGACGGGTATGAGGGGTTTTAGAGCGAGCACACACCCCACATGACGCGACAAAAGTTATAACATCTTTATTAGCATTAGGCCACCAAAACCGGCGAGAAAGGAGATCTAAAGTAGCCTTACTCCCTGGATGTCCTGCTAGAGCAGAATTATGATGTGCCTCAATAACCTTTTGTCTCAACAGATTTGGGACAAACAGTCTCCCTGGAGGTCCTGCAGGGGCGTCCCCCTGAGCCTCTAACACCTCCTCCTCAAGCTCAGAAAATACAGCCGACACTATCACCCCCTCCTGAAGGATAGGACTCGGGTCATCCGTTTTCCCGGCCCCTGGGAAACTGCGAAACAAGGCATCAGCCTTTACATTCTTAGACCCAGGGCGATAAGTGACGACAAAATTAAACCTGGTAAAAAACAACGACCATCGAGCTTGTCTGGAATTCAGACGCTTAGCGGATTCCAAATACAACAGGTTCTTGTGATCAGTAATAACGGTAACCGGGTGGACTGCCCCCTCCAAAAAGTGACGCCATTCTTCAAAAGCTAACTTAATGGCCAAAAGTTCCCTATTGCCGATATCATAATTCTTTCGGCGGACGACAATTTCTTAGAAAAGAAAGCGCACGGATGCCATTTACCAGGGGACGGACCCTGGGACAATATAGCACCCACCCCTACGTCAGACGCATCCACCTCCACAATGAACGGCTGAGATGCATCTGGTTGGATGAGAACGGGTGCCGAAGCAAAACATTTCTTCAAAGAGGAAAAGGCTTGGCAAGCTTTGTCCGACCATTTAGAAAAATCCGTCCCTTTTCTTGTCATGTCAGTGAGAGGTTTGACGACAGATGAGAAATTACAAATAAATTTCCGGTAGTAGTTAGCAAACCCCAAAAAACGCTGCAGAGCCTTAAGATCCCCTGGCTGATCCCATTCAAGCACTGCTCTCACCTTTTCAGGGTCCATACGGAAACCGGAGGCTGACACCAAAAAACCCAAAAACTGAAGTTCCTGTACGGCAAATACACACTTCTCCAGTTTGGCGTATAGTTTATTGTCTCGCAAGATCTGCAACACCTGTCTCACATGCTCCTGATGAGACACAAGATCTGGCGAGTAAATTAAAATGTCGTCCAAATATACAACCACAAACAGCCCCACAAGGTGACGAAAAATGTCATTAACAAAATGTTGGAATACTGCTGGTGCAGTAGTCAGACCAAAAGGCATGACTAGGTTCTCATAATGTCCCTCCGGCGTGTTAAACGCCGTTTTCCACTCATCCCCCTCTTTTATCCTAATCAGATTATACCCCCCCCTGAGATCCAATTTAGAGAACCATTTGGCGCCAACAATTTGATTGAAGAGATCAGGAATAAGAGGGAGTGGATACGGATCTCGAACAGTAATCCGATTAAGTTCGCGGAAATCCAAGCAAGGGCGTAGGCCTCCATCTTTCTTCTTCACAAAGAAGAACCCCGCGGCTACTGGGGAAGATGAAGGTCTAATATGCCCTTTGGCCAGACTTTCAGAAATATAATCTTTCATAGCCTGCCTCTCAGGACCAGAAAGATTATACAACCTAGCTTTAGGCAACTTAGCATCAGGAAGGAGATTAATAGAGCAGTCATACACGCGATGAGGAGGCAACTCCTGACACCCCTCCTCAGAGAAAACATCCCCAAAATCCTCCAAAAAAGGAGGCAATGTACTAGGCACGACCGCACTGATGACTGTGTTCATGCAGTTGCTTTTGCAAAACTCACCCCATTGGCTTATTTCTCTGGACTGCCAATTAATCACAGGGTTATGTTTAACCAACCAAGGAAGTCCCAACACAATGGGAGTAGGTAGACCCTCCAACACATAGCAAGATAATTGTTCCCTATGTATTGCCCCTACCCGAAGGTCAATGTTATGAACCTCATGAACAAAGCTACCTTGGCCGAGAGGCCTGGCGTCAATGGAGAATATAGGGATCGGTTTGACCAATACACTCAGATGCATACCTTGAGCCTGAGCAAACTGAGCGTCAACCAGATTAGCCCCGGAACCACTATCAAGAAGAACAGACAATCTCTCCACTCTCGTACCAACTACCACCTCCACTGGTACAAGGAACTGAGAAGAACTGAGTGCTCGGTCAGTAAGCTAACATAGAAGATATCAGCCTAATAGAGGTATGTTCACATAGACAGGGACCCATACGTTCTGAGACCACCTTGACGTTGGTGTATGGGCAGGCATTATTTGGCCAAATTTTGTGCAAAGCGTCTCATTCATTTTTTTCTAATATTCAAAAGCCATATTGCTATTCATGTTTCATATTTCACATTGACTTGCTTTGGCACGATAGAGTGCAACCTTTTTTTGTATATTGTCTATGGAGGTAGCTGCTCCTGGTTTGCACCTAATTCACACTGGTTTGGATGTGCCAGTCAGTTTTCTTTTACTTCTATGTTTGGGGTCATTGTCCTGTTGAAAAATAAATGATGGTCCAACTAAACGCAAACCGGATGGAATAGCATGCCGCTGCAAGATGATGTGGTAGCCATGCTGGTTCAGTATGCCTTCAATTTTGAATAAATTCCCAACAGTGTCACGAGAAAAGCACCCCCACACCATCACACCTCCTCCATGCTTCACGGTGGCAACCAGGCATGTAGAGTCCATCCGTTCACCTTTTCTGCGTCGCACAAAGACACGGTGGTTGGAACCAAAGATCTCAAATTTAGACTCATCAGACCAAAGCACAGATTTCTACGGGTCTAATGTCTATTCCTTGTGTTCTTTAGCCCAAACAAGTCTCTTCTGCTTGTTGCCTGTCCTTAGCAGTGGTTTCCTAGCAGCTATTTTACCATGAAGGCCTGCTGCACAAAGTCTCCTCTTAACCCCTTACTGCCATCCGACGTACTATCCCGTCCATGGTACCTGGGCCCGTATGACCATGGACGGGATAGTACGTCCCAGCGATCGGACGCGCTCCCAGGGGGAGCGCAGCCGATTGCGGCCGGGTGTCAGCTGATCAAACATGATCGCGGTGTTCCCTGGGCACAGGGGAGGATCGCGCAGGGAGGGGGCTCCCTGCGCGCTCCCCTGAGACCCTCAGAGCAGCGCGATGTGTCACGCTGTTCCGAGGGTCCGTCCTCCCTCCAGGTCCCCGGATCCAAGATGGCGCCGGGGTCCTGCAGGGAGGCGGCTTCCTCAGTGCCTGCTGGAGCAGGCACTGAGAAGCCTGCAGCGATGCCAGAGCGATCGCTGGTGTGACAGAGTGCTGTGCACACTGTCACACCAGCGATCTGACCCTATACAGTGATGTCCCACCCTGGGACAAAGTAAAAAAGTTAAAAAAATAAAATAAAAATTGTTTAAAAAAATCATAAAAAAAAAAAATATTCCCCAATAAATTCATTTTTTCCTGTAAATAAAAAACAAAAACAATAAAAGTACACATATTTAGTATCGCCACGTCCGTAACGACCCCCCTATAAAACTGTCCCACTAGTTAACCCCTTTAGTGAACCTCTTAAAAAAATTAACAAAAAACAAAGCAAAAAATCAATGCTTTATCATCATACCGCCGAACAAAAAGTGGAATAACAAGCGATCAAAAAGATGGATATAAATAAACATGGTACCGCTGAAAACGCCATCTTGTCCCGCAAAAAACAAGCCACCATACAGCATCATCAACGAAAAAATAAAAAAGTTATAGCTCTCAGAATAAAGCGATGCAAAAATAATAATTTTTTATATAAAATTGGTTTTATTCTATACTGACCTGAAGAATAAAACTGCTTTATCAATTTTACCACACGCGAAACGGTATAAACGCCTCCCCCAAAAGAAATTCATGAATTGCTGATCTTTGTTCATTCTAACCTCCCAAAAATCGAAATAAAAAGCGATCAAAAAACGTCACATGCTCAAAAATGGTACCAATAAAAACGTCACCTCGTCCCGCAAAAAATAAGACCTCACATGACTCTGTGGGCCAAAATATGCAAAAATTATAGCTCTCAAAATGTGATGATGCAAAAACTATTTTTTGCAATAAAAAGCGTCTTTTAGCGTGACAGCTGCCAATCATAAAAACCCGCTATAAATAGTAAATCAAACCCCCCTTTATCACCCCTTAGTTAGGGAAAAATAATAAAATTAAAAAAAAGTATTTATTTCCATTTTCCCATTAGGGTTAGGGTTGCGGCTAAAGTTAGGGTTAGGGTTGGCGCTAAAGTTAGGATTAGGGTTAGGGTTGGGATTAGGGTTATGGGTGTGTTAGGGTTAGGTTTGTGGTTAGGGTTGGGACTAGGGTTAGAGGTATGTTGGGGTTAGGGTTGGAGTTAGAATTGGGGGGTTTCCGCTGTTTAGGCACATCAGGGGCTCTCCAAATGTGACATGGCGTCTGATCTCAATTCCAGCCAATTCTGCATTGAAAAAGTCAAACAGTGCTCCTTCACTTCTGAGCTCTGCCATGCGCCCAAACAGTAGTTTACCCCCACATATGGGGTATCTGTGTACTCTGGACCCCAAGAGTTATTGTGCAATTTGTCCTATTTATTCTGTTACCCTTGGGAAAATAAAAAACTGGGGGTAAAAATATCATTTTTTTTTTAAAAAATGATTTTTTTGTTTTTACGACTGTACGTTATAAACTTCTGTGAAGCACTTGGGGCTTCATAGCACTCACCACACATCTAGATAAGTTCCTTGTGGGGTCTATTTTCCATAATGGGGTCACTTGTGGGGGTTTCCACTGTTTAGGCGCATCAGGGGCTCTCCAAATGTGACATGACGCCCCCAGACCATTCCATCAAAGTCTGCAATCCAAAACGTCACTAATTCCCTTCCGAGCCCCAACGTGTACCCATATAGTAGTTTTCTCCCACATATTGGGTATCAGCGTACTCATGACAAATTGGACAACAACTTTTGGGGTCCAATTTCTCCTGTTACCCTTGTGAAAATAAAATATTGGGGACGAAAAAATCATTTTTGTAAAAAAAAAAAAAGATTTTTATTTTACAGCTGTACGTTATAAACTTCTGTGAAGCACTTCAGGGTTCAAAGTGCTCACCACACATCTAGATAAGTTCCTTGAGGGGTCTAGTTTCCAAAATGGTGTCATTTGTTGGGGGTTTCCACTGTTTAGGCAGATCAGGAGCTCTCCAAACACGACATGGCATCCAGCCAATTCTGTGTTGAAAAAGTCGAACGGCGCTCCTTCCCTTCCAAACTCTGCTATGCACCTAAACAGTGGTTTACCTCCACATATGGGGTATCAACGTACTCAGGACAAATTGCACAATAACTTTTGGAGTCTTGTTACCCTTGGGAAAATAAAAATTGGGGTGAAAAGATCATTTTTGTGGAAAAAATATGATTTTTTAATTTTACGGCTCTACGTTATAAACTTGTGTGAAGCACTTTGGGGTTAAAATTGCTCACCAAAGATCTAGATAAGTTCCTTAGGGGGTCTAGTTTCCCAAATGGGGTCACTTGTGGGGAGTTTGCACTGTTTAGGCACATCAGGGCTCTTCAAATGTAACATGGTGTCCAATCTCAATTCCAGCCAATTTTGTTTGGAAAAAGTCAAATGGTGCTCCTTCCATTCCGAGCTCTGCTGTGCGCCCAAACAGTGGTTCCCCCCACATATGGGGTATCAGCGTACTCAGGACAAATTGGACATCAACTTTTGTGGTCCAATTTCTCCTGTTACTCTTGGGAAAATAAAAAATTAGTGACTAAAAGATAATTTTTGTGGAAAAAAATAGGATTTTTATTTTCATGCTCGGGCATTATAAACTTGTGTGAAGCACTTGGGGGTTCAAAGTGCTCACCAAAGATCTAGATAAGCTCCTTAGGGGTCTAGTTTCCAAAATGGGGTCACTTGTGGGGGTTTCCACTGTTTAGGCACATCTGGGCACTGCAAACGAAGATGACCCCCATCAACGTCTGCATTCCAAAACGTTACTACTTCCTTTCCAAGCCCTGTCGTGCGCCCAAAGTTTCCCCCCCCACATATGGGGTATCAGCGTACTCAGGATAAATTGGACAACAACTTTTGGGGTCCAATTTCCTTGGGAAAATCAAAAATTGGGACTAAAAAATCATTTTTGTGGAAAAATTGTTTTTTTTATTTTTCAGACCCAGGCATTACAAACTTGTGTGAAACACTTGGGGTTCAATGTGCTCGCAACAGATCTAGATAAGTTCCTTAGGGGGTCTAGTTTCCAAAATGGGGTCACTTGTGGGGGGTTTGCACTGTTTAGGCACATCAGGGGCTCTTCAAATGTAACATGGTGTCCAATCTCAATTCCAGCCAATTTTGTTTGGAAAAAGTCAAATGGTGCTCCTTCCATTCCGAGCTCTGCTGTGCGCCCAAACAGTGGTTCCCCCCACATATGGGGTATCAGCGTACTCAGGACAAATTGGACATCAACTTTTGTGGTCCAATTTCTCCTGTTACTCTTGGGAAAATAAAAAATTAGTGACTAAAAGATAATTTTTGTGGGAAAAAAATAGGATTTTTTATTTTCATGCTCGGGCATTATAAACTTGTGTGAAGCACTTGGGGGTTCAAAGTGCTCACCAAAGATCTAGATAAGCTCCTTAGGGGGTCTAGTTTCCAAAATGGGGTCACTTGTGGGGGTTTCCACTGTTTAGGCACATCTGGGGCACTGCAAACGGAAGATGACCCCCATCAACGTCTGCATTCCAAAACGTTACTACTTCCTTTCCAAGCCCTGTCGTGCGCCCAAAGTTTCCCCCCCCACATATGGGGTATCAGCGTACTCAGGATAAATTGGACAACAACTTTTGGGGTCCAATTTCCTTGGGAAAAATCAAAAATTTGGGACTAAAAAATCATTTTGTGGAAAATTGTTTTTTTTTATTTTTCAGACCCAGGCATTACAAACTTTTGTGAAACATTTGGGGGGTTCAATGTGCTCGCAACAGATCTAGATAAGTTCCTTAGGGGTCTAGTTTCCAAAATGGTGTCACTTGTGGGGGGTTTCCACTGTTTAGGCACATCAGGGGCTCTCCAAACACGATATGGCGTCCAATCTCAATTCCAGCCAATTTTAGTTTGAAAAAGTCAAACGGCGCTCCTTCCCTTACGAGCTCTGCCGTGTGCCCAAACAGTGGTTTTCCTCCACATATTGGCTATTGCCGTACACAGGAGAAATTGCACAACAACTTTATCTGTCCATTTGCTTCTTTTACCCTTGTGAAAATAAAAAAAAAGTTTGTAATAGATCAATTTTGTGGCTAAAAAGTTAAATATTCATGTTTTCCTTCCACGTTGCTTCAGCTCCTGTGAAGCACCTGAAGGGTTAATAAACTTCTTGAATGTGGTTTTGAGTACCTTGAGGGGAGCAGTTTTTGGAATGGTGTCATTTTTGGGTATTTTCTGCTATATAGCCCCCTTAAAGTGACTTCAAATATGAGGTGGTCCCTAAAAAAAATGGCTTTGTAAATTTTGTTGTAAAAATGAGAAATCGCTGGTCAACTTTTAACCCTTATAATTTCCTAAGAAAAAAAAAATTTGGTTCCAAAATTGTGCTGATGTAAAGTAGACATGTGGGAAATGTTATTTCTTAACTATTTTATGTGACATATTTCTCTGTTTTAAGGGAATAAAAATTCAAAGTTTGAAAATTGCAAAATTTTCAAAATTTTCGCCATATTTGCGTTTTTTTTCAAAAATAAATGCAAGTTATATGGAAGAAATTTTACCACTAACGTGAAGTACAATATGTCACGAGAAAACAGTCTCAGAATCGCGAAGATCCGTTGAAGCGTTCCAGAGTTATAACCTCATAAAGAGACAGTGGTCAGAATTGTAAAAATTGGCCCGGTCATTAACGTGCAAACCACCCTTGTGGGTTAGGGGGTTAATAGTTGTAGAGATGTGTCTGCTGCTAGAACTCTGTGTGGCATTGACCTGGTCTCTAATCTAAGCTGCTGTAAACCTGCGATTTCTGAGGCTGATGACTCAAATAAACATCCTCAGAAGCAGAGGTGACTCTTGGTCTTCCTTTCCTGGGGCGGTCCTCATGTGAGCCAGTTTCTTTGTAGCGCTTGATGGTTTTTGCAACTGTACTTGGGGACACTTTCAAAGTTTTCCCAATTTTTCGGACTGACTGACCTTCATTTCTTAAAGTAATGATGGCCACTCGTTTTTCTTTACTTAGCTGCTTTTTTCTTGGCATAATACAAATTCTTACAGGCCAAAAATCCCACTTATTAAACCTGACTGGGCACACCTGGGAAGTGAAAACCATTTCCGGTGACTACCTCTTGAAACTCATCAAGAAAATGCCAAGAGTGTGCAAAATAGTCATCAAAGCAAAAGGTGGCTACTTTGAAGAACCTAGAATATAAGACATATTTTCAGTTGTTTCACATTTTTTTGTTAAGTATATAATTCCACATGTGTTAATTCATAGTTTTGATGCCTTCAGTGTGAATTTACAATTTTCTTTTCATAGTCATGAAAATACAGAAAAATCTTTAAATGAGAAGGTGTGTCCAAACTTTTGGTCTGTACTGTATGTAGGAATCCATTAGTTTTTGAGACCACATTGACATTTGTTGATGGGCTTGCATGAATTGGTCAAATTATGTGCAAAATGTCTCATTTTTTCCTAGTTTTCAGAAGCAGTATTGCTATTCATATTTCATATTGTCATGATCCAGGACCGGGTTTTGTGCTTATCCCATCCTGATCAGACAGGGGTTAATTGTATCAACCTCTCTCTGGTGTGTATGTGGCTATATAGTTGTCATATGACCTAGGTCTGGCGTCGGTGATAGTTCTGGTCCCTCGGCTTGAGCAGCTGACCTAGGTTACTCTGTTGGTAATCGTGCTTCTCTGTGTGCTTGCCCTCTGTTGTGTGTATGACCCAGCATGTTCCCTGACCTGAGTTTCTGTCCTCAGTTTTGGTACTGTTTAGTTTGCTCCGGTTTCTGATCCTCTGGCTTGTCTCTGGTTAGGCTTCTGTTTTTCCCCTCTGGTACTGCATTCCAGTCTGGTTTTGACTTATTGGCCTGTTTCTGGGCTTGCTGAGACTTCTGGTACTTCGTATGACTGCTTGTTGCTGACCCGGCTTTGGATGCTTTTGCTGTCACCTGGTGGTGGTTTTGGCTGCTGCAGTGCAGGCCTGCCCTGGCAGTGTGGAATCTCTTCTCCCCTCTGTTGCCTACAGGTGGAGCACACAATAACCTGCATTGCAGCTGCACTAGACATATATTTCACATTGACGTGCTTTAGCACAATAGAGTGCAACTTTTTATGTATATTGTATATGGAGATGGCTACTCCTAGTATGCTCCTATTTACACTATCTTGGATGTGCCAGTCAGTATTTTGTTATTTCTATATTAGTGCTCTGACCGAGCACCCCTGCCTTTCAACATGTGGTGGTTTTAATTGCAGCAGGATCCTACCTACCCATAAATACAGACTTTATTGAGAGAGGTAACTACATTCACCCAGAAATTCAGATTTCAGTCTAAGAGAGGTATTCATATTAGATATGTAGAGACCCATCAGTTTTTGAGACCACCTTGATGTTGGTTGAGGCGCTTGCATGAATTGGTCAAATTATGTGCAAAGCGTCTCATTGTTTCCTGGTATTCAGAAGCAGTATTGCTATTCATATTTCATATATTTCACATTGACATGCTTTAGCACGATAGAGTGCAACTTATTTTGCACATTGTATATGGAGGTGGCTACTTCTAGTATGCACCCTTCACACTATCTTGAATGTGCCAGTCAGTTGTGGCACCACTGAGGTTCCAGTCGCCACAGAGGTACTGCACCTCAGTCAGAGGTGTGGTACTCCGCTCTCGGATAAGGAGGGGGCACTACCCAGTGCTCGCATATTTTCATCCAACACAAATCACATGATATCAGGCTTAGGGGGAGGAGCCACAGTTAGAGCAGAAAGGGAGTGTGACAGTTGGAAGGAGAGCAGTCGGTGTGGAGGAGAGGAGTTGGGGAGGAGGAGAGGAGGAGAGAGGAGCTACTGACAGGAGCAGTGTAGAGGAGACAAGCTTCTAGAAGGAAGAAGGGGCCTAGCAGCCAGGGAAGTGAGGAATCCACCCTGGGTGTCTGAATCCACGCTGACCAGAGTCAGGTGGAGGGACCAGGTCACAGTAAGGGGACCGGCTCCAGACTAGTGGAGAATCTGTAAGACTCAGCTAGCAAACCAGAGGCTCTAGCAGTCATGTAGGATCAAAGGGACCAGGAGGACGTCGCCCGAGTCGCCCGACAGGATCTGAGGCTGCTGGCTTGGGACACTGTGTGTGTGGTGCAGGGCAGGAGGGAATGAGACAGAGCAGGGAGACGGCCTTAGAAAGGAACATCAGAAGAGAGTTCTGGCAAAGTGCACCCCATACTACTTGAGAGCTGGCTGGATCACTGACCCGGGGACACAGCTCCCCTGCTGGGGATTGTAACCTGAAGGAACAGTGAGTAAAGTGTGAAGACTGTACTCCTGCTGTGTCCTCCGATTAATTTACTGCATCACCTACCCTGCACTACAACCATTACCAACATCTTTAACCCTATAACTGCCCTGGGGCCTAGCTCTGCCCGTGGAGAGCTGTAACATCTCTGCTACGTCACCAACTGCCCCAGTGGATCTGAATCACAGTGTCTGCCATCTTATTGCTGAACACCACGGGTGGCGACACAAACTAATCCCCTATAACTATTCCCTTTAACTTTCTTTTTTTTAACCTTTTTCTTGGACACCCAGGGTCACGGACCTGGTCACTGCTGCCGTGACTTCCTCTTTAAGAACTGCCTGGCCCGGTACCAATTACTCCACAGCCCTGGTGGGCGCTTCAGTCTTTTGTTATTTCTTTGTTAGCTTTCAAAACGAGCACTCCGCTCTTCAACATGAGTTGGTTTTAATTGCAGCAGGATCCTACCTATCCATATATACAGGCTTTACTGAGAGAGGTAACCAGTAACCACATTCACCCAGGAATTGAGATTTCAGCCTAAGAGAGGTATTCATATTAGATATGTAGAGACCCATCAGTTTTGAGACCACCTTAATGTTGGTTGATGGGCAGGCATGAATTGTCCAAATTATGTGCAAAGCATTTCATGTTTTTCCTAGTATTCAGAAGAAGTACTGCTAACCATATTTCATATATTTCACATTGACATGCTTTAGCACGATGGAGTGCAACTTTTTTTTTCATACACACCAGTGTCAAGACCCTAGATGTTAATCAGGGTTGACCAGCAGGGTAGATGAGGGCAACTTGAATGTAATTTTTTTTTCATGTTTATTATTGTCTGTGGTCTTGAGAGACCTCAGAATATAATAATGTACATTCAAGTTGAATTGAAATAACTTGATGCAAATTGAATTTCCTGATCAAATTCAAGTGTAATAATGAATTCAAGTTTCGTCAGATTTACCATATTTTTCGGACTATAAGACGCACCGGACCATAAGACGCACCCCAAATTTTCAGAAGGAAAATTGGAAAAAAAAAAATAATGTGTCAAATGGGGGTCCGTCTTACAGTCCAAATTCAGCTTACCAGCGAACGGATCAGCAAAGGTAGAAGAGTGGTCACTGGGGTCATTCGGAGGTCCAGGCTGGTGTGGTAGTGGTGCTCTGTGGGGTGGCTGTGCTCTGTAGGGTGGCTGTGTTCTGTGGGGTGGCTGTGCTCTGTGGGGTGGCTGTGCTCTGTGGGGTGGTTGGGCACTGTGGGGTGGCCATATACTCACAAATCCGGTGGCGGTCCCAATGCAGCTTCCCTGCGGTGCGGTGGTGGTGTCGGGGCAGCAGCGGGGCTCTGGGCTGCGTGGGGGCTCCGCCGGCATTTCGTCCTAGCCGGAAAGCCCCCCGCAGCTGCGACGCAGTGCCGGGCTGAAGGAAGGCCGCCAGGGGCCTCCGGTGGCGGTCCCGATGCAGCCTGTGGAGCGGTGGTGGTGTCCGGGCAGCAGCGGGGCTCTAGGCTGCGTGGCGGCTCCGCCGGCATTTCATCCTAGCCGGAAAGCCCCCCGCAGCTGCGACGCGGTGCCGGGCTGAAGAATGGCCCCCAAAGGGCCTCCGGAAAGATGGCCGCCGCATACTCTCATTCAAATCTCGGCAACGAGATCTCTTCCCGAGATCTCGTCTCCCAAGATCTCAGGACAAGAACTCGTTGCCGTGATTTGAATGAGAGTATGCGGCGGCCATCTTGCCGGAGGCCTCTGGCGGCCATTCTTCAGCCCGGCACCACGTCCAGCTGCGGGGGGCTTTCCGGCTAGGATGAAATGCCGGCGGAGCCCCACGCAGCCCAGAGCCCCGCTGCTGCCCGGACACCACCACCGCACCACAGGCTGCATCGGACCGCCACCGGAGGCCCCTGGCGGCCTTCCTTCAGCCTGGAACCGCGTCGCAGCTGCGAAATTCCGGCGAAGCCCCCGACGCAGCACAGAGCCCCGCTGCTGCCCCGACACCACCACCGCATCGCAGCGAAGCTTCATTGGGAGCGCCGCCGCCACCTGACTTTTCGGTATGTTGCGACCATAAGACGCACCCCCATTTTCCCAAAAAATTTTTGGGGAAAATAGTGCGTCTTATGGTCCGAAAAATACGGTACTCATCAATGAATCTCTTAGCAATAAAATCATGGTGAACAGAGATGAACTGTTCAATCTGCAGAGGATCAACTTCAAGTCGAGTTTCCTGAAATGTACAGGTCCCCACAAATGAAAAATCTTTGAGATTCGATTTTCAAGGATCAGAAAAAATATATAATAAAAATGTCTGGTGTCATTTATCATAATTCTGAAGCATCAGTGAGCAGGCTAATGATGTTTTGTGTGGCAGTGTTGGCTACCACTTAATGTCCTGCAGATATGGAATCATATAGCTGTAGCGTAGCCAATAGCAGACAATCATGGAAGTAGGCTTTCTCTTTCTCTTGCACGCCACAAATTTATTTGACGCAAATCAAATTTTTGAGGAAATAATGGTGAACCCAGTAAATTCGGATTTCAAAAATTACGCTCATCTCTAAGGCTAGGGTCACACAACGATTTTTTTGTCAGCTCGACAAAATCGGTCTAATTATACTAATCACACTCGGATCAAAGTGTGATCAGACTGTGATTCAATTTTCTCGGAGCTGGAGAAAAAAAAATTGCATCCAAGTGCGGTCCGACTTTTTCTACCGACCCATAGAGATGAATGTGCGAGTGACATCCGATTCTCAGAGGCAAATCGTACATGCTATGATTTTTTTCCTTGGACCGACTCGGTCCAAGAGAAAATCGTGCATGTGCATTCCATCATAGACTAACTTGATGACAAGTGCTATATATTTGCAAGCATACGGCATATTTGATATACAACTTGGTAACTGCTAATGTTTACAGGATCTAATCTCTCAGGATAAATATTCTATATGGCCTGGAAAGATCCCTTTAAAACATAACTTTTAATGATAATAATTGATAATAATATGAAATAATAATAATAATAATAATAAAGAATCACAGATTAACCCTGGTCAGACAAAGCATGATGTGTACACCAGAAAAAAATTTCCCCACAGACAAAAAGTACAAATACCTGGCTTAAAAACAACAGTATCACTGTGCTTGATTGGCCAGCAAACTTGCCTGACCTTAACCCATAGAGAATCTGTGGGGTATTGTCAAGAGGAAGATGAGACACCAGATCCAACAATGCAGACGAGCTGAATGCTGCTATCAAAGCAACCTGGGCTTCCATAACACCTCAGCAGTGTTACAGGCTGACCGCCTCCATGCCACACCGTATTGATGCAGTAATTGATGCAAAAGGAGCCCTGACCAAGTATTGAGTGCATTTACTGAATATACATTTCAGTAGCCAACATTTCAGATTTTAAAATCATTTTTCAAGCTGCTGTTATAAAGGATTCTAATTTAGTGAGATAATGACTTTTGGGTTTTCATTGGCTGTAAGCCATAATCATCAACATTAACAGAAATAACACTTGAAATAGATCACTCTGTTTGTAATGACTCTATATCAGAGTTCCCAAGCTCCAGTCCTCAAGGTCCACCAACAGGTCATGTTTTCTGGATTTCCTTAGTATTGCCCAGTTGATAATTGCATCACCTGTGCAATACAAAGGAAATCCTGAAAACATGATCTGTTGGTGGGCCTTGAGGACTGGAGTTGGGGAACCCTGCTCTATATATTATATGATATTCACTGTTTGTATTGAAGAACTGAAATAAATTAACTTTTTGATATTCTAATTTTGTGAAAAGCACCTGTACATTGCTAGCCCTAAGAGTGCATTCTTCTGATTAGTGGGTGTCTCCCAGGAAATTAGCCCCTCACCAATCACATCTTGAAACCATATATTCAAGGAAGTCCCCTTCATTGTTAATGCTCCAATTACCCCACATAGATAGTGCCTATACAGTCATGGCCAAAAGTTTTGAGAATGACATAAATATTAATTTTTACAAAGTCTACTGCTTCACTTTTTCTAATGGCAATTTGCATATACACCAGAATGTTATAAAGAGTGATCAGCTTAACAGCAATTACTTGCAAAGTCAATATTTGGCTAGAAAATGAACTTTATCCCCCAAAACACATTTCAACATCAATGCAGCCCTGCCTTAAAAGGACCAGCTAACCTCTTTTCAGTGATTGCTCCATTAACACAGGTGTGGGTGTTGATGAGGACATGGCTGGAGATCAATCTGTCATGATTAAGTAAGAATGACACCACTGGACACTTTAAAAGGAGACTGGTGCTTGGCATCATTGTTTCTCTTCTGTTAACCATGGTTATCTCTAAAGAAACACGTGCAGTCATCATTGCAATGCACAAAAATGGCCTAACAGGGAAGAGTATCGCAGCTAGAAAGATTGCACCTCAGTCAACAATTTATCGCATCATCAAGAACTTCAAGGAGAGAGGTTCCATTGTTGCCAAAAAGGCTTCAGGGCGCCCAAGAAAGACCAGCAAGCACCAGGACAGTCTCTTAAAAGTGTTTCAGCTGCGGGATCGGGCTACCAGCAGTGCAGAGCTTGCTTATTAATGGCAGCAGGCTGGTGTGAGTGCATCTGCACGAACTGTGAGGCGGAGACTCGTGGAGCAAGGCCTGGTCTCAAGGAGGGCAGCAAAGAAGCCACTTCTCTCCAGAAAAAACATCATGGACAGACTGATATTCTGCAAAAGGTACAGGCAGTGGACTGCTGAGGACTGGGGTAAAGTTATTTTCTCTGATGAATCCCCTTTTCGATTGTTTGGGACATCAGGAAAACGCCTCATTCGGAGAAACAAGGTGAGCGCTACCACCAGTCTTGTCTCATGCCAACTGTTAAGCATCCTGAAACCTTTCATGTGTGGGGTTGCTTCTCAGCCAAGGGAATCGGCTTTCTCACAGTCTTGCCTAAAACACAGCCATGAATAAAGAATGGTACCAGAATGTCCTCCAAGAGCAACTTCTCCCAACCCTCCAAGAGCAGTTTGGCGATCAACAATGCCTTTTCCAGCATGATGGAGCACCTTGCCATAAAGCAAAGGTGATAACTAAATGGCTCAGGGAACAAAACATAGAGATTTTGGGTCCATGGCCTGGAAACTCCCCAGATCTTAATCCCATTGAGAACTTGTGGTCAATCATCAAGAGACGGGTGGACAAACAAACACCTGAAAATTCTGACAAAATGAAAGCATTGATTGTGCAAGAATGGACTGCTATCAGTCAGGATTTGGTCCAGAAGTTGATTGAGAGCATGCCAGGAGAATTGCAGAGGTCCTGAAGAAGAAGGGTCAACACTAGAGTTGAGCGATACTTTCCGATATCCAAAAATATCGGATCGGAATGGTATCGCCGATATCACTAAATATCGGCGATATCCGATTCCGATACCGGAAGTCCCATGTAAGTCTATGGGAACAAAATATCGCAACTAAAAAAACACTTTCTTTCCTTGTAAACACAAAATATACACACATAGAATACATATATATATATATACTATATATATATATATACATGTCATTGTGACATATATATATATATACATATATGTATAGTTTATACACTTCTACATAGTAAAATAGCCTCTGATTCAATTGCCGGGTAAAGCCGGCTTCTGTGAAAAGACAGAAGCACCCGACATGAAATGACACTTGGTGTACATAGGGTTAACCATGTCTTTTCATGTCGTTTGCTATCTGATTTGCACAAACAATTACATCAGTCTATGTGTGCAAAATTTCACACCTGTAGGGGTTAATTAAAGTTGTAAATTCGTTGTAAAAAAAACGGACTTTTTTGCTACGAATTTACACCTTTAATTAACCCCTACAGGTGTGAAATTTTGCACACATAGACTGATGTAATTGTTTGTGCAAATCAGATAGCAAAGGACATGGTTAAACCTATGTACACCAAGTGTCATTTCATGTCGGGTTCTGCATTTTCACAAAAGCCGGCAATTGAATTAGCGGCTATTATACTATGTAGAAGTGTATGAACTATAAATATAAATATATATATATGTGTCACAAATTCAATGACATGTATATATATATATATGGGTGTAAAATTGTTTAAAGAAAATGCGTGGGCTCCCGCCCTATTTTCGCAACCAGACAGACAAAGCCAGCGAATGGGGCAGATAATAATAGCCCAGAGAGGGACCATTATTTTTGGCCCCCCCCTGGCTACTAACATCTGCCCCCAGACACCCCAGAAAAGACAAATCTATAATTAGATTCGCCCTTTCTGGCACTTTGCCCGTCTATTCCCATTGCCCTGTAGCGGTGGCGAATGGGTTAATATGGGGTTAAAGCCACCTTGCAATTGAAAGGTGACTTTAAGCCAGGTTAATAATTGAGAGCTGTCAATTAGACAACTATCAATTATTAATCCTATTGCATGAAATAAAAATAAAACACACACACTTTAATTAAAAATCATTTTAATGAAATAAAGACACATGTTTTTGACCATCTTTTATTTGACTGCAAAAACCATTTCCTGTAATAAAAATAAAATAAAAAAGCAAAATTATTCTTACCTATCCCATGCACAGTCAGGTCCCACGGTGTAATCCTTCAGAAAGGGTTAATGTTTACTGCAGGGACCGCAGCTAATGCTGCAGCCTCACAGTAAACCCCCAAATGAATGAGTTCCTCTCCTGGCTGACAGGAGAGGAAGTGGAAAGCTTAATTGATTGCTTTCCACTTTCACTTCAGGTCAGCCAGGGACACAATCAGTGACGTCAGAGGGAACTGATTAACAAAAATAGGGGTTCCCTTCGAAAAAAAAATGGCGTCGGGTCCCCCCTATTTTTGTTAACCAGCCTGATGAAGCAGACTGCTGAGCAGTGGCGTACCGTGAATGAAGCAGACCAAGCAGCTGCTATGGGGCCCGGACAGGTGAGGGGGCCCTCGACGGTCGGGTAGCTGTGCTGACACAGTACTACCAGGGGGTCGGCGGGGGAGGGGGAGCGCAGCTCTTCTATATACTCACCCCTCCTGGTGCGGTCTCTGCAGCCCCTGCTCTTCTCCCACGGTCTCCGACGCCTGTGTTCAGCGGTCAGGTGGTACCGCTCATTACAGTCATGAATACGCACATATTCATGACTTTAATGAGCTGTCCCGCGTGACCGCTGAACACTGGCGGCGGAGACCGTGGGAGAAGAGCAGGGGCTGCACAGACCGCGCCGGCGGAAGGGTGAGTATAAGGGATATTTACCTGTCCCGTTCCACCGTTGCTCGCGTCCTCTTGCTGCAATGTTCAGGTCAGAGGGCGCGATGACGTCGTTAGTGCGCGCCGCGCCCTCTGCCTGATCATTCACTGCTGGAGGACCCCGAAGACAGCGGCACTCAGCAGTGGAGAGAGGACAGGTAAATATCTCAGGTGCCGGGGCCCTGAACGAGCGGTGACATCGGCACCTGGTGTCACCCCCTGCTCAGGACACCGGCACCTGGCCCCCAGCGACGAAAGGTGAGTATGTCTTTTTTTTTTTTTTGGTTGCAGCAGCTGCGGCAGCATAAGGGCCTATACTATGGAGCATCTATGGGGGCACAATCTATGGGGGCATAATACATTTTTTTGTTTAATGTGTCCCCTCACTGTGCTGGCACTTTACATTTACAATGGCTCTGGGTTTTTTTTTTGGGGGGGCCAATTCAGACTTTTGCTCTGGGGCCCCATGATTTCTATGTACGCCCCTGCTGCTGAGGCATGGTATTTAAGGCTGTTAAGGAGCCAATATCCATGGACCTTGCCAGCAGCGTCGGACTGGAGTACCTTGGGCCCACCAGAGAAAAAATATTCTTGGGGCCCACCATCATACTTCCCAACCTTTGAAGAAGGGAAAGAGGGACAAAGGCTGTGGCACGCTGTGCCTGCTGCAGCAAATTTTAGGCCATGCCACGTTGCACCACAGACTGTCCAGGAGTTGGTGGATGCTTTAGTCCAGGTGTGGGAGGAGATCCCTCAGGAGACCATCCGTCGCGCTCATCAGGAGCATGGCCAGAAGTTGTAGTGAGGTCATACAGCATACCTCCCAAATTTTGAAGACAGGAAAGAGGGTTAAAGGCTGCGGCGCGCGTAGGGCGTCGCTGCAAATTTTAGGCCACGCCCCGACCACACCCATTTAACAGCTAATCACACCCATATCCTGGCCCCAAGCGTACCCATTTAGCACTGCTGATCACACTGACTGGCAATGAGGGCACAGTGGCTGGTACTGAGGAAAAGAAAGAAAGAGCAGCGAGAGAGAAAGAACAAACAGAGAAAGAAAGAGAGGAAAGAAAGAAAAGAGAGAGAGAAAGAAAGAACAGAGAGAAAAAAGAACAGAGAGCGAGAAAGAAAGAACAGAGAGCGAGAAAGACTAGAGAGAGAAAGAAAGACTAGAGAGAGAGCCAGAGGCGTAGCTAAGGTTTTGGTTTAGTGGGGGCGAAACTTCTGACTGGGCCCCTAATCAGAGAACCTCAGCAAATGACCGCGCTGTTGCCAAAAATAATCTATATATAAAAAGACCAATATTGATATTACCGCCATATGGTCTGGGTAAATAATACCAGTCCTACAGAACATATAATAGATTACAGCACAGGTACAGATAATGACTTACCGCTGATATTCTTTCTAATGGAATTGTTCACTTTTCATTTCTTTTCCATCTGGCCCAGACCGACATGACGACTTCTCCAGCCAGGACTCGACTGCAGAGATTACAACAAAGACACATTTCACTTCTCATATTTTTAGCACTGTCTTGGTCACCAATTGGACTATTCTCAACCTGCACAAACTCCTCATCCTGCTGATACCCCAATACTGAGCCGCTGCTGCCATATGTGTCCCTATTTCTGCACCTGATACCCCAATACTGAGCCGCTGCTGCCATATGTGTCCCTATTACTTCACCTGATACCCCAATACTGAGCTGCTGCTGCCGTATGTGTCCCTATTACTGCACCTGATACCCCAATACTGAGCCGCTGCTGCCGTATGTGTCCCTATTACTGCACGTGATACCCCAATACTGAGCTGCTGCTGCTGACGTATGTGTCCCTATTACTGCACCTGCTGTGTGGTTCTGTGTGACCTCTAAATTTTAAAGCACCCCTCTAGAATATAGTAATGCCGGGTGCAAGTGCCCTAGAAAACAGTGACCATATTTTGTCCCCTAGACTGTAATAATGCCCTGTGTGCCCCTTTGACAGTCACAGTAACCCGAGTTCCCCTATAACAATAAGTGTCCACTTTACATTTAATAATGTCCCAAGTCTCCCCCTGTACATCTCCCCTATACACAGAATAATGCCCCTCACTGGATATATAGTGACCCTTAATGTCCCCAAACTATTTAATGGGTCCAACACTGTATGATGGCCCCTAGATAGCATCCATACAGCATAATACACCAGATAGTCCTCAATATAGTATAATGCACCCCCATAGGCAGCCTCTATATATAATAAACCCCCATAGGCAGAGTCTATAATATAATGCACCACCATAGGCAGCCGCTATATTATAATGCACCCCCATAGGCAGCCTCTGTAGTATAATGCATCCCCATAGGGAGTCTCTGTAGTATAATGCACCCCAATATGGAGCCTCTGTAGTATAATGCAGCCCCCATATACAGCCTCTGTAGTATAATGCACCCCCCATATACAGCCTCTGTAGTATAATGCACCCCCATTAAAAAAAAAAAAAACAATACTCACCTCCCGGCTCCTGTGCTGCTCACTGTTCTCCCTCTCAGCGTCTGACAGCGGGCGCCGGCAGGTGATGTCATCGCGCCCGCTGTCAGACGCTGAGAGGGGGATTATGGGAGAGAAGGAGCGCTCGCTCCTTCTCTCTCTATGCGGTCAGCTGTATCGGCTGGATGCCGATACAGCTGACCCTCCGATGACGGGTGGGGGGCCCACTGCTGGCACCGGGCCCCCCCAACGCCTGTTCAGGCCCCATAGCTTCTGGGCGGCAGAGCAGGAAGATCGATTCTCCCTGCTCTGCCGCAGAATGTAACTGTATCGGCGTGCTGTGCACGCCGATACAGTTACTGTAGCGTAGCTCCGGGTGGGCCCCCTCAGAGCGCGGGGCCCGGGGCCACCGCCCCCTCTGCCCCGCAACCTATCCTTTCAAATCAGGGCCCACCACGCAGGAGCTGGGGCCCACCGGAGGTTTCTCCGGTGGCTCAGTCCGACCCTGCTTGCCAGCCTGATAATACCAGGCCACAGCAGTCTGCTTATCTTTGCTGGTTAACAAAAATAGGGGATCCCGTCGAAAAAATTTGGCGTGGGGTCCCCCCTATTTTTGTTAACCAGCCAGATGAAGCAGACTGCTGAGGCCTGGTTTTTCAGGCTGGTAAGGAGCCAAGATCCATGGACCTTGCCAGCCTGATAATACCAGGCCACAGCAGTCTACATATCTTGGCTGGTTAACAAAAATAGGGGATCCCCTCGAAAAAAAATTGGCGTGGGATCCCCCCTATTTTTGTTAACCAGCCAGATGAAGCAGACTGCTGAGGCCTGGTTTTTCAGGCTGGTAAGGAGCCAAGATCCATGGACCTTGCCAGCCTGATAATACCAGGCCACAGCAGTCTGCATATCCTGGCTGGTTAACAAAATAGGGGATCCCCTCGAAAAAAAATTGGCGTGGGGTACCCCCTATTTTTGTTAACCAGCCAGATGAAGCAGACTGCTGAGGCCTGGTTTTTCAGGCTGGTAAGGATCCAATATCCATGGACCTTGCCAGCCTGATAATACCAGGCCACAGCAGTCTGCTTAGCTTGGCTGGTTAACAAAAATAGGGGATCCCCTCGAAAAAAAAACGGCGTAGGGGTCCCCCTATTTTTGTTAACCAGCCAAGTAAAATGCAGACTGCTGCGGCCTGGTATTAAAAGACTGTCAAGGCCCATGGATTTTGGCCCTCAACAGCCTGATAATACCAGGCTACAGCAGCCCCACATTTGGCGCATCAAAAGATGTGCCAATTGTGGCACTTTACCCGGCTCTTCCCACTGCCCTGTAGCGGTGGCAAGTGGGGTAATAAGGGGTTAATGTCACCGTTGATTGCACGGTGACAATAAGCCCGGTTAATAATGGATAGGCGTCAATAAGACACCGATCCATTATTAATCCCAAAGTTTTTAAATGTATAAAAAAAAGACAAAGCAAGAAAAAAGAAAGAAAAAAAAACACAGTTTTCATTAATTTTATTATACTCTCATTCCTGCGACGCCATCGATCTCCTGTAAAAAAATAAAAAAAACAAACCAACAGTATACCACCTGTCCGACGCAGTCCATAGTAATGAGTGTCCCACGACAATCCAGCTCTGCTACATCGCAATGACAGGCAGAGCCTGTCATCGCGACGCAGCACAGCTGATTACCTGCTTCCCCGGCGGTGACATCATCGGACTGACTGCTTTACGGCCGGGATTACCCAGCAGTCACTGCAGTTATGGCGAGAAACTGCATGTGACCGCCGGGGAAAGATGATGGCGGCCATCAAGCAGTCCAGGCCGTGACCGCCAGAGATCTTCTGCCAGGTAAGTGCCGCTGACTCCTGACAGACCCGACCGACGGACACTGACAGTGACAGTGACAATTCCGATTCCGGTATCCGATAAGACGACAATATCGGAACTCGGAATCGAAAGTCCGATACAGCTAATATCGGCCGATACCCGATATTTGCAGTATTGTATCGCTCAACACTAGTCAACACTGCAAATATTGACTTGCTGCATTAACTCATTTTAACTGTCAATATAAGCTTTTGTTACTCATATGTTTGCAATTATTATATTTCTGTCTGTGATAAAAACATCTGTCAAACACACATAAAAACCAGAGGGCAGCAGATCATGTGAAAATATAATATTTGTGTCATTCTCAAAACTTTTGGCCATGACTGTGCAAGCAGTAAGTCTGCATCCACACTTAAATACAATATACCGTATTATATATCAGTAAGAAACGCCAAGCAACAATGTTGCTGCTGGTAACAGATCCATTGATATTCATTATTCATGAAAACTAAAATGCTGAGGTGTTTACCAATGGTTCATTAGTTTTAGCCAAATTCTGAATAAACATAATTACGTCTATAAACTGCTGTGACAGGATTATGAAAAGGAGAATGCAGACACTTGAGACAAGCTCTCCTGGGTGGAACTTTTACTGATGAGGTAAATTATCACATCTTATACGTCCTCAGGGATTCAGTTATATCTAAAAAATGAAGAAGCAATTATAAGGTGTTAGTTTATCAAATCTATTCACTCAGCTAATCTTTTATAACATTGTTGTAACGTTTAAAGGAGTACTTTAGTTTATGAAACCAAAGTTTACTCATTGCATGATGGGAAGTTTTGTCATTTTCTTGTACATTTTCTGTATCATTTTTTTGCAAATGTGCAATAGGTTAGATTTACAACTTTGGGACCACTACCTAAAAGCATAGAGATCACTTCTATTCGGACTTCTCCTGAATACAGATGCTGCCGGCTACCATAGCTTGCAGAATAGGACTTAGAATTATTCCGAATAAGACATATGTTTAAGTTTTTTTGCTGCGAGAAAGTATGGAACATTTTTCATCCATGCCAGATCAAATTTTCATCCATTTCTGGTCCATGTGTTCTTCTGTGTTGATTTGTCTTTCTCCTATGCAAAACAAAAATGTCTATCTCCTCCTACCCATTAGACAGTAAAAAATGACAGTTTTAGGTTAACTGCGTGCTGTCTTCTAAGTAGAGATTAGAGGATCTATCTGTTAGGCTTTGGGATTCTCCTACTGCACAGGGTGGACCCCAAGCCTTGTCTTTTTCTGCGGACTCCCATTCGGTCTCGACTGCAGTGGATGCTGCTCAGCAAAGACGTCGGTCCCAGCATCTTGCTCAGACTCGTGCTGTGTGCTCTGTTACTGCTGCCTCTCCAGGTTCAGCTAGCTATAGTAACTAGCAATATACAATGGCGAGCACTCATTCCTGAGGCTGAGTCCAGGAGTCACTCTACTGAGCATGCTCGCGAGGTGGCGACCTCTCATTGGTGGTCGGTTGTCAGCTGCTCAGGTCCCGCACTGGCTCCGGATTGGTCCACGAGCAAGGTCCTGTCTGACTGGACTTAGGGGAGTCTATAAAAGGATCTTTTGGATGCCTGTCGGTTCGCTAATATCTCTAATATTGCTGTGTGTGATCAGGTGGGACAGTTACCACCCTGGATGCAAGTGTGCTGCTATTAGCACTGCGAGTTTGGTTCTCGTCAGGCAGTGTAAGGTGGGAACTCCCGCTTGAGCCTAACACTTGCACTGGGCGACAGCATGTGCATGTTTCACAGACCATGTGACAGGGCAGGCTCAATCACCAGCATAGTGGGGGGTGAGTTTAGGGAGTAGGGACCCCAACCAGCGTCATCTGCTAATACTCCTGTGGCGTCTAACAGGGTATAGCACCGAGTGCTCTTTCTTAGTACTGCTCTGAGGAGCAACCGAGCAGGTACTTTGCACTCTTCCCACATGGAGTGACCTTTAAGTCTGAGTGTGCTCAGTGCTTGCATGCAGCATCACTCCGATATTGTCTCTATCTGCGGTTCTTCCATCACCGCACGGTGGACCCTGGGTTGCAATCGCACCTTATCTTAATTTATATTAGATGTGATCTGCAAGCCCTAACACCATCAAAATTCAAATTTTTATGTTTGCACAAATTTTCCCAGGAATTTAAAGTCCTTTTTTATGCACCGGGATCTTTTCAGACCCCAAAGCTTAACAAATATCATATGTAAAAAATAGAAAAAATTCTTCTGCTCATCTTACCGCTCACGTCTCCAGACCCTCTGCTCCTTATCACCACCCATCTGGTCCTTGTCACAGCTTCTGATCCCCATTGCAAGCACTGAAATCCTCTGGTCTCTTTGGAGTTGGGATTTCCATTTTTGATGAGGCCAAGGAGAGTTCTGTTCCACCGTGTGAAAGGTTACAACATCATGAAATTATGATTTTTGCTGTGACCTTACACCTGCATGCCCAAAACCATCACAATCCTCATCAGAGCCAGAAGTCACGGATTAGTGTGAAAGACTCGAGGATTCCAGCACTCGCTGCAGGGTTCAGAAGATGCGACACAAACTGGCAGGGTGATGCTGGGGAGCAGAGGGACCAGAGAGGTGAACGGTAAGGTGAGTAGAATTTTATTTTTATGTTTTTATGCCCCGTTTCGGTTCATAGAAATGGAAACTGAGGTCTGTTAGGGTTCGAGTTCCCAATGCTGCACAAGGGGAATCTCGAGCCATTCCCGCTGCAGTCCCCCATCCGTCTCCGGCCGCAGTGGAACCTGCTCAGCTGAGACGTCGGTCCCAGCGTCTTGCCCGGTATAATACTGTGCAGAGATTTGCTGCTGCCTCTCCTGGGTCTTTGGTTATAACCAGTGCTGGAGCAGGCAGATTTGGGACTAAGTCCTCTGTTTCTTCTTCTGAGCATGCCCAGGGCAAGATCTCCCATTGGAGATCAGGGGTCACATGCTCAGATACAGCTATGACTCCTATTGGTCCTCCAGGAAGGTCCTGTAGCTGTTTGTGATCTGAAGCAGCTTTCTATTGGTCCTTTCTGGAAGGTCTTCTACTCGTGGCCGCTATAAAAGGTTGTCCTGACCGCACGTCCGTGCGCTAGTATCAAACCTTTATGTGCTTAGCGCCAGTATGGTCATGCATGTGTGTGGTTAGGGTGGCTGAAATACGCCATTACAATACCGACCTAATCAGTGAGGAGCTTGGTATGCTAGCTGGTCAGGGCCGGTGTCTTAAATGCCTTTTGAATACCGGCATAACCGGTGAGGAGTTTGGTTGCCATGTTCAGGGCCTGGAGTACAGATGCCATAGATAGCGCATGACCACTTCCTATGTTCGCTTAGCAGTCAACTGTGTACCTGGAAACAGTGGGGTTTCTCAGCGGCTCTGTGACGCAACAGGGTTCGCTTTAAAACGCTAGTCAGCGCCCTAGCGTTTTACTTTGCGGCTCACTGAAGCTAAGTGAGTTCGCACTTATCGCCATATAGCGCTGCGGCATTCCCACTAGCGGCTCCGTGGATTAACAGAGTTCGCACTTTCTGAAACAGCGCGCTATGGCGTTTATTTTAGCGACTCTGTGGGATATCAGAGTTCGCTACTTACGCCATCTTACTAGCAGCAGACTCTGCCTGCACGGTGGACCCCGGGCTGCAAATGCAACTCTCTACATTATTTATTAGGTGCGTTCCGCAGACCCTAACATAATCCTAGCGTCAGGGTCTGGCTAGTAAAATGGCGGATGAACAGCGTTTACAGCTGTACATCCAGCAGCTGGAGGGTAGGTTGGCGACTCTTGAGTGCACAACCTCAGCTGCGGATGTTACCGCAGTCGCTGTTCAGGCTGCTAGCGTAGCTGCAGCCAGTTTGTCCTCTGCCACCTCTGCTCCTACATTGTCCCACCTCCCGCTTCCAGACAAGTTTGCTGGTGACAGCAAGCAATGTAGGGGATTCGTGAGTCAGTGCTCCATACACCTCGAGCTTCTGGCTGCATGTTTCCCCACAGATTGGGCACAAGTGGGCTTTGTGATAGCTCTTCTGTCGGGCAGAGCGTTGGAGTGGGCAACGCCGCTGTGGGAGTGCGACGACCGTGTGGTGCAGAGCGCTTCTCGTTTTCTGGAGGCTCTGAAAAAGGTTTTTCTAGGACCTCAGGTCACCAACGATACGGCGCTCCAACTGCTGGCAAGTACCCAGGGTTCGGCTTTGGTCAGCCATTTTGCTGTCCAATTTTGGACTCTGGCCTCGGAATTAGAGTGGCCAGATAAAATCCTCATTCCCGTGTTCTGGAGAGGACTGGCGGGTCATGTGAAGGATGCCCTGGCTACCAGGGAGATTCCTGCCACACTGGAGAAGCTTATCGCTATTTCCACCAGCGTCGACCTTCGTTTCCACGAGCGAAGGCTGGAACGTTCCCAGTGTAGGCAAAGGGTTCGGCTAGCTCCTACCATCGTCACCCCTCTGGAGTCGCCCGTTCAGACGCCCGACCTTCAGGAGGTTGCTCCTGCGTTATCTAAATCTCAGGCCACTCGTCCATCCCCGATTTGTTATATTTGCCAGCTGCCGGGACATTTTGACAACCGATGTCCACAGCGGCTGAATAAATGGTTGCGCCCAGTAACCGTCCAGGAACAGGGTCACTGGACGCCATGACTTTTGCCCCTAAAGTGCTCCTCAAGGGGACAATTACTCACGGTTCTACCACCCTACCCGTCAAGCTGTATGTGGATTCTGGGGCAGAGGGGAATTTTATGTCGTCCTCCTTTGCTTCTCGCCACACCATGCCTTTGGTGTTGCTGGCTGAACCAGTGTCGGTACAGGTATTAAACGGAACAATTCTGCCCATACAAATCACCCATCAGTCTGTCCCTGTTAAGGGTCTGCGGAACGCACCAAATATATGATGTAGAGAGGTGCGTTCGCAGCCCGGGGTCCACCGTGCAAGCGGTGCCTGCTGCTAGTAAAAATGGCGTAAGAAGCAAACTCTGTTATCCCGCAGAGTCGCCAACATAAACGCCGTAAAGCGCAGTGGCAATAAGTGCGAAACTCTGTTACCTTACAGAGCCGCTAGAAGGAGAGCCGCAGCGCTATATGGCGATGTGTGCGAACTCACTAAACACAACTGAGTCGCAAAGAAAACACGCTAGCCATGCTACCCTTTTATAGCAACAGCTACAGGACCTGCCAGAAACAAGGACCAATGAAACTTGCTCCAGAACACCAGTAGTAACAGGGCCTTCCTGGCGGACCAATAGGAGCTGCTGCAGCACCTGAGCATGTGACCCCTGATCTCCAATGAGAGATCTCACTCTGGGCATGCTCAGAAGGGAAAACGCAGGACTTTGTCCCAAAGACGTCTGCTCCAGCACTGGCTATAATAGCAGATCCAGGAAAGGCAGCAGCAAGTCACTGCACAGTACTGGAGTGGGCAAGACGCTTGGACCGACGTCTCTGCAGAGCAGGCTCCACTGCGGCCGGAGATGAATGGGAGACCGCAGCGGGGCTGGTTCGAGACTCCCCTTGTGCAGCAGCGAGAACTCGAACCCTAACATTGCCCCCCCTTCTCTGGGCCTCGCTGCGTTCAAAGGCAGCGATGAGCTGCGGAGCGTGAACATGGTCGGCAGGCTCCCAAGACCTATCCTCAGGCCCATAGCCCCTCCAGTCCACCAAATAAAACTTTTTGCCCCGTACCACCTTACACCCTACGATGGCGTTCACCTCATGGTCATCCGTAGATGAACCCGATGTCCCGGCAGATGACTCAGAAAACCGGGACATGAGCACGGGTTTCAGGAGGGATGCGTGAAAGGTGTCGGAGATACCCAGGCGTGGTGGAAGAGCCAAACGGTATACCACAGGGTTAACCTGCTCGAGGACCTTGAAAGGACCCAGGTAGCGGGGTGCCAACTTAGTGGACTCAACTCGCAGCCTGATGTTACGGGCGGAGAGCCACACCATGTCCCCAGGAGCAAATGTTGGAGCGGGGCGCCGATGTGCGTCGGCGGAGGACCTCATCCTCTCCTTTGATGCCTGAATGGCATCCTAAGTACGGTCCCAAATGTCCCGTGCCTCCACAGCCCAGTCTGCCACCCTGGAGTCGGCGGAAGACACAGGCATGGGCGCGGAACCCGCGGATGCTGACCGTAGTTTAGGAGGAATGGAGTCTGTCCGGTGGAATCAGCCACAGCATTGTTTAGTGCAAACTCAGCCCATGGTAGCAAGGATGCCCAGTCATCCTGCCTGGCCGAGACAAAATGTCGTAGATAGGTGACCAAGGTCTGGTTGGCCCTCTCTACCAACCCATTTGTCTCAGGATGGTACGCTGAAGAGAGATTTAACTCAATACTGAGTAGACGACAAAGCTCTCTCCAGAACCGAGACGCAAACTGGGGACCTCGGTCACTGACAATTTTGTCCGGCATGCCGTGTAGACGGAAGATGTGCCTAACGAACAACGCTGCCAGAGCCCGTGCAGAAGGTAACCGTGGTAGCGGCACCAAATGCACCATTTTGGAAAAATGGTCGGTGATTACCCAAATGATGGTGCAACCCCGAGACTTGGGCAAGCCCACCACAAAGTCCATTCCAACCATCTCCCAGGGCCTGTCTGCCACCGGCAAAGGGTAAAGTAACCCAGCTGGCCGATGTCGTGGAGACTTATTCTTGGCGCAGGAGACACACGCCCGAACATAGTCCCCAACGTCACGGACCATATGCGGCCACCAGTATGTCCTCGCCAGCAATTCAGATGTCCTCTTTGCCCCAAAGTGTCCACCCACCCTGGACGAATGTGCCCAAGAGAGTACCTCCGGTCGCAAGTTGGTAGGTACAAAAGTCTTGCCCGGGGCACAGACTCTAGCGAAACCGGGGCCACTGTTCTCAAGCTCTCTGTGGGGACAATAAGCCGAGGCTCCTCCACCTCCTCCTCAGAGACACCACAGAGCGAGAGAGAGCGTCGGCACGAATATTCTTCTCTCCCGAGAGGAAATGCAGTGTGAAATGAAACCGGAGAAGAACAAGGACCATCTGGCCTGGCGAGAATTTAGCCGCTGGGCTGTCTGCAGATATACCAAATTTTTGTGGTCAGTGAAGACTTGGAAGAGAAAGCGAGCCCCCTCCAACAGATGTCTCCACTCAGAGAAAGCCAATTTCATTGCTAACAACTCCCAGTCCCCAATGGAATAATTCTTCTCCGCTGGTGTGAAGGTCTTGGAGAAGAAGAAGCAAGGATGCTTTCGACCTTGAGCATCCTTTTGAAAGAGGACTGCTCCAGCACCAACGGATGAGGCATCCACCTCCAATATGAATGGCTTATCAACATCAGGGCGGCGTAGAATGGGAGCGCTAGCAAACTGAAACTTAATTGAGATGAAAGCCTTGGAGACTTCCTCAGACCACAATTTGGATTTGCTCCCTTCTTGGTGAGGGCTACCAAGGGAGCTACCAAAGTTGAGAAATGGGGAATGAACTGGCGATAATAATTAATGAACCCCATAAAGCGCTGCACCGCTTTAAGGGAATGAGGTTCTTGCCAGTCCATCACAGCTTGTAAGTTGGCAGGATCCATAGCCAATCCCTGGGCGGAGATGATATAGCCCAAGAATGGTAAAGACTCCTGCTCAAACCTGCATTTCTCCAAGTTTGCATAAAGGGAATTTGCCCGCAAGAGGTCGAAGACCCTGCAGACATCTTTCCGGTGGGAGTCAATATCTGGAGAGAAGATGAGAATATCATCCAGATAGACCACGACCGAGGTGGAAAGCATATCCCGGAAGATGTCATTAACAAAGTCTTGGAAAACGGCTGGGGCGTTACAGAGCCCAAAGGGCATCACCAGATACTCATAGTGCCCATCCCTGGTATTAAAAGCCATCTTCCACTCGTCCCCCTCGCGGATGCGAATCAGGTTGTAAGCACCTCGCAGGTCTAATTTGGTAAATACCCTTGCTCCCCGAAGCCTATCAAAGAGCTCAGAAATTAAAGGCAGCGGGTATTTATTCTTAACGGTAATGGCGTTAAGACCACTGTAATCTATGCAGGGACGTAATTCTCCGTTCTTCTTTTGCACAAAGAAGAACCCTGCCCCAGCAGGTGACACTGACTTCCTGATGAACCCTCTTGCCAGATTTTCCTAAATGTATTGGGACATAGCCTCCATCTCCGGGAGAGAGAGAGGATAGACCCTTCCCCGGGGAGGTTCTGCTCCAGGCAAGAGGTCAATAGGACAGTCATAGGGGCGGTGAGACGGAAGAGTCTCCGCAGCCTTTTTGGAGAACACGTCTACATAGGACCAATAGCACTTGGGCAGGGAAGTGAGATCTGCGGGTATCCCTGTAGTAGCAACCTGAACACACTCCCTCACACATTTACCTCTACAAGACTCACTCCAACCCCGTATCTTCCCAGAGGACCACTCAATATATGGGGAGTGAAGACGAAGCCAGGGTACTCCCAGCAGAGCCGCATCTATACCCTCAGGAAGGACAAGGAAAGAAATAATCTCCTGATGGGAAGGAGACATAGCTAATGTGAGAGGGATTGTCTGATGTGTGATCTGTGTGGGCAGTATGGAGCCATTCACCACTCGAACAGTCACCGGTTTGGTGAGCATCACCTGAGGTATTGTGTGACGGAGAGCAAAAGCAGAGGACATAAAGTTCCCCTCTGCTCCAGAATCCACACAAAGCTCAACTGTTAGAGTGGATTGACCAAAAGAGATTGTCCCTTTAAAGGACAGCTTGGAGGCGAATGCTGTTGACTCTAGTGAACCTCCTCCCATGGTCACTAGACGCGAACGTGTACGTGATCGCTGGGGACATCTATTGGCATAATGTCCTGGCTGCTGGCACACTCTACAGACCACGGATACTCGAGTGGTCCGAGATTTAGACTCCACTCGAGAAGTCTCCACGGTCTCTGGGGAGTCGGACGCCCGAACGGGAAATTCAAGAGGTTTGGCAAAGGTGGGTGCCAGCCGAAACCTCTGCCTACACTGGGTCCGCTCTAACCTCCGCTCGTGAAAACGGAGGTCGATGCGGGTAGATATAGAAATGAGTTTCTCCAGTGTGGCAGGAATCTCCCTGGTAGCCAAAGCGTCCTTTACATGATCTGCCAGTCCTCTCCAGAACACTGGAATAAGAACTTTATCTGGCCACTCTAATTCATAGGCCAAAGTCCGAAATTGGACTGAGAACTGGCTGACCATGGACAAGCCCTGTGACATTGCCAGCAGTTGGAGCGCAGTATTGTGCGTGACCTGAGGTCCTAAAAAGACCTTTTTCAGAGCCTCTAGAAACCGAGAAGCACTCCGCACCACACGATCGTCTCGCTCCCACAGCGGCGTTGCCCATTCCAACGCTCTGCCCGAGAGTAGAGATAACACAAAACCCACTTGTGCCCGATCCGTGGGGAAACGTGCAGCCAGAAGCTCGAGCTGTATTGAGCACTGACTCACGAATCCCCGACATTGCTTGCTGTCACTGGCAAACTTGTCAGGAAGCGGGAGGTGGGATAACGTAGGGGCAGAGGTGGCAGAGGACAAACTGGCTGCAGCCACGCTAGCAGCCTGAACAGCGACTGCGGTAACATCCACAGCTGAGGTTGTGCGCTCAAGAGCCGCCAACCTACCCTCCAGCTGCTGGATGTACTGCCTTAGACGCTGGTCTTCCGCCATTTTACTAGCCAGACCCTGGTGCTAATATTATGTTAAGGGTCTGCGGAACGCACCAAATATATGATGTAGAGAGGTGCGTTCGCAGCCCGGGGTCCACCGTGCAAGCGGTGCCTGCTGCAAGTAAAAATGGCGTAAGAAGCAAACTCTGTTATCCCGCAGAGTCGCCAACATAAACGCCGTAACAAGCTGTGGCAATAAGTGCGAACTCTGTTACTCCACAGAGCCGCTAGAAGGAGAGCCGCAGCGCTATATGGCGATGTGTGCGAACTCACTAAACACAACTGAGTCGCAAAGAAAACACGCTAGGGCGCTGTCTAGCGTTGAAAGCGAACCCTGTTACGTCACAGGGCCGCTGAGGAAAAGTGCTGTGTCCTGTCAGGCTCTCAGGTACACAGTTAAGTGCTAAGCGTACATAAAGCGTGATCATGTGCTAATGTCCTCGCGGGAGTCACCCGCAATCTATGGCGTCTGAACGCCAGACCCTGAATACGGCAATCAAAACTCCTCACCGGTTATGCCGGTAATCTAGGGCATCTAGGACACCGACCCTGACCAGCTAGCACACCAAACTCCTCACCGATTAAGTCGGTATTCTAGTGGCTTATTTCAGTTGGGTCCCTAACCACACACACGCATGACCACACTGGCGCATAGCATACAATGGTTGATATTAGCACATGGAGGCCCAGCCATGCTACCCTTTTATAGCAACAGCTACAGGACCTGCCAGAAACAAGGACCAATGAAACTTGCTCCAGAACACCAGTAGTAACAGGGCCTTCCTGGCGGACCAATAGGAGCTGCCGCAGCACCTGAGCATGTGACCCCTGATCTCCAATGAGAGATCTCACTCTGGGCATGCTCAGAAGGGAAAACGCAGGACTTTGTCCCAAAGATGTCTGCTCCAGCACTGGCTATAATAGCAGATCCAGGAAAGGCAGCAGCAAGTCACTGCACAGTACTGGAGTGGGCAAGACGCTTGGACCGACGTCTCTGCAGAGCAGGCTCCACTGTGACCGGAGATGAATGGGAGACCGCAGCGGGGCTGGTTCGAGACTCCCCTTGTGCTGCAGCGGGAACTCGAACCCTAACAGTCCCACTCACCTTGTCTATGTCTCCTTCCCATCAGGAGAATATATCATTTTTTATCCTCCCTGAGGGTATAGATGAGGTTTTGTTGGGATTACCCTGGCTCTGCCACCACTCTCCCCATATTGAGTGGTCTTCAGGGAGAATTCTGGATTGGGGTAATTTATGTAAAGGCAGATGCATTAGGGATAGCGTGCAGGTCACCACCACATGATGCCCATAGACCTCTCTCCTCTTCCCAAGGTCTATTGGTCCTATGCCGATGTATTCTCGAAGAAGGCTGCGGAGACTCTTCCGCCTCATCACCCCTATGACTGTCCTATCGACCTCTTGCCTGGAGCTGAGCCTCCTAGGGGAAGGGTCTATCCCCTCTCTCTTCCTGAGACAGAGGCCATGTCCTAATATATTCAGGAGAACTTGGCAAGGGGATTCAATAGGAAGTCGGTGTCACCAGCGGGAGCGGGGTTCTTCTTTGTGCAGTAGAACGGAGAGTTACGTCCGTGCATTGATTATAGGGGTCTCAACTCTATCACCGTAAAAAATAAGTACCCTTTGCCGCTAATCTCTGAGCTCTTTGACAGGCTTCGGGGAGCAAGGGTATTTACTAAGCTAGACCTGAGGGGTGTATATAACCTGATTCGCATCCGTGAGGGGGACCAATGGAAGACGGCATTTAATACCAGGGATGTGCATTACAAATTCTGGTAATGCCCTTTGGGCTCTGTAATGCCCCAGCTGTCTTCCAAGACTTTGTGAACGACATCTTCCGGGATATGTTGACCACCTCGGTGGTAGTCTATCTGGATGACATTCTCATCTTTTCTCCAGATATGGCCTCTCACCGGAGAGATGTCTGCAAGGTCTTTGACCTCTTGCGAGCAAATTCCCTATATGCGAAGTTGGAGAAGTGTATGTTTGAGCAGGAGTCTCTACCTTTCCTGTGCTATATCATCTCTGCCCAGGGATTGGCTATGGATCCTGCCAAACTACAGGCTGTAATGGATTGGCAGGAACCCCACTCCCTTAAAGCGGTGCAGCGCTTTATGAAGTTCATTAACTACTATCGCCAATTCATTCCCCACTTCTCTACTTTGGTAGCTCCCTTGGTAGCCCTCACCAAGAAGGGAGCTAAACCCAAGTTGTGGTCAGAGGAGGTCATCAAGGTGTTCTCCTCCATTAAGTCGCATTTTGCCAGTGCTCCCATCTTACATCGCCCTGATGTCGATAAGCCGTTTATTTTAGAGGTGGATGCCTCTTCTGTTGGTGCGGGAGCAGCCCTTTTTCAAAAGGATGCCCAGGATCGGAAGCATCCCTGCTTCTTCTTTTGCAAGACCTTTACACCAGCAGAGAGGAATTATTCCATCGGGGACAGGGAGTTACTGGCTATGAAGTTGGCCTTCTCCGAGTGGAGACATCTTCTGGAGAGGGCTCGCTTCCCCTTCCAAGTATTCATGGACCGCAAGAACTTGGTGTATTTGCAGACAGCCCAGTGGCTAAATTCCTGTCAGGCCAGATGGTCCTTGTTCTTCTCCCGGTTCCATTTCACCCTCCATTTCCTCTCCAGTGAGAAGAACATTCACGCTGATGCTCTATCTCGCTCCGTGGTGTCCTCTGAGGAGGTGGAGGAGGAGCCTCGGCTAATTGTCCCCACAGAAAGTCTAAGAACGGTGTCCCTGGTTTCGCTTGAGTCTGTGCCTCCGGGCAAGACTTTTGTGCCCACCAATTTGCGACCGGAAGTACTCTCTTGGGCACATTCGTCCAGGGTGGGTGGACATTTTGGGACAAAAAGGACTTCTGAGTTGCTGGCGAGGACATACTGGTGGCCGCATATGGCCCGTGACGTCAGGGAATATGTTCAGGCGTGCGTCTCCTGCGCCAAGAATAAGTCTCCTCGACAACGGCCAGCTGGGCTACTTTTCCTTTTACCGGTGGCAGACACACCCTGGGAGATGGTCGGGATGGATTTCGTGGTGGGCTTACCCAAGTCTCGGGGCTGCACCATCATTTGGGTGATAACCGACCACTTCTCCAAAATGGTGCACTTAGTGCCGTTACCACGGTTACCGTCTGCTCGGGCCTTGGCAGCATTATTCATTAGGCATATTTTCTGCCTACACGGTATGCCAGACAAAATTGTCAGTGATTGAGGTCCCCAATTTGCGTCTCGGTTCTGGAGAGAGCTATGCCAAGTACTCAGTATTGAGTTAAACCTCTTCTCTGCGTATCATCCCGAGACAAATGGGTTGGTAGAGAGGGCCAACCAGACCTTGGTCACTTATTTGCAACATTTTGTCTCAGCCAGGCAGGATGACTGGGCATCCTTGCTACCGTGGGCGGAGTTTGCTCTCAATAATGCTGTGGCTGACTCCACCGGACAGACCCCATTCCTCTTGAACTACGGTCAGCATCCGTGGGTCCCGGTTCCCATGCCCGTGTCTTCCGCCGACTCCAGGGTGGCAGACTGGGCTGTGGAGGCACGTGACATTTGGGACCATACCCAGGATTGGTTGTTACCGGCGTTTTGTGAGAAATTCATGTCAATAGCACCTTTAGAAATATATTTTCTAAGAAAATTAGGGATGTTTTAAATACTTATTTTACCCACTGTATATAAAAAATGGATGTCTCTGTTTTTCTTTTCATGGATATTCTGTCTGCTATAACAGAAGGACATGTGGACAGCCTCATAGGCAATCCACTAGGAACACGAATAGTTCTATCAGTTAGAAACAGATTGTACATGTATGTAAAAATTGGATGCCTGAATGAGACTTTTATTGTGTGGTCCTTTCAAATGAGTAGATTTAAACAACAGCAAAAATAAAATGTTATTAAGAAATAGTCCCAAAATCTGAATGATTTTGCACAACTCAGGTCAATCTGGAAAAAAGCATGATGTTTGACTTTAGTCATTGCTATATCACCATTCTCAAGAAATTCTTTACTCTAGTGTGACCACAGTTTCATTTTGCTGACATTTGATTTGTCAAGGCTGGCTCAACGTCATCTGCGCGACATTGAGCCAACACTGGCTAATTAGAAGCCACGCCGGTGATGCCAGAATCTAGGAGATTCGCAAGCCTCCAATCTAGCTTCCAGGTAACACTGGCCTGTATGCTGGACCAGAGTCCTGCAAATCAATCAGCTCATTTCTAGTGATAACCACTTTAAGTTACATTTTCTGAAAACTAAGGGGAGTGGATCATTTATAAGCGCATTTAGGTTTCGTTATTTTGGCAGAGTCTTATTTAACGACAGTACATATAGAAAATTTATGTGCAACTAAACAAATTTGCTTTCAAGTCTCTGTCTCATAATTAGTATTGGGACTCTATCAGATTCTGGCTGATTTACAGTAGAATTGTTTTTTTTTGTGTCTTGCTGGCAGCAAGACACCTAATTAACAGCAGAGCTTTCAAAGACCCTCTAACAAATGCGTTCCTGCATTTTTACGCACAAGAACTCTCATTAGCGGAGCGGTGCTTTGTGATTATTTATACCACTTCTATAATTAAAAATTTTGAAAGCTAATTACAATTATCCATCAGTTTTTCAACATGCCAGCAATGGAGGTCTTAACCTCTTCACAATTCACCTCCAGCCAGTTTTGTCATTTCAACTTTTGTTTCTGACATCTCGGGAACATTAAAAAAGAAAAGGCTAAAGCTGAAATTACTGACTAAAGGGAATGTTTGTGGTCTAGTTCATAAAAGCATACACAGTTTAAAAAAAAAAAGTTTGAATAAGAAAAAATGTCACAGAGGATAATTAAATTAGGAAAAATGCATCAGGACTGTGTTGCAAATTGTGCCAAAAAATGGAGTACCTGTTATGTGTTTTAGATGTTTTTTGCACATTCTGCAACATAGATGTATACAAAATAACATAAATGTAATATATTGCGAAAACTGATATTAGGCATTTTATGAACAAAGAGGTTGTACCACTGACGCCACTGACTTCATCATCATCGGTGCCATTGAAATTGTGTCTACAAATAGCTGTCAAGATGCATAAAGGCTGATCATACACATGCTCTACAGATGTACCAAAGATTATCATAACTCATAACATATCATCTTGATAACTTGTCACAGAAGAATATATCTGCTACTAGTGTGATAGATGTAGATCAGGAGAGCAGACTGTCAGTCAATACACGTCTCACACTGGTAATGCTCACTTTCATTTACAATAAGCCATGGAGGCAGATACTTGAGGAGATCTATGTCCGGCCCATAGATCTTTACAGCTCATTTACATATTAATACAAATATGGATTTCTCTGGAATAAGACATCAGAACTCAAATATCAAGGTATCATTTTACTCATCTTCTTAGGACCTACATATCTATACAGACAGCTTAGGAGGGTTCATCCTACTGACAGATTCTCTTTAACATTGCACAAGCCATTGATCAATGTCAAGTTAAGTGTCAAATATGCTATTTGTGCTTTATTCCTGTTCTGTTTTATGTGAGACAAGAGAACTTTGCTAGATCTACTGTATATTCAAATGAATAAGACAAATGTACCTGCTGATGCGTGTGTCAAGGCAGGAATCTGAAGGCATTTCGCCATCAGCACCATTATCACCCAATGCAGAACTGAGTGGATCCAAGATGGCCGCCGGGTCCTGCAGGAAGGCGGCTTCCTCAGTGCCTGCTGAGGGCAGGCTCTGAGAAGCCTGCAGCAGTGCATGTTCGATCGCTGGTGTAACAGAGTGCTGTGCACACTGTCACACCAGCGATCTGACCCTACACTGTGATGTCCCACCCTGGGACAAAGTAAAAATGTAAAAAAAATAAAAATAAACAAGTGTAAAAAAAATTCCAAAATAAAAGGAAAAAAAAGAAATATTCCCCAATAAATTCATTTCTTCATGTAAATAAAAAAACCAAATCAATAAAAGTACACATATTTGGTATTGCCACGTCCGTAACGACCCGCCCTATAGAACTGTACCACTAGTTAACCCCTTTAGAGAAACCCCTTAGAAAAAAAACAAAGCAAAAAATCAATGCTTTATCATCATACCGCCGAACAAAAAGTGGAGTAACACGCAATCAAAAAGACCGATATAAATAATCATGGTACCGCTGAAAATTTCATCTTGTCCACAAAAAACGAGCCGCCATACAGTGCCATCAGCGAAAAAATAAAAAAGTTATAGCTCGCAGAATAAAGCGATGCAAAAATAATTATTTTTATATATAATTGTTTTTATTGTATAAAAGCGCCAAAACATAAAAAAATTATATAAATGATATATCGCCGTAATCGTACTAACCCGAAGAATAAAACTGCTTTATCAATTTTACCACACGTGGAACGGTATAAACGCCCCCCCAAAAGAAATTCATGAATTGCTGATTATTGTTCATTCTAACCTCCCAAAAATCGAAATAAAAAGCGATCAAAAAATGTCACGTGCTCAAAAATGGTACCAATAAAAACATCAACTCGTACCACAAAAAATGAGACCTCACTTGACTCTGTTGGCCAAAATATTCAAAAATTATAGCTCTCAAAATGTGGTGTTGCAAAAACTATTTTTTTGCAATAAAAAGCGTCTTTTAGCGTGACAGCTGCCAATCATAAAAACCCGCCATAAATAGTAAATCAAACCCCCTTTATCACCCCCTTAGTTAGGGAAAAATAATAAAATTTTAAAAATGCATTTATTTCCATTTTCCCATTAGGGTTAGGCCCTGTGCACACGTTGCGGATTGTGCTGTGGATCCGGACGCCATGTACAGTACAGTGTTAGTGAAGGGAAAAAAAAGCTGTGCACATGATGCAGAATTTTCCGCGCAGATTTGGTGCGGTTTTAAAACCGCAGCATGTCAATTCTTTGTGCGGATTCCGCAGCGGTTTTACACCTATTACGATATAGGTGTAAAACCGCAGGCAAATGTGCAATAATGCGGCAAAATCGCAGTAAATCCGCGCTAAAACCGCAGGTAAAACGTAGGTCGTTTTACCTGCGGTTTTAGCAAAATCAGCGCGGAAAAATCCGCAAGTAAATCCACAACGTGTGCACGGGGCCTTAGGGTTAGGGTTGCGGCTAAAGTTAGGCTTAGGGTTGGGATTGTGGTTAGGGTGTGTTAGGGCTAGGTTTGTGGTTAGGGTTATGGTTAGGGTTGGGACTAGGGTTAGGGTGTGTTTGGGGATAGGGTTGGAGTTAGAATTGGGGGTTTCCACTGTTTAGGCACATCAGGGGCTCCCCAATTGTGACATGGCGTCTGATCTCAATTCCAGCCAATTCTGCGTTGAAAAAGTCAAACGGTGCTCCTTCACTTATGAGCTCTGCCATGCGCCCAAACAGTAGTTTACCCCCACAAATGGGGAATCAGCATACTCAGGGCAAATTGGACAACAACTTTTGGGGTCCAATTTCTCCTGTTACCCTTGTGAAAATAAAATATTGGGGGCGAAAAAATCATTTTTGTAAAAAAAAAGGATTTTTTATTTTTATGGCTTTACGTTATAAACTTCTATGAAGCACTTGGGGGTTCATAGCGCTCACCACACATCTACATTAGTTCCTTGGGTGGTCTAGTTTCCAAAATGGTGTCACTTGGGGAATTTCCACAGTTTAGGCACATCAGGGGCTCTGCAAACGTAACATGACGCCCGTAGACCATTCCATCAAAGTCGGCATTTCAAAACGTCACTACTTCCCTTCCGAGCCCTGACGTGTGCCCATACAGTAGTTTTCTCCCACATATGGGGTATCAGCGTACTCAGGACAAAATGGACAACTTTTGGGGTCCAATTTCTCCTGTTACCCTTGGGAAAATAAAAAGTTGGGGACTTAAAGATCATGTTTGTGGAAAAAATATGATTTTTTTATTTTCATGCTCGGGCGTTATACACTTCTGTGAAGCACTTGGGGGTTCATCACATATCTAGATAAGTTCCTTGAGGGGTCTAGTTTCCAAAATGGTGTCTTTTGTGGGGGTTTCCACTGTTTAGGCTCATCAGGAGCTCTCCAAACACGACATGACGTCCAGCCAATTCTGCGTTGAACAAGTCAAGCAGCACTCCTTCCCTTCCGAGCTCTGCCATGCACCCAAACAGTAGTTTACCCCTACATATGGGGTATCAGCGTACTCAGGACAAATTGCACAACAACTTTGGGGTCTTGTTACCCTTGGGAAAATAAAAATTGGGGTGAAAAGATAATTTTTGTGGAAAAAATATGACTTTTTAATTTTACTGCTCTACGTTATAAACTTGTGTGAAGCACTTGGGGGTTCAAATTGCTCACCACAGATCTAGATAAGTTCCTTAGGGGTCTAGTTTCCAAAATGGGGTCACTTGTGGGGGGTTTCCACTGTTTAGGCACATCTGGGGCACTGCAAACGGAACATGACCCCTATCACCGTCTGCATTCCAAAACGTTATTACTTCCTTTCCAAGCCCTGCAGTCAAATGGTGCTCCTTCCATTCCAAGCTCTGCTGTGCGCCCAAACAGTGGTTTCCCCCCACATATGGGGTATCAACGTACTCAGGACAAATTGGACAACAACTTTTGAGGTCCAATTTCTCCTGTTACCCTTGGAAAAATAAAAAATTGGTGACTTAACCCCTCTCTGACATTAGACGTACTATCCCGTCCATAAAACCCGTGCCATTCTGACCATGGACGGGATAGTACGTCATAGGCGATTAGCTGCGCTCCCGGAGGGAGCGCAGCTAATCGCCGCCGGGTGTCAGCTGATTATCACAGCTGACACCCATGACTGTGTGTCAGGAGCGGTCACGGACCGCTCCCGGCACATTAACCCCTTGCACACCGCGATCAAACATGATCGCGGTGTACTGGGGGCACAGGGGAGGATCGCGCAGGGTGGGGGCTCCCTGCGCGCCCCCCTGAGACCCTCAGAGCAGCGCGATGTGATCGCGCTGCTCTGAGGGCTTCCTCCCTCCCAGGACCCGGATCCAAGATGGCGCTGGGGTCCTGGAGGGAGGCGGCTTCCTCAGTGCCTGCCGAGAGCAGGCATGAGGAAGCGTCCTGCACTGCCTGTCACATCTCTGGTGTGACAGAGTGCTGTGCACACTGTCACACCAGCGATCTGATGAAATACAGTGATGTCCCACCCTGGGACAAAGTAAAAAAGTTAAAAAAAGGAAAAATAAACATGTGTAAAAAAAAATCCAAAATAAATAAAAAATAAAAAAAAATATTCCCCAATAAATTCATTACTTATTGTAAATAAAAAAAATAAAACAATAAAAGTACACATATATGGTATCGCCGCGTCCGTAACGACCCCCCCTATAAAACTGTCCAACTAGTTAACCCCTTTTGTAAACCCCTTAAAAAATAAAAAATAAAAACGAAGCAAAAAATCAGTGCTTTATCATCATACCGCTGAACAAAAAGTGGAATAACACGCGATCAAAAAGACGGATATAAATAAACATGGTACCGCTGAAAACGTCATCTTGTCCCGCAAAAAACGTGCCGTCACACAGCATCATCAGCAAAAAAATAAAAAAGTTATAGCTCGCAGAATAAAGCGATGCAAAAATAATTATTTTTTATATAAAATTGTTTTTATTCTATAAAAGCGCCAAAACATAAAAAAATTATATAAATGAGGTATCGCCATAATCGTACTGACCCGAAGAATAAAACTGCTTTATCGATTTTACCACACGCGGAACAATAAAAACGCCTCACCCAAAGAAATTCATGAATTGCTGATTTTTGTTCATTCTAACCTCCCAAAAATCGAAATAAAAAGCGATCAAAAAATGTCACGTGCTCAAAAATGGTACCAATAAAAGCGTCACCTCGTCCTGCAAAAATTAAGACCTCACATGACATTGTGGGCCAAAATATGCAAAAATTATAGCTCTCAAAATGTGGCGATGCAAAAAACTACTTTTTGCAATAAAAAGCGTCTTTTAGCGTGACAGCTGCCAATCATAAAAATACTATAAATAGTAAATCAAACCCCCCTTTATCACCCCCTTAGTTAGGGAAAAATAATAAAATAAAAAAAATGTATTTATTTCCATTTTCCCATTAGGGTTAGGGTTAGGGTTTCGGCTAAAGTTAGGGTTAGGGTTGGCGCTAAAGTTAGGATTAGGGTTAGAGTTAGGATTAGGGTTAGGGTTGGGATTAGGGTTGGGACTAGGGTTAAGGGTGTGTTGGGGTTAGGGTTGGAGTTAGAATTGGGGGGTTTCCGCTGTTTAGGCACATCAGGGGCTCTCCAAATGTGACATGGCGTCTGATCTCCATTCTAGCCAATTCTGCGTTGAAAAAGTCAAACGGTGTTCCTTCACTTCTGAGCTCTGCCATGCGTCCAAACAGTAGTTTATCCCCACATATGGGGTATCAGCGTACTCTGGACCCCAAGAGTTATTGTGAAATTTGTCCTATTTCTTCTGTTACCCTTGGGAAAATAAAAAACTGGGGGCGAAAATATTATTTTTGTAAAAAAAATAAGATTTTTTTTGTTTTTACGGCTGTACATTATAAACTTCTGTGAAGCACTTGGGGCTTCATAGCGCTCACCACACATCTAGATAAGTTCCTTGTGGGGTCTATTTTCCAAAATGGGGTCACTTGTTGGGGATTTCCACTGTTTAGGCGCATCAGGGGCTCTCCAAATGCGACATGACGCCCCCAGACCATTTCATCAAAGTCTGCAATCCAAAACGTCACTACTTCCCTTTCCGAGCCCTGACATGCGCCCATACAGTAGTTTTCTCCCACATATTGGGTATCAGCGTACTCAGGACAAATTGGACAACAACTTTTAGGGTCCAATTTCTCCTGTTACCCTTGTGAAAATAAAATATTGGGGGCGAAAAAATCATTTTTGTAAAAAAAAAAAGGATTTTTTATTTTTACGGCTGTGCATTATAAACTTCTGTGAAGCACTTCGGGGTTCAAAGTGCTCACCACACATCTAGATAAGTTCCTTGTGGGGTCTATTTTCCAAAATGGGGTCACTTGTGGGGGGTTTCCACTGTTTAGGCGTATCAGGGGCTCTCCAAATGCGACATGACGCCCCCAGACCATTCCATCAAAGTCTGCAATCCAAAACGTCACTACTTCCCTTCCGAGCCCTGACGTGCACCCATACAGTAGTTTTCTCCTACATATTGGATATCAGCGTACTCAGGACAAATTGGACAACAACTTTTGGGTTCCAATTTCTTCTGTTACCCTTGTGAAAATAAAATATTGGGGGCGAAAAAATCATTTTTGTAAAAAAAAAAAAGGATTTTTTATTTTAAGGCTGTACGTTATAAACTTTAGTGAAACACCTGGGGGTTCAAAGTTCTCACCACACATCTAGATAAGTTCCTTGAGGGTCTAGTTTCCAAAATGGTGTCATTTGTGGGGGGTTTCCACTGTTTAGGCAGATCAGGAGCTCTCCAAACACGACATGGCGTCCAGCCAATTCTGCGTTGAAAAAGTGAGACGGCGCTCCTTCCCTTCCAAACTCTGCCATGCACCCAAACAGTGGTATACCCCCACATATGGGGTATCAGTGTACTCAGGACAAATTGCACAATAACTTTTGGAGTCTTGTTACCCTTGGAAAAATAAAAATTCGGGTGAAAAGATCATTTTTGTGGAAAAAATATGATTTTTAAATTTTACGGCTCTACGTTATAAACTTGTGTGAAGCACTTGAGGGTTCAAATTGCTCACCAAAGATCTAGATAAGTTCCTTAGGGGGTCTAGTTTCCCAAATGGGGTCATTTGTGGGGGGTTTCCACTGTTTAGGCACATCAGGGGCTCTCCAAATGCAACATGGCATCCAATCTCAATTCCAGCCAATTTTGGTTGGAAAAAGTCAAATGGTGCTCCTTCCCTTCCGAGCTCTGCCGTGCACCCAAACAGTGGTTCCCCCCCACA
>JARQOD010000003.1:355789729-355827632 GCA_033576555.1 Oophaga sylvatica | reverse complement strand
AAGCACCTCGCAGGTCTAATTTGGAAATACCCTTGCTCCCCAAGCCAACAAAGAGCTCAGAAATTAAAGGAGCGGGTAATTATTCTAACGGTATGGCGTTAAGACCACTTAATCTATGCAGGGATAATTTCCCTTTCTTCTTTTGCACAAAGAAGCCCCGCCCCCAGCATGACACTGACTTCCTGATGAACCCTCTTGCCAGATTTTCCTAAAGTTTTGGGGGACATGCCTCCATTCCGGGAGAGAAAGGAAGACCCTTCCCCGGGAGGTTCTGCTCCAGGCAAGGGCAATAGGCAGTCAAAGGGGGCTGAGACGGAAAGTCCCGCAGCCTTTTTGGAGAACACGTCACATAGGACCAAAGACTTGGGCAGGGAGTGGAATCGCGGGATCCCTGTATGCAACCTGAACAACTCCCTCACACATTTACCTCTACAAGACTCCTCCAACCCCGTATCTTCCCAGAGGACCACTCAATAATGGGGATGAAGACGAACCAGGGTATCCCAGCGAGCCGCATCTATACCCTCAGGAAGGACAAGGAAAGAAATAATCTCCTGATGGAAGGGGAGACATAGCAAGTGAGAGGGATTGTCTGATGTTGATCGTGTGGGCAGTAGGAGCCATTCCCACTCGAACAGCCCACCGGTTTGGTGAGCTCACCTGAGGTAGTGTGACGGAGAGCAAAAAGCAGAGGACAAAAGTTCCCCTTCCCCGAATCCACACAAAGCTCAACTGTTAGAGTGGATTGACCAAAAAATTGTCCCTTTAAAGGACGCTTGGAGGCGAATGCGTTTGTTAAACCCCCTCCCCTGGTCACTAGACCGAACGTGTATGATGCTGGGACACATTGGCTAATGTCCTGGCTGCTGGCACACTCACAGACCACGGAACTCGAGTGGTCCGAGTTTAGACTCCACTCGGAAGTCTCCCGGTCTCGGGGAGTCGGACCCCGAACGGGAAATTCAAGAGGTTTGGCAAAGGTGGGTGCCACCGAAACCTCTGCCAACTGGGTCCGCTTAACCTCCCTCTAAAAACGGGGGGTCGATGCGGGTAATAAGAAATGAGTTTTCCCATGTGGCGGAATCTCCCGGAGCCAAAGCGTCCTTACAGATTGCCATCCTCCCAAACAGGAAAAAAGAAACTTTATCTGGCCATTTAAAATTCTAGGCCAAATCCGAAATTGGACTGGAACTGGCGACATGGAAAAGCCCTGGACATTGCCAGCTTGGAGTGCGTATTGTGCGGACCTGAGGGTCCTAAAAAGACCTTTTTCAGGCCTCTTAGAAAACGAAAAGCATCCGCACCCAAACATCGTCCGCCCCACACGGCTTGCCCATTCCAACGCTCTGCCCGAGAGTAAGAAACACAAAACCCATTTGTGCCCGATCCTGGGGAAACTGCGCCAGAACTCGAGTGTATTGAGCACTGACACGAATCCCCCCGACATTTGCTTCTGTCACTGGCAAACTTTCAGGAACGGAGGTGGGAAACAAGGGGCAGAGGTGGGCAGAGGACAAACGGCTGCAGCCACGTAGCAGCCTGAACAGCGACTGCGGTAACATCCACAGCTGAGGTTTGCGCTCAAGAGCCGCCAACCTACCCCCACTGCTGGATTACTGCCTTAGCCGCGGCTTCCGCCATTTTACTAGAAAACCCCCTGGTGCTAATATTATGTTAAGGGTCTGCGGAACGACCAAAATGATGTAAGAGTGCGTTCGCAGCCCGGGGTCCACCGTGAAGCGGTGCCTGCGCAATAAAAAGGCGTAAGAAGCAAACTCTGTTATCCCGCCAGGTCGCCAACAAAAACGCCGTAACAAGCTGGGCAATAATGCGAACTCGTTACTCCACAGAGCCCTAGAAGGGAGCCGCAGCGCTATATGGCATGTGTGCGAACTCACCAAAAAACAAACTGATCGCAAAGAAAACACGCTAGGGCGCTTTCTGCGTTGAAAGCGAACCCTGTACTCCAGGGCGCGAGGAAAAGTGCTGGCCTGTCAGGCTCTCGGTACACGTTAAGTGCTAAGCGTACATAAAGCGTATCATGTGCTAATTCCTCGGGGAGTCACCCGCAATCATGGCGTCTGAACGCCAGACCCGAATACGCAATCAAAACCCTCACCGGTTTGCCGGAATAGGGATCTAGACACCGCCCTGACCGCTAGCCACCAAACTCCCACCGATTAAGTCGGTATTCTAGTGGCTTATTTCAGTTGGGGCCCTCCAACACCACGCATGACCACCTGGCGCATGCTACAATGGTTTATTACCATGGAGGGCCCAGCCATGCTACCCTTTTATAGCAACACACGGCCTGCCAAAACAGGGGCCAATGAAACTTGCTCCAGAACCCAGTTAACAGGCCTTCCTGCGGACCATAGGAAGCTGCCGCACACCTGACAGTGACCCCCCGATCTCCCCAAAGAAGACTCACTTGGGCATCCAGAAAGGGGAAAAAGCAGGACTTTGTCCCAAAGAGTCTGCTCCAGCACTGGCTATAAACAATCCAGGAAAGGCGCGCAATCACTGCAAAGTACTGGAGTGGGCAAGACCTTGGACCGATCTCTGCAGAGCAGGCTCCACTGTGACCGGAGTGAATGGGGAAACCCCCCCGGGGCTGGTTCGAGACTCCCCTTGTGCGCAGGCGGGAACTCGAACCCTACAGTCCCATCACCTTGTCTATGTCTCCTTTCCCATCAGGGAGAATATATCATTTTTTTATCCTCCCTGAGGGTATAGATGAGTTTTGTTGGGATTCCCGGCTCTGCCACCACTCTCCCCAATTGAGGGTCTTTCGGGAGAATTCTGGATTGGGGTAATTTAGTAAAGGCAGATCATTAGGAAAGCGTGCGGTCACCACCAATGAGCCCATAGACCTCTCTCCCTTCCCAGGTCTATTGGTCCCCATGCCGATGTATTCCGAAGAAAGGCTGGGAATCTTCCCGCCTCTCACCCCTATGACTGTCCTACGACCTTTGCCTGGAGCTGGCCTCCTAGGGGAAGGGCTATCCCCTCTCTCTTCCTGAAAGAGGCCATGTCCTAATATATTTCAGGAAACTTGGCAAGGGGATTCAATAGGAAGTCGGGTGTCACCAGCGGGGAGCGGGTTCTTCTTTGGCGTAAACGGAGAGTTTACTCCGTGCATGATTATAGGGGTCTCAAACTTATCACCGGAAAAATAAGTACCCTTTGCCGCTAATCCTGAGCTCTTTGACGGCTTCGGGGGCAGGGTATTTACAAGCTAGACCTGAGGGGTGTTATAACCGATCGCAACCGGAGGGGGACCAATGGAAACGGATTTAATACCAGGGATGTGCATTACAAATACTGGAAGCCCTTTGGGCTCTGTAAGCCCCGCGTCTTCCCAAGACTTTGTGAACGACATCTTCCGGGAATGTTGACCACTCGTGGTTCATTGGAAGACATTCTCTCTTTTCTTCAAATGGCCCTCTCCCGGAGAGAGTCTGCAAGGTCTTTGACCTCTTGCGGCAAATTCCCATATCAATTGGAAATGCATGTTGGGCAGGAGTCCTACCTTTCCTGGGCTAATCATCCTGCCCAGGTTGGCTTGGTCCTGCCAAACTACAGGCTTTAAAGGATTGGCAGGAACCCCACTCCCTTAAAGCGGTGCAGCGCTTTATGAAGTTCATTAACTACTATCGCCAATTCATTCCCCACTTCTCTACTTTGGTAGCTCCCTTGTAGCCCTCACCAAGAAGGGAGCTAAACCCAAGTTGTGGTCAGAGGAGGTCATCAAGGTGTTCTCCTCCATTAAGTCGCATTTTGCCAGTGCTCCCATCTTACATCGCCCTGATGTCGATAAGCCGTTTATTTTAGAGGTGGATGCCTCTTCTGTTGGTGCGGGAGCAGCCCTTTTTCAAAAGGATGCCCAGGGTCGGAAGCATCCCTGCTTCTTCTTTTGCAAGACCTTTACACCAGCAGAGAGGAATTATTCCATCGGGGACAGGGAGTTACTGGCTATGAAGTTGGCCTTCTCCGAGTGGAGACATCTTCTGGAGAGGGCTCGCTTCCCTTCCAAGTATTCATGGACCGCAAGAACTTGGTGTATTTGCAGACAGCCCAGTGGCTAAATTCCTGTCAGGCCAGATGGTCCTTGTTCTTCTCCCGGTTCCATTTCACCCTCCATTTCCTCTCCAGTGAGAAGAACATTCACGCTGATGCTCTATCTCGCTCCGTGGTGTCCTCTGAGGAGGTGGAGGAGGAGCCTCGGCTAATTGTCCCCACAGAAAGTCTAAGAACGGTGTCCCTGGTTTCGCTTGAGTCTGTGCCTCCGGCAAGACTTTTGTGCCCACCAATTTGCGACCGGAAGTATCTCTTGGGCACATTCGTCCAGGGTGGGTGGACATTTTGGGACAAAAAGGACTTCTGAGTTGCTGGCGAGGACATACTGGTGGCCGCATATGGCCCGTGACGTCAGGGAATATGTTCAGGCGTGCGTCTCCTGCGCCAAGAATAAGTCTCCTCGACAACGGCCAGCTGGGCTACTTTTCCTTTTACCGGTGGCAGACACACCCTGGGAGATGGCGGGATGGATTTCGTGGTGGGCTTAACCCAAGTCTCGGGCTGCACCATCATTTGGTGATAACCGACCACTTCTCCAAAATGGTGCACTTAGTGCCGTTACCACGGTTACCGTCTGCTCGGGCCTTGGCAGCATTATTCATTAGGCATATTTTCTGCCTACACGGTATGCCAGACAAAATTGTCAGTGATTGAGGTCCCCAATTTGCGTCTCGGTTCTGGAGAGAGCTATGCCAAGTACTCAGTATTGAGTTAAACCTCTTCTCTGCGTATCATCCCGAGACAAATGGGTTGGTAGAGAGGGCCAACCAGACCTTGGTCACTTATTTGCGACATTTTGTCTCAGCCAGGCAGGATGACTGGGCATCCTTGCTACGTGGGCGGAGTTTGCTCTCAATAATGCTGTGGCTGACTCCACCGGACAGACCCCATTCCTCTTGAACTACGGTCAGCATCCGTGGGTCCCGGTTCCCATGCCCGTGTCTTCCGCCGACTCCAGGGTGGCAGACTGGGCTGTGGAGGCACGTGACATTTGGGACCATACCCAGGATTGGTTGTTACCGGCGTTTTGTGAGAAATTCATGTCAATAGCACCTTTAGAAATATATTTTCTAAGAAAATTAGGGATGTTTTAAATACTTATTTTACCCACTGTATATAAAAAATGGATGTCTCTGTTTTTCTTTTCATGGATATTCTGTCTGCTATAACAGAAGGACATGTGGATAGCCTCATAGGCAATCCACTAGGAACACGAATAGTTCTATCAGTTAGAAACAGATTGTACATGTATGTAAAAATTGGATGCCTGAATGAGACTTTTATTGTGTGGTCCTTTCAAATGAGTAATTTAAACAACAGCAAAAATAAAATGTTATTAAGAAATAGTCCCAAAATCTGAATGATTTTGCACAACTCAGGTCAATCTGGAAAGAAGCATGATGTTTGACTTTAGTCATTGCTATATCACCATTCTCAAGAAATTCTTTACTCTAGTGTGACCACAGTTTCATTTTGCTGACATTTGATTTGTCAAGGCTGGCTCAACGTCATCTGCGCGACATTGAGCCAACACTGGCTAATTAGAAGCCACGCCGGTGATGCCAGAATCTAGGAGATTCGCAAGCCTCCAATCTAGCTTCCAGGTAACACTGGCCTGTATGCTGGACCAGAGTCTGCAAATCAATCAGCTCATTTCTAGTGATAACCACTTTAAGTTACATTTTCTGAAAACTAAGGGGAGTGGATCATTTATAAGCGCATTTAGGTTTCGTTATTTTGGCAGAGTCTTATTTAACGACAGTACATATAGAAAATTTATGTGCAACTAAACAAATTTGCTTTCAAGTCTCTGTCTCATAATTAGTATTGGGACTCTATCAGATTCTGGCTGATTTACAGTAGAATTGTTTTTTTTTGTGTCTTGCTGGCAGCAAGACACCTAATTAACAGCAGAGCTTTCAAAGACCCTCTAACAAATGCGTTCCTGCATTTTTACGCACAAGAACTCTCATTAGCGGAGCGGTGCTTTGTGATTATTTATACCACTTCTATAATTAAAAATTTTGAAAGCTAATTACAATTATCCATCAGTTTTTCAACATGCCAGCAATGGAGGTCTTAACCTCTTCACAATTCACCTCCAGCCAGTTTTGTCATTTCAACTTTTGTTTCTGACATCTCGGGAACATTAAAAAAGAAAAGGCTAAAGCTGAAATTACTGACTAAAGGGAATGTTTGTGGTCTAGTTCATAAAAGCATACACAGTTTAAAAAAAAAAAGTTTGAATAAGAAAAAATGTCACAGAGGATAATTAAATTAGGAAAAATGCATCAGGACTGTGTTGCAAATTGTGCCAAAAAATGGAGTACCTGTTATGTGTTTTAGATGTTTTTTGCACATTCTGCAACATAGATGTATACAAAATAACATAAATGTAATATATTGCGAAAACTGATATTAGGCATTTTATGAACAAAGAGGTTGTACCACTGACGCCACTGACTTCATCATCATCGGTGCCATTGAAATTGTGTCTACAAATAGCTGTCAAGATGCATAAAGGCTGATCATACACATGCTCTACAGATGTACCAAAGATTATCATAACTCATAACATATCATCTTGATAACTTGTCACAGAAGAATATATCTGCTACTAGTGTGATAGATGTAGATCAGGAGAGCAGACTGTCAGTCAATACACGTCTCACACTGGTAATGCTCACTTTCATTTACAATAAGCCATGGAGGCAGATACTTGAGGAGATCTATGTCCGGCCCATAGATCTTTACAGCTCATTTACATATTAATACAAATATGGATTTCTCTGGAATAAGACATCAGAACTCAAATATCAAGGTATCATTTTACTCATCTTCTTAGGACCTACATATCTATACAGACAGCTTAGGAGGGTTCATCCTACTGACAGATTCTCTTTAACATTGCACAAGCCATTGATCAATGTCAAGTTAAGTGTCAAATATGCTTTTTGTGCTTTATTCCTGTTCTGTTTTATGTGAGACAAGAGAACTTTGCTAGATCTACTGTATATTCAAATGAATAAGACAAATGTACCTGCTGATGCGTGTGTCAAGGCAGGAATCTGAAGGCATTTCGCCATCAGCACCATTATCACCCAATGCAGAACTGAGTGGATCCAAGATGGCCGCCGGGTCCTGCAGGAAGGCGGCTTCCTCAGTGCCTGCTGAGGGCAGGCTCTGAGAAGCCTGCAGCAGTGCATGTTCGATCGCTGGTGTAACAGAGTGCTGTGCACACTGTCACACCAGCGATCTGACCCTACACTGTGATGTCCCACCCTGGGACAAAGTAAAAATGTAAAAAAAATAAAAATAAACAAGTGTAAAAAAAATTCCAAAATAAAAGGAAAAAAAAGAAATATTCCCCAATAAATTCATTTCTTCATGTAAATAAAAAAACCAAAACAATAAAAGTACACATATTTGGTATTGCCACGTCCGTAACGACCCGCCCTATAGAACTGTACCACTAGTTAACCCCTTTAGAGAAACCCTTAGAAAAAAAACAAAGCAAAAAATCAATGCTTTATCATCATACCGCCGAACAAAAAGTGGAGTAACACGCAATCAAAAAGACCGATATAAATAATCATGGTACCGCTGAAAATTTCATCTTGTCCCACAAAAAACGAGCCGCCATACAGTGCCATCAGCGAAAAATAAAAAAGTTATAGCTCGCAGAATAAAGCGATGCAAAAATAATTATTTTTATATATAATTGTTTTTATTGTATAAAAGCGCCAAAACATAAAAAAATTATATAAATGATATATCGCCGTAATCGTACTAACCCGAAGAATAAAACTGCTTTATCAATTTTACCACACGTGGAACGGTATAAACGCCCCCCCAAAAGAAATTCATGAATTGCTGATTATTGTTCATTCTAACCTCCCAAAAATCGAAATAAAAAGCGATCAAAAAATGTCACGTGCTCAAAAATGGTACCAATAAAAACATCAACTCGTACCACAAAAAATGAGACCTCACTTGACTCTGTTGGCCAAAATATTCAAAAATTATAGCTCTCAAAATGTGGTGTTGCAAAAACTATTTTTTTGCAATAAAAAGCGTCTTTTAGCGTGACAGCTGCCAATCATAAAAACCCGCCATAAATAGTAAATCAAACCCCCTTTATCACCCCCTTAGTTAGGGAAAAATAATAAAATTTTAAAAATGCATTTATTTCCATTTTCCCATTAGGGTTAGGCCCTGTGCACACGTTGCGGATTGTGCTGTGGATCCGGACGCCATGTACAGTACAGTGTTAGTGAAGGGAAAAAAAAAGCTGTGCACATGATGCAGAATTTTCCGCGCAGATTTGGTGCGGTTTTAAAACCGCAGCATGTCAATTCTTTGTGCGGATTCCGCAGCGGTTTTACACCTATTACGATATAGGTGTAAAACCGCAGGCAAATGTGCAATAATGCGGCAAAATCGCAGTAAATCCGCGCTAAAACCGCAGGTAAAACGTAGGTCGTTTTACCTGCGGTTTTAGCAAAATCAGCGCGGAAAAATCCGCAAGTAAATCCACAACGTGTGCACGGGGCCTTAGGGTTAGGGTTGCGGCTAAAGTTAGGCTTAGGGTTGGGATTGTGGTTAGGGGTGTGTTAGGGCTAGGTTTGTGGTTAGGGTTATGGTTAGGGTTGGGACTAGGGTTAGGGGTGTGTTGGGGATAGGGTTGGAGTTAGAATTGGGGGTTTCCACTGTTTAGGCACATCAGGGGCTCCCCAATTGTGACATGGCGTCTGATCTCAATTCCAGCCAATTCTGCGTTGAAAAAGTCAAACGGTGCTCCTTCACTTATGAGCTCTGCCATGCGCCCAAACAGTAGTTTACCCCCACAAATGGGAATCAGCATACTCAGGGCAAATTGGACAACAACTTTTGGGGTCCAATTTCTCCTATTACCCTTGTGAAAATAAAATATTGGGGGCGAAAAAATCATTTTTGTAAAAAAAAAGGATTTTTTATTTTTATGGCTTTACGTTATAAACTTCTATGAAGCACTTGGGGGTTCATAGCGCTCACCACACATCTACATTAGTTCCTTGTGGGTCTATTTTCCAAAATAAGGTCACTTGTGGGGGTTTCCACTGTTTAGGCTCATGAGGGGCTCTCCAAACGCGACATGATGCCCGCAGACCATTCCATCAAAGTCTGCAATCTAAAACGTCACTACTTCCCTTCCGAGCCCTGACGTGTGCCCATACAGTAGTTTTCTCCCACATATGGGTTATCAGCGTACTCAGGACAAACAGGGCAACAACTTTTGGGGTCCAATTTCTCCTGTTACCCTTGTGAAAATAAAAACTGCGGGCTAAAAAAATCATTTTTTGAGAAAAAAATGATTTTTTATTTTCATGGCTCTGGGTTATAAACTTCTGTGAAGCACTTGGGGGTTCAAAGTACTCACTACATATCTAGATAAGTTCCTTGGGTGGTCTAGTTTCCAAAATGGTGTCACTTGGGGAATTTCCACAGTTTAGGCACATCAGGGGCTCTGCAAACGTAACATGACGCCCGTAGACCATTCCATCAAAGTCGGCATTTCAAAACGTCACTACTTCCCTTCCGAGCCCTGACGTGTGCCCATACAGTAGTTTTCTCCCACATATGGGTATCAGCGTACTCAGGACAAAATGGACAACTTTTGGGGTCCAATTTCTCCTGTTACCCTTGGGAAAATAAAAAGTTGGGGACTAAAAGATCATGTTTGTGGAAAAAATATGATTTTTTTATTTTCATGCTCGGGCGTTATACACTTCTGTGAAGCACTTGGGGGTTCATCACATATCTAGATAAGTTCCTTGAGGGGTCTAGTTTCCAAAATGGTGTCTTTTGTGGGGGGTTTCCACTGTTTAGGCTCATCAGGAGCTCTCCAAACACGACATAACGTCCAGCCAATTCTGCGTTGAACAAGTCAAGCAGCACTCCTTCCTTCCGAGCTCTGCCATGCACCCAAACAGTAGTTTACCCCTACATATGGGGTATCAGCGTACTCAGGACAAATTGCACAACAACTTTTGGGGTCTTGTTACCCTTGGGGAAATAAAAATTGGGGTGAAAAGATAATTTTTGTGGAAAAAATATGACTTTTTAATTTTACTGCTCTACGTTATAAACTTGTGTGAAGCACTTGGGGGTTCAAATTGCTCACCACAGATCTAGATAAGTTCCTTAGGGGGTCTAGTTTCCAAAATGGGGTCACTTGTGGGGGGTTTCCACTGTTTAGGCACATCTGGGGCACTGCAAACGGAACATGACCCCTATCACTGTCTGCATTCCAAAACGTTATTACTTCCTTTCCAAGCCCTGCAGTCAAATGGTGCTCCTTCCATTCCAAGCTCTGCTGTGCGCCCAAACAGTGGTTTCCCCCCACATATGGGTATCAACGTACTCAGGACAAATTGGACAACAACTTTTGAGGTCCAATTTCTCCTGTTACCCTTGGAAAATAAAAAATTGGTGACTTAAATATAATTTTTGTGGAAAAAAATAGGATTTTTTATTTCATGCCTGGGCATTATAAACTTGTGTGAAGCACTTGGGGGTTCAAAGTGCTCACCACAGATCTAGATAAGTTCCTTAGGGGGTCTAGTTTCCAAATGGGGTCACTTGTGGTGGGTTTCCACTGTTTAGGCACATCTGGGGCACTGCATAACATGACCCCTATCACCGTCTGCATTCCAAAACGTTATTACTTCCTTTCCAAGCCCTGCCGTGCTCCCAAACAGTTTCCCCCCCCCACATATGGGGTATCAGCGTACTCAGGACAAATTGGACAACAACTTTTGGGGTCCAATTTCCTTGGGAAAAATCAAAAATTTGGGACTAAAAAATAATTTTTGTGGAAAATTGTTTTTTTATTTTTCAGACCCAGGCATTATAAACTTTTGTGAAACACTTGGGGTTCAAAGTGCTCACAACGGATGTAGATAAGTTCCATAGGGGGTCTAGTTTTCCAAAATGTGGTCACTTGTGGGGGGTTTCCACTGTTTAGGCGCATCAGGGGCTCTCCAAACGCAACATGGCGTCCAATCTCAATTCCAGGCAATTTTGGTTTGAAAAAGTCAAACGGCGCTCCTTCCCTTACGAGCTCTGCCGTGTGCCCAAACAGTGGTTTTCCCCCCACATATGGGGTATTGGCGTACTCAGGAGAAATTGCACAACAACTTTATCTGTCCATTTTCTCCTTTTACCCTTGAAGAAATAAAAAAAAGTTTGTAAAAGTTCATTTTTGTGATTAAAAAGTAAAATTTTCATTTTTTCCTTCCACGTTGCTTCAGCTCCTGTGAAGCACCTGAAGGGTTAATAAACTTCTTGAATGTGTTTTTGAGTACCTTAAGAGGTACAGTTTTTAGAATGGTGTCACTTTTGGGTATTTCTCTGTTTTAAGGGAATAAAAGTTTGAAAATTGCACAATTTTCAAAATTTTCACAATATTTGCGATTTTTCAAAAATAAACCCAAGTTATATCGAAGAAATGTTACCACTATCGTGAAGTACAATATGTCACGAGAAAACAATCTCAGAATCGCCAAGATCCGTTGAAGCGTTCTAGAGTTATAACCTCATAAAGAGACAGTGGTCAGAATTGTAAAAATTGGCCCGGTCATTAACGTGCAAACCACCCTTTGGGGTGAAGGGGTTAAATGCAATTTTTTGGGGAAAATCCTTACATAAAACTTAGCATACCGCAAGAGAAACTTATATGCTGTGGATACAAAACAAAGTATCCCAGGTCAGTTTACACTAAATTAGAATAAAGCACATTGGACATGAGATTTCTAAAAATCTCATTCACATTGCTGAAACAGTAAGGGCCTGTGCACACATTAAAGATTTGTCATGTTTTTGATGCATAGACTTGTCCAAAATCTAAAGTGTTTTCCTGATGCTAGAAAAGTGAATGAGAATACTGTAGTCTTATGCACAAGTTGCTTATTAATGCCTTGCTGATTTGGTATAGATTTAGCTACAGTATGTCAATTCTTTCAGCATTTTTGCTGCATTTTCACCAATATTAATAAATTGGAATAAAAATCTGTACAAAAAATGCATGTAAAAAACACATAAAAAATGTGGTAAAAACGCACCTATTTTCCTGCCTAGAGATGGAGACATACTCTGGACTCCTCAGTGTCACCATCTTACAGCTCTCTACACTTGGACTGTTTAGGCAGAGGGCGTACAGATGTGACGTCATCGCGCTATCTAACCTGAATGTCACTGTCAGGAAATGCGGAAGACATCACAGTGGTGGAGCATGGAGAGGTAAGTATTACAAGTGCTGGGGCCCTGAGTAAGCAGGGGGCCGACTCGTGGACGACGGCACTGGCACAGGGCCCCTCATAGTACGCTGGTGTGTCTGACGGTGAGTGGACCCTCCCACCGTCAGAGACACTTTTCTGTATTATGAGGGGCCCTGTGCCAGTGCCGTCGCCCATGAGTCAGCCCCCCCACCTGCTCAGGGAACCGGCACTTGCCCGGGTGCTGATGCTGACCCTGGGGGGGATTTGTAGGTTTTGTACAGTCATGGCCAAAAGTTTTGAGAATGACACAAATATTAATTTTTACAAAGTCTACTGCTTCACTTTTTCTAATGGCAATTTGCACATACTCCAGATTGTTATAAATAGTGATCAGCTTAACAGCAATTACTTGCAAAGTCAATATTTGGCTAGGAAATGAACTTTATCCCCAAAAACACATTTCAACACCATTGCAGCCCTGCCTTAAAAGGACCAGCTAACCTCTTTTCAGTGATTGCTCCAATAACACAGGTGTGGGTGTTGATGAGGACATGGCTGGAGATCAATCTGTCATGATTAAGTAAGAATGACACCACTGGACACTTTAAAAGGAGGCTGGTGCTTGGCATCATTGTTTCTCTTCTGTTAACCATGGTTATCTCTAAAGAAACATGTGCAGTCATCATTGCAATGCACAAAAATGGCCTAACAGGAAGAGTATCGCAGCTAGAGAGATTGCACCTCAGTCAACAATCTATCGCATCATCAAAAACTTCAAGGAGAGAGAGTCCATTGTTGCCAAAAAGGCTTCAGGGCACCCAAGAAAGACCAGAAAGCGCCAGGACCATCTCTTAAAAGTGTTTCAGCTGCGGGATCGGGCTACCAGCAGTGCAGAGCTTGCTCAGGAATGGCAGCAGGCAGGTGTGAGTGCATCTGCACGCATTGTGAGGCGGAGACTCTTGGAGCATGGCCTGGTCTCAAGGAGGGCAGCAAAGAAGCCACTTCTCTCCAGAAAAAACATCATGGACAGACTGATATTCTGCAAAAGGTACAGGCAGTGGACTGCTGAGGACTGGGGTAAAGTTATTTTCTCTGATGAATCCCCTTTTCGATTGTTTGGGACATCAGGAAAACGCCTCATTCGGAAAAGACAAGGTGAGCGCTACCACCAGTCTTGTCTCATGCCAACTGTTAAGCATCCTGAAACCATTAATGTGTGGGGTTGCTTCTCAGCCAAGGAATCGGCTCTCTCACAGTCTTGCCTAAAAACACAGCCATGAATAAAGAATGATACCAGAATGTCCTCCAAGAGCAACTTCTCCCAACCCTCCAAGAGCAGTTTGGCGATCAACAATGCCTTTTCCAGCATGATGGAGCACCTTGCTATAAAGCAAAGGTGATAACTAAATGGCTCAGGGAACAAAACATAGAGATTTTGGGTCCATGGCCTGGAAACTCCCCAGATCGTAATCCCATTGAGAACTTGTGGTCAATCATCAAGAGACGGGTGGACAAACAAAAACCTAAAAATTCTGACAAAATGAAAGCATTGATTGTGCAAGAATGGACTGCTATCAGTCAGGATTTGGTCCAGAAGTTGATTGAGAGCATGCCAGGGAGAATTGCAGAGGTCCTGAAGAAGAAGGGTCAACACTGCAAATATTGACTTGCTGCATTAACTCATTCTAACTGTCAATATAAGCTTTTGTTACTCATATGTTTGCAATTATTATATTTCTGTCTGTGATAAAAACATCTGTCAAACACACATAAAACCAGAGGGCAGCAGATCATGTGAAAATATAATATTTGTGTCATTCTCAAAACTTTTGGCCATGACTGTAGTCCGTCCACGCTTGCAAGTGCATGTTCATTAAATGTCAAAGCCTTGCAACTGGTATTCAAATTTCTGATATTTTTCCCTCCGCTAAAGGTCCTTCCGCACGTCTTACAGATAAACTTTACCTCATCAATAGGATTTTGGTCAAAAAAGTGCCACACTGGACTCTTCCTACTATGTTATAAATTTTCAGGGAACGCACGCTGGGCTAATTTGACCGTCTGGCCAAGCTGTCCTGCAACTCTTTTTGTTTTTTTAACACGTTTTTTTACTGCTACGGGCCTGCCAGATAACCGCTGCTGCGATGTCTATGCCTGCTGCGGATCCTTCTCCTCTTCTGAGCTATTTCCAGCGGCACCCTTTTCCCCAATGGATGCCAATCCGGGGCAACAACTGGGTCACCCATCACCCCCTCTTCAATTTCATCTGCACCTTCCTCTGTGTCACCGTGTAAGGTGGTATAGTATGCGGGAACGGGCACCTGAGTTTCATCTGGGTCAGATTCTGGCTCAGTAGACTGCGAGGGAAATGTAGTGCTCTGGGTGAATGTACCAGCAGAATCATCTAGCAGTGGCTGTGCATCAGTGCACTCCATCTCTGATTCATGTTGGACTGGGGAATTCAGGATTTGATTTGATAACCCAGGCATGGTATGTGAAAAGAGCTCCATGGAGTAATCTGAAGGGTGGGCTGCCGCATCCTTCACTTTTGGAGGCGGTGAAGCACACAAGGAAGGTGTTGTTCCTGACCAGGAGCCTTCACTGATGACTCAGTGCTTGCATTTTTTGAAACTTCAGAAGAGGAGGCGATAGAGCTGGAGGCTGTTTCAGCAATGTAAGCCAAAACCTGTTCTTGAAGCTCCGGCTTTAAAAGCAGTTTACCTACTCCCAGTAAAGGGAGCCTTCCAGGCCTTTTGAGCCAGATGATGACGCTGGCTCAACACCTCTTGCCTTAGGTGCTGTTTTGCTTATGGCACTTCCAGCAGATGAACCACCATGAGTACCAGCTGGCCCCCACGTCCGCGGCCTCTTCCACCATACTTCCTCATTTTTGTGAAAATGTACCCAAAATACCAGCAGATATATGTTACTGTATCAGAAGCGTACAGCTGTATACAGTCTAGGGACAATTGTAAAGTGTTAGAGTCTGCGGAACGCACCTAATAGATATTGTTGTCATGGGTGCATCGCCACGAAGATCGTCGCGATTGCACATTCTGACTTCTCACAGCTGAGCTGCTGTTTCTTTGTGTTTGGTAATGAGAGAGTTAATTTTACCTAGCTCTTTGCTAAGACTAGGGCCAGCCTCGCCCGGCTGCTTTTGATTATGTTCTAATTAGTTTCCTTTATATTCCTGCCAGTCTGGGTGTTAGACGCCGGTGAAAGCATTCATGTAGTCTAGCAGACTGGAGCGGTTCTGAGAATACTTAAGCTAAGAGCTCCTTAGTTGTTTTTACTCTTATAGCTTATAGTTTATCTCTGAGAGCTTAGGTGTTCCTACTGTGTGTGAGTGTTGTATGTAAGACTTTATTTACTTTATTTCTTGTCTTTCTTGTATGTCTTTCTGTTCATTAACCGTTACCTGTTCATTCCCTTTGGTGGTAATCAGGGTCCTTCTTAGGACTAGATTACAGTTGGCAGGGATTGATAGGAGACAGGGTTTACGCTGGTGGCCTGGACCTCTGTACCTTTAACAGTACCTCCAGGTAGAGGGATTAGTCAGGACCCCAGTTTAGGGTCAGCATAGACCCCGGTCACCCTCTAGCCGGAGACAGTGTATAACGGATTCCGTATTGACCCACTGGACATTGTCAGGTAATTCTATGTTATCATATATCTATGCGCATGTTATATAGTATGTTGTCCTTTTGATATAGATTACTGACATCACATATATATATCTGCTATACAGCGTGACATTTTCACCGGCCATACTAAAGATTCTCCCCAGCTGTCATGGATCCAGTAGCCCAGCTGGCCCGGCAGTTGCAGGGGTTGTCCATGGAGTTTGCAGACATTAAGTCCAAGGTTTTGTCCCCCCCGGAGCAAACCAGATCTGAACCTAAGGTTGCTCTCCCGGACAGGTTCACTGGTGGGCGGGACAAATTTTTTACCTTCCGGGAGGCATGTAAATTGTACTTTCGGCTGCGGCCTCGGTCATCTGGGAGTGAAGAGCAGAGGGTGGGAATTGTTATCTCGCTCTTACAAGGGGACCCTCAATCTTGGGCGTTCTCTATTCCTCCAGGCTCCCCAGATCTCCAGTCAGTGGATCGATTTTTTACTGCCCTGGGTCTGGTATATGATGATCCGGATCGAGTCTCCCTTGCTGAAACAAAGTTACGTAAAATACGGCAAGGAAATCGTCCAGCGGAGGAATATTCTTCTGAGTTCCGTTGATGGGCAACAGATACTCAGTGGAATGACCCAGCTCTTAGGAGCCAGTTTTGTCAAGGGTTGTCTGACAAATTAAAAGATGTGTTGGCTCAGTATGATTCTCCTCCATCACTGGAGGCTGCTATGGCCCTCGCTATTCGCATTGATAGACGACTTCGGGGAAGACGCGAGGTAACTCCGCCTCCCGTGATGACTCCACCTACTACTAAAGTCCCTTATACTGAGGTTCCCCTGGTCTGTTCTGAGGAACCCATGCAGTTGGGAGGGACATCATTTTGTAGGAGGGAATCGGCGGTGCACCGCAAGACTAGAAGGTGTTTCTTTTGCGGGAGAGAGGACATTTTGTTGGGGGGTGTCCATCCCGGGCCTCTTTGAGCAAAGGAGTTAACCTGGGAGTGTGTATTTCGTCCCCAAATCCCTCTCAGTTTCTCGTGCCTGCGGAGGTGGTGATTGGTACTAGAACTGAGAGGATTTCTGTTTTTCTTGATAGTGGGTCCGGGGCTAATCTGGTGGACGCTCGGTTTGCCCAGGTGCATGGTATGCAACTGAGTGTATTGGCCAAACCAGTCCCTATAGTCTCTATTGATTCTAGACCTCTCGGTCAAGGTAGCTTGGTACAAGCTGTTCATAACATAGATCTTCGAGTAGGGGCAATACATAAAGAGCAATTGTCTTGTTATGTGTTGGAGGGTCTACCTACTCCTATTGTGTTGGGACTTCCTTGGTTGGCTAAACATAACCCAGTGATTGATTGGCAATCCAGAAAGATAAGCCAGTGGGGTGAATTTTGCAGGAATAACTGCATGAGCACGGTCATCGGTGCGGTTGTGCCTAGGACTTTGCCTCCTTTTCTGGAGGACTTTGGGGAGATGTTCTCAGAGGAGGGGTGTAAAGAGTTACCTCCTCATCGCGCATATGACTGCTCAATAAAGTTGCTTCCTGATGCCTTATCTCGTACTTTCCCAGGGGCCGGGAAGACGGATGATCCGGTTCCTATTCCTCAGGAGGGAGTTGTAGTGTCAGCTGTATGCTCTGAGCTTGAGGGGGAGGTATTGGGGGCTCAGGGGGACGCCCCTGTGGGACTTCCAGGGAGACTGATAGTTCCAGATCGCTTAAGACTGAAGGTTACGGGGAACCGTTACAAACGGATGGCTGATAGGAGGAGAGTTTCTGGTCTAGATCTGAAGGTGAACGATCTGGTTTGGTTGTCTACCAGGAATATAAAACTTAAAGTTTCCTCCTGGAGGTTGGGTCCCAGATTCATCGGGCCGTACAGGATCAGTTCCATAATTAATCCTGTGGCATTTCGTCTGGACCTCCCTCCTACGTTTAAAATTCATAATGTGTTTCACAAGTCATTACTTAAAAAGTATGTGGCACCAGTCATACCGTCACCTCTACCTCCTCCTTCAGTGGTAGTCAATGATAACGTGGAATTTCATGGGTCGAAAATCATTGACTCACGTCTCAGTCGCCGATCCCCTCAGTACTTAGTTCATTGGAGGGGGTATGGTCCTGAGGAGAGGACGTGGGTCCCTGCGTCTGATGCTAACGCAGATCGATTGGTTCGGACCTTTCACACAACTTACCCGGACAGACCTGGTCATGAGGGTCCGGAGGTCCCTCGTAGAAGGGGGGGTACTGTCATGGGTGCATCGCCACGAAGATCGTCGCGATTGCACATTCTGACTTCTCACAGCTGAGCTGCTGTTTCTTTGTGTTTGGTAATGAGAGAGTTAATTTTACCTAGCTCTTTGCTAAGACTAGGGCCAGCCTCGCCCGGCTGCTTTTGATTATGTTCTAATTAGTTTCCTTTATATTCCTGCCAGTCTGGGTGTTAGACGCCGGTGAAAGCATTCATGTAGTCTAGCAGACTGGAGCGGTTCTGAGAATACTTAAGCTAAGAGCTCCTTAGTTGTTTTTACTCTTATAGCTTATAGTTTATCTCTGAGAGCTTAGGTGTTCCTACTGTGTGTGAGTGTTGTATGTAAGACTTTATTTACTTTATTTCTTGTCTTTCTTGTATGTCTTTCTGTTCATTAACCGTTACCTGTTCATTCCCTTTGGTGGTAATCAGGGTCCTTCTTAGGACTAGATTACAGTTGGCAGGGATTGATAGGAGACAGGGTTTACGCTGGTGGCCTGGACCTCTGTACCTTTAACAGTACCTCCAGGTAGAGGGATTAGTCAGGACCCCAGTTTAGGGTCAGCATAGACCCCGGTCACCCTCTAGCCGGAGACAGTGTATAATGGATTCCGTATTGACCCACTGGACATTGTCAGGTAATTCTATGTTATCATATATCTATGCGCATGTTATATAGTATGTTGCCCTTTTGATATAGATTACTGACATCACATATATATATCTGCTATACAGCGTGACATTTGTAGAGAGGTGCGTTCGCAGCTCGGGGTCCACCGTGCAGGCGAAGCCCGCTGCTAGTAAGATGGCGAAAGTAGCGAACTCTGTTATGCATGAAGAAAAAGAAAGAAAAAGTACATACCAAAACACCAGGGATGCCAAAATTGTTAAAAAATAATAATTGGAAAATATTTTATTGGGACAACTGCAAAACCACACTGTAATCATTAAAAGCAATTAAAACAAGGCACACAGCCCCATGATAGGAACACAAAGCCCCCTAAATCCCATAAATGTATATGATAATACAATACACATGAATAAAGTATATGTGGAAACCTCGGTCAGAGATAATAAACAGCAATGTAACAAATATACAGATACAGTTATATGAAAAAGTTTGGGCACCCCTATTAATCTTAAGCTTAATGTTTTATAAAAATTGGTGTTTTTGCAACAGCTATTTCAGTTTCATATATCTAATAACTATTGGACACAGTAATGTTTCTGCCTTGAAATGAGGTTTATTGTACTAGCAGAACATGTGCAATCTGCATTCAAACAAAATTTGACAGGTGCATAAGTATGGGCACCCTTATCATTTTCTTGTTTTAAATACTCCTACCTACTTTTTACTGACTTACTAAAGCACTTTTTTTGGTTTTGTAACCTCATTGAGCTTTGAACTTCATAGCCAGGTGTATGCAATCATGAGAAAAGCTACTTAAAGTGGCCACTAGCAAGTTGTTCTCCTGTTTGAATCTCCTCTGAAGAGTGGCATCATGGGCTCCTCAAAACAACTGTCAAATGATCTGAAAACAAAGATTATTCAACATAGTTGTTTAGGGGAAGGATACAAAAAGCTGTCTCAGAGATTTAACCTGTCAGTTTCCACTGTGAGGAACATAGTAAGGAAATGGAAGAACACAGGGACAGTTCTTGTTAAGGCCAGAAGTGGCAGGCCAAGAAAAACTTCAGAAAGGCAGAGAAGAAGAATGGTGAGATCAGTCAAGGACAATCCTCAGACCACCTCCAGAGAGCTGCAGCATCAACTTGCTGCAGATGGTGTCACTGTGCATCGGTCAACTATACAACGCACTTTGCACAAGGAGAAGCTGTATGGGAGAGTGATGCGAAAGAAGCCGTTTCTGCAAGCATGCCACAAACAGAGTCGGCTGAGGTATGCAAAAGCACATTTGGAGAAGCCAACTTCTTTTTGGAAGAAGGTCCTGTGGACTGATGAAACCAAGATTGAGTTGTTTGGTCATACAAAAATGCGTTATGCATGGTGTAAAAAAAACACAGCATTCCAAGAAAAACACTTGCTACCCACAGTAAAATTTGGTGGAGGTTCCATCATGCTTTGGGGCTTTGTGGCCAATGCCGGTACCGGGAATCTTGTTAAAGTTGAGGGACGCATGGATTCCACTCAGTATCAGCAGATTCTTGACAATAATGTTCAAGAATCAGTGACAAAGTTGAAGTTACGCAGGGGATGGATCTTTCAGCAAGAACTGATCCAAAACACTGCTCCAAATCTACTCAGGCATTCATGCAGAGATGGCCATCCCAGTCCCCAGACCAGAATATCATTGAACATCTGTGGGATCATTTGTAGAGGGCTGTCCATGCTCGGCAACCATTAAACTTAACTGAACTGGAATTGTTTTGTAAAGAGGAATGGTCAAAAATACCTTCATCCAGGATCCAGGAACGCATTAAAAGCTACAGGAAGCGACTAGAGGCTGTTATTTTTGCAAAAGGAGGATCTACTAAATATTAATGTCACCTTTCTGGTGAGGTGCCCATACTTATGCACCTGTCAAATTTTGTTTGAATGCAGATTGCACATTTTCTGTTAGTACAATAAACCTCATTTCAAGGCAGAAACATTACTGTGTCCAATAGTTATTACATATATCAAACTGAAATAGCTGTTGCAAAAACACCAATTTTTATAAAACATTAAGCTTAAGATTAATAGGGGTGCCCAAACTTTTTCATATAACTGTATACAAATAGTACATTTAAAACATGGACACCCCCAAAGGCCAAAATGGAGACAGGACTAGAGAGGAACAATTACACCTCTATTAACTGCATGTTGGATGCCAAAAATAGTTCACAAGTATATAGATGTATACAAGGCAAGTTGGTAAGAAAAAGGCATATAAGTAGCTATAAAATCATACAAGCTATACCCCAAATGGATCTTAGTATAGCATTATCCTTACTCCAGTTACCCCAAAATATACACAGAATTGAGCAGCTGACCACTCCATATTAGGCTAACATAGTCTCACAAAGCTAAGAGGGGGTCTCATATTAGAGACATGACCAGGTTACCAGACCAGGGGTTATTTAGGCGGGATAGAGCCCAATCCCGCCTAAATAACCCCTGGTCTGGTAACCTAGCCTAATATGGAGTGGTCAGCTGCGCAATTCTGTGTATATTTTGAGGTAACTGGAGTAAGGATAATGCTATACTAAGATCCATTTGGGGTATAGCTTGTATGATTTTATAGCTACTTATATGCCTTTTTCTTACCAACTTGCCTTGTATACATCTATATACTTGTGAACTATTTTTGGCATCCAACATGCAGTTAATAGAGGTGTAATTGTTCCTCTCTAGTCCTGTCTCCATTTTGGCCTTTGGGGGTGTCCATGTTTAAAATGTACTATTTGTATATCTGTATATTTGTTACATTGCTGTTTATTATCTCTGACCGAGGTTTCCACATATACTTTATTCATGTGTATTGTATTATCATATACATTTATGGGGATTTAGGGGGCTTTGTGTTCCTATCGTGGGGCTTTGTACCTTGTTTTAATTGCTTTTAATGATTACAGTGTGGTTTTGCAGTTGTCTCAATAAAATATTTTCCAATTATTATTTTTTACCAATTTTGGCATCCCTGGTGTTTTGGTATGTACTTTTTCTTTCTTTTTCTTCATGCATTGCTTTTTGACATACCCCAGGTTGACGCTTTTGTTGAAAGCACTCTATATTGAATGGTGCCCTCCATTGTTGTTTTGTGGTATCTAGCGAACTCTGTTATCCCGCAGAGTCGCTAAAATAAACGCCGTAGCGCGCTGTGGCTGTTAGTGCAAACTCTGTTAATCCCCAGAGCCGCTAACGGGAATGTCACAGCGCTATATGGCGATAAGTATGAACTCACTTAACTTCAGTGAGCCGCAAAGTAAGACGCTAGGGCGCTGAACCAGCATTATAAAGCGAACCCTGTTGTGTCACAGAGCCGCTGAGAAAAAGACTGTGTCCTGTTAGACTCACAGGCAACACAGATGACTGCTAAGCGGATTGAAGTCTGAGGTCATGCAGTCAGAACACAAGCAACAATCTCCTCACCGGAGTAGCCGGTATTCTAATGGCGTTTTCAGCCGAGCCCTGAACACGTGCATACAATCTCCTCACCGGAGGTGCCGGTATTCTAGTGGCTTATTTCAGCCAGACCTAACCACATGCATACATGACCTCACTGGCGCAAGCACGTAACAGATTTGATACTGGCGCATGGCGGCCCAGACATGCCACCCTTTTATAGTAACAGCTACAGGACCTGCCAGAAAAAGGACCAATGAGAAACTGTCCAAAACACATGTAGTTTCAGGACCTTCCTGGTGGACCAATAGGAGCTGCTGCAGTACCTGAAAAAGTGACCCCTGATCTTCAATGAGGGATCTTACCCTGGGCATGCTCAGAAGGGGAAACGCAGGACTTCGTCCTAAAGACATCTGCTCCAGCACTGGCTATAATAGAAGATCCAGGAGGGGCAGCAGCAAGTCTCTGCACAGTATTGGAATGGGCAAGACGCTGGGACCGACGTCTCTGCTGAGCAGGCTCCACTGCGGCCGGAGAGGGATGGGGGACCGCAGCGAGAATGACTCGAGATTCCCCTTGAGCAGCATTGGGAACTCGAACCCTAAAATAAAGCTCCGTATATATTTCAGGAGGCAGACATAGACGCTCTCTGGCTCAGTATGGATTACACCAGAATATAACAAGTAGAAAAAGGGTAATGTATCAGCAGATACCAGGTATATATAGTAGACTGAAAATATTCTAAATCTCCGTATATATTTCAGGAGGGAGACACTGATGCTCTCAGGCTCAGTATGGATTACAAAATAATATATAAAGATGAAAAAGGGGTACTGTATCACCAGATACAAGGTATATATAGTATAGTGAAAATATTCTAAATCTCCGTATATATTTCAGGACGCAGACACTGACGCTCTCAGGCTCAGTATGGATTACACAATAATATAAAAAGATGAAAAAGGGGTATAGTATCACCAAATACAAGGTATATATAGTATAGTGAAAATATTCTAAATCTCCGTATATATTTCAGGACGCAGACACTGACGCTCTCAGGCTCAGTATGGATTACACAATAATATAAAAAGATGAAAAAGGGGTACTGTATCACCAGATACAAGGTATATTTTTGTGAATATGCTGGAGGCGACTTCTGAGCTCGGGTTCCCTCTGGTGATTGCTGAGGGTAATGAACTGATTACTAAATGGCCTTCAGCTGGCGCTGAATGGTAGGATATAAGTGGCCAGAGTTCCCAGCAGCCTTGCCGGTTAGCAATTGTTCCTTCTAGTCTTGCTTGAAGCACTGCTAGTTTCCTGCTCTCCTTCAGATAAGTGTTTGCTTTTTTTTTTCTCTGTTTGATTTTCTCTGCTGGTTTGCTGCCTGCAGTGGACTGCAGCCTGTCCCCTCTTGGGGGTCTGGCGCTGCAATTGTGCTCCTTTTGTGTCTGCACTTTTGCTTTGCTCTTTTGTTACTTTTTGTTTGCTGAATAGCGTTTTGTTACACCAGAGATCTGATTTAGGTGGATGAGATCGTGTGATCTCAGGTTTTTTGGCAATCAGAAGTGTTGGTATTTTTGTTAGGGTTTTGTTGGATTGCAGTCAGAATTCTTTCCTGTACTTTTCTTTCTAGACAGATTGGGCCCCAGCGTATGCTCATTCTATTTTCTGTCTGTGTCCATGCTTTCTTCTTGTCTAACCGCCATTACATGTTTGGGGGCTTCCTATTTTCTTTGGGGATCTGCTCCGGGGCAGATAGATTTCATCTTTCTGCCTTTAGGTGTAGTTATCTCTCAGGCTGTGACGAGGCGTCTAGGATCACCGTAGGAACGCTCCACGGCCACCTCTAGTTGTGTGGTTAGTTCAGGTTACTGCAATCCAATAGGTTCCAGCCTCTCTGGTGTATTACCGCTTTTGCTATTTTTTGCTATTCTCCTCAGTTACCGAAACATAACAGTACATATAGTATAGTGAAAATATTCTTAATCTCCGTATATATTTCAGGACGCAGACACTGATGCTCTCAGGCTCAGTATGGATTACACAATAATATAAAAAGATGAAAAAGGGTACTGTATCACCAGATACAAAGTATATATAGTATAGCGAAAATATTCTAAATCTCCGAATATATTTCAGGACGCAGACACTGACGCTCTCAGGCTCAGTATGGATTACACAATAATATAAAAAAATGAAAAAGGGGTAGTGTATCACCAGATACAAGGTACATATAGTATAGTGAAATTATTCTAAATCTCCATATATATTTCAGGACGCAGACACTGACGCTCTCAGGCTCAGTATGGATTACAGAATAATATAAAAAGATGAAAAAGGGGTACTGTATCAGCAGATGCTAAGTATATATAGTAGACTGAAAATATTCTAAATCTCCATTTATATTTCATGAGGCAGACACTGAAGCGTACAGGCTCAGTATGGATTACACAAGAATATAATAAGAAGAAAAAGGGGTACTGTCTAGGGAAAATATTCTAAATCTCAGTATACATTTCAGGAATCAGGCAAAGAGGCTCACAGGCTCAGTATGGATTAGACAAGAATATAAAAAGCAGATCCGCAAGAAATAATCACACATGTGGGCCAATGTTACAGGTGTCAATGATGCACTTAGAGTGGTGGGTGGAGGAGGACTTTTTGGCAAAAAGGGTACTGTATCGCTAGCGTACAGCTGGATACAGAATAGGGGTCATTGTAAATCTCTGTATATATTTCCGGAGTAACAGACTCTCACAGGCTCAGTATGGATCACACCAGAATATAATAAGAAGAAAAAGGGGTACTGTATCAGCAGATACCAGGTATATATAGTAGACTGAAAATATTCTAAATCTCCGTATATATTTCAGGACTCAGACACTGACGCTCTCAGGCTCAGTATGGATTACACAACAATATAAAAAGATGAAAAAGGGGTACTGTATCACCAGATACAAGGTATATATAGTTTAGTGAAAATATTCTAAATCTCCGTATATAATTCATGAGGCACACACTGATGCTCACAGGCTCAGTTTGGATTGCACAATAATATAAAAAGATGAAAAAGGGGTACTGTATCAGCAGATACCAGGTATATATAGTAGACTGAAAATATTCAAAATCTCCATATATATTTCAGGAGGCAGACACTGACGCTCTCAGCCTCAGTATGGATTACACAATAATATAAAAAGATGAAAAAGGGGTACTGTATCAGCAAATGCCTGGTATATATAGTAGACTAAAAATATTCTAAATCTCCGTACATATTTCAGAAGGCAGACACTGAAGCCTCCATGCTCAGTATGGTTTACACAAGAATATAATAAGAAGAAAAAGGGGCATTGTATCACCAGATACCAGGTATATATTGTTAGGGTCTGCGGAACGCACCAAATATAAGATGTGGAGAGGTGCGTTCGCAGCCCGGGGTCCACCGTGCAGGCGGAGCCTGCTGCTAGTAAAATGGCGCAAGAAGCGAACTCTGTTGTCCCGCAGAGTCGCCAAAATAAACGCCGTAACGCGCTGTGGCAATATGTGCGAACTCTGTTAATCCACAGAGCCGCTAGAAGGAGTGCTGCAGCGCTATATGGCGATGTGTGTGGACTCACTTAACACAACTGAGTCGCAAAATAAACACGCTAGGGCGCTGTCTAGCGTTGAAAGCGAACCCTGTTACGTCACAGAGCCGCTGAGACAAACTTCTGTGTCCTGTCAGGCACCCAGGTACACAGTGAACAGCTAAGCGAACATAGAACGTGATCATGCGCTAATGTCCTCGCGGGAGTCACCCGCAATCTATGGCGTCTGAACGCCAGGCCCTGAATACGGCAATCAAATTCCTCACCGGTTATGCCGGCAATCTAGGGCATCTAGGACACCGACCCTGACCAGCTAGCATACCAAACTCCTCACCGATAAAGTCGGTATTCTAGGGGCTTATTTCAGCCAGGCCCTAACCACACACACACGCATGACCACACTGGCGCTAAGCATATAACGATTGATATTAGCGCATGGCGGCCCAGCCATGCCACCCTTTTATAGCAACAGCTACAGGACCTGCCAGAAACAAGGACCAATGAGAAACTGTTCCAAACACATGTAGTTTCAGGACCTTCCTGGCGGACCAATAGGAGCTGCTGCAGTACCTGAACATGTGACCCCTGATCTCCAATGAGAGATCTTACCCTAGGCATGCTCAGAAGGGGAAACGCAGGACTTCGTCCCAAAGACGTCTGCTCCAGTACTGGCTATAATAGCAGATCCAGGAGAGGCAGCAGCAAGTCTCTGAACAGTACTGAATGGGCAAGACGCTGGGACCGACGTCTCTGCTGAGCAGGCTCCACTGCTGCCGGAGATGAATGGGGGACCGCAGCGGGACTGGTTCGAGACTCCCCTTGTGCAGCAGCGGGAACTCGAACTCTAACATATATAATCTAGGGAAAATATTGGAAATCACCGAATATATTTCAGGAGTCAGACAATGACGCTCACACACTCACTATGAAGTGCACAAGAATATAAAAAGATCCGCAAGAAATAATCACACATGTGGGCCAATGTTCCTGATGTCAATGATGCACTTAGAGTGGTGGGTGGAGGAGGACTTAATGGCAAAAAGGGTATTGTATCTCAAGCGTACTGCTGGACACAGTGTAAGGTCATTGTAAATCTCCGTATATATTTCCGGAGTAACATACAGGCTCAGTATGGATCACATCAGAATATAATAAGAAGAAAAATGGTACGTATCAGCAGATACCAGGTATATATAGTAGACTGAAAATATTCTAAATCTCCGTATATATTTCAGGAGGCAGACACTGACGCTCTCAGGCTGAGTATGGATTACACAATAATATAAAAAGATGAAAAAGGGGCATTGTATCACCAGAAACCAGGTATATATAGTCTAGAGAAAATATTGGAAATCACCGTATATATTTCAGGAGTCAGACAATGCCGCTCACACTCAGTATGGAGTACACAAGAATATAAAAAGATCCGCAAGAAATAATCACACATGTGGGCCAATGTTCCTGGTGTCAATGATGCAATTAGAGTGGTGGGTGGAGGAGGACTTTCTGGCAGAAAGGGTACTGTATCCCAAGTGTACAGCTGGACACAGTCTAGAGGTTATTGTAAATCTCTATATATTTCTGGAGTAACAGACAGACTCTTACAGGCTCAGTATGGATCACACCAGAATATAATAATAAGAAAAAGGGGTACTGTATCAGCAGATGCCAGGTATATATAGTATAGTGAAAATATTCTTAATCTCCGTATATATTTCAGGAGGGAGACACTGACTCTCTCAGGCTCAGTATGGATTACACAATAATATAAAAAGATGGAAAAGGGGTACTGTATCACCAGATACAAGGTTTATATAGTATAGTGAAAATATTCTAAATCTTAGTAAATATTTCATGAGGCACAAGATGATGCTCACAAGCTCAGTATGGATTACACAATAATAAAAAAGATGGAAAAGGGGTACTGTATCACCAGATACAAGGTACAGTTAGGTCCATAAATATTTGGACAGAGACAACATTTATCTAATTTTGGTTCTAGACATTACCACAATGAATTTGAAACAAAACAAATCAGATGCAGTTGAAGTTCAGACTTTCAGCTTTCATTTGAGGGTATCCACATTAAAATTGGATGAAGGGTTTAGGAGTTTCAGCTCCTTAACATGTGCCACCCTGTTTTTAAAGGGACCAAAAGTAATTGGACAAATGACTCCAAGGCTATTTCATGGACAGGTGTGGGCAATCCCTTTGTTATGTCATTCTCAATTAAGCAGATGAAAGGGCCGGAGTTGATTTGAGGTGTGGTGTTTGCATTTGGAAGGTTTTGCTGTGAAGGAAACATGCGGTCACAGGAGCTCTCCATGCAGGTGAAACAAGCCATCCTTAAGCTGCAAGAACAGAAAAAAACCCATCCAAGAAATTGCTACAACATTAGAAGTGGCAAAATCTACAATTTGGTACATCCTGAGAAAGAAAGAAAGCACTGGTGAACTCATCAATCCAAAAAGACCTGGGAGCCCACGGAAGACAACAGTGGTGGATGATCGCCGCATACTGTCTTTGGTGAAGAAGAACCCGTTCACAACATCAACTGAAGTCCAGAACACTCTCAGTGAAGTAGGTGTATCTGTCTCTAAGTCAACAGTAAAGAGAAGACTCCATGAAAGTAAATACAAAGGGTTCACATCTAGATGCAAACCATTCATCAATTCCAAAAATAGACAGGCCAGAGTTAAATTTGCTGAAAAACACCTCCAGAAGCCAGCTCAGTTCTGGAAAAGTATTCTATGGACAGATGAGACAAAAATCAACCTGTACCAGAATGATGGGAAGCCAAAAGTTTGGAGAAGAAAGGGAACGGCACATGATCCAAGGCACACCACATCCTCTGTAAAACATGGTGGAGGCAACGTGATGGCATGGGCATGCATGGCTTTCAATGGCACTGGGTCACTTGTGTTTATTGATGACATAACAGCAGACAAGAGTAGCCGGATGAATTCTGAAGTGTACCGGGATATACTTTCAGCCCAGATTCAGCCAAATGCTGCAAACTTGATTGGACGGCGCTTCATAGTACAGATGGATAATGACCCCAAGCATACAGCCAAAGCTACACAGGAGTTCATGAGTGCAAAAAAGTGGAACATTCTTCAATGGCCAAGTCAATGACCAGATCTTAACCCAATTGAGCATGCATTTCACTTGCTGAAATCCAGACTTAAGAGGGAAAGACCCACAAACAAGCAAGACCTGAAGGCTGCGGCTGTAAAGGCCTGGCAAAGTATTAAGAAGGAGGAAACCCAGCGTTTGGTGATGTCCATGGGTTCCAGACTTAAGGCAGTGATTGCCTCCAAAGGATTCGCCACAAAATATTGAAAATAAAAATATTTTGTTTGGGTTATGTTTATTTGTCCAATTACTTTTGACCTCCTAAAATGTGGAGTGTTTGTAAAGAAATGTGTACAATTCCTACATTTTCTAACACATATTTTTGTTCAACCCTTCAAATTAAACGTTACAATCTGCACTTGAATTATGTTGTAGAGGTTTCATTTCAAATCCAATGTGGTGGCATGCAGAGCCCAACTCGCGAAAATTGTGTCACTGTCCAAATATTTCTGGCCCTGACTGTATATATAGTATAGTGAAAATATTCTAAATCTCCGTATATATTTCATGAGGCAGACCCTGACACTCACAGGCTCAGTATGAATTACACAATTATATAAAAAGATGAAAAAGGGGTACTGTATCACCAGATACAAGGTATATATAGTATAGTGAAAATATTCTAAATCTCCGTACATATTTCAGAAGGCAGACACTGACGCTCTCAGCCTCAGTATGGATTACACAATAATATAAAAAGATGAAAAAGGGGTACTGTATCAGCAAATGCCTGGTATATATAGTAGACTAAAAATATTCTAAATCTCCATATATATTTTAGGAGGCAGACACTGACGCTCTCAGGCTCAGTATGGATTACACAATAATATAAAAAGATGAAAAAGGGGTACTGTATCAGCAGATACCAGTAATATATAGTCTAGGGAAAATATTCCAAATCTCCGTATATATTTCAGGAGTCAGACAAAGACGCTCACAGGCTCAGCATGGATTAGACAAGAATATAAAAAGCAGATCTGCAAGAAATAATCACACATGTGGGTCAATGTTACAGGTGTCAATGATGCACTTACAGTCCCCTGTCACTGCACACTAACTGTACAGCTAATCGATATCAGCACAAGCACAAAATTATTTTTGTTTTACTGCCTAACGCTCTCCCTACTGAGAACTAGCGCCAGCAACCTCTCCTACACTAAGATCGGCAGAAGTAAAATGGCGGTCGGCGGTGAGGGCTTTTATGGGCACTGTGACGCCACACATAGCAAGCAAATCACTGCATGCCCTTCTCTAAGATGGTGGCGGCCGCTGCCCATGTCATCGCGTTGCCCACAGTGTGCGTCCCTGCTCATTGGCTGAGAAAAGGCCCTTCAAGCATTATGGGAAAACCGACTTTGGCACTCAGGTCGCCGAACGCATGGACGACCTAACGCTATGGTCAGGCTTCGCTCGGCGAAACCCGACTTTGGCGAAAGTCGGTCTTTTTTTAATCTGACCGGACTGTTTCACTCAACTCTAGTTGGTACTCTGATAGTTCTAGGTTAAACTATAGCTGTCTTTCAGGAAGCCTTGCAGAAAATGTCGGTGTCTGCCTCTAGCTCCTCCCTCTCCATGTAATTTTATAAGCACTAGCTGTCATCTTTCTACATAATGGGAAAATCTGTCTTTACTGAATACAGATTTTATCCATGAATTGAGAATGAATGATGAGTCCTGTAGGAGAGAAAAAGAAGCAAATTTCTCTGATAAGATATATTACAAAGTTGCCTATTTTCATGTGCACTTTTGATTAATGAAATAAAAATTAAAACGACAGTTACTTTTTAACCCCTTTCTGACATCAGACGTAATGATCCGTCCATGTGACATGGGCCAATTTGACCATGGATGGATCATTACGTCACAGACCACTTCAAGCACTTTAGCCCCCGAAATATTGCGATCAAACAAGATCGCAGTTTTCCGGAAGCCAGCACCGGGCTGACAGCCCCTCTGACTTTGAAGAATGTTGCCATGGTGAGTGGATGTCATCATGATGACATTCGGGTCACCAGAGCTAGGAAATTTGTTGATCATGCGCAGTGCATGATCAGCAATCTCCCTGTCAGTGCAGCGCTGACAGCTTATATGGCATGAAGATGCTGCTTCATCTGCTTGATATAGAAGTGATCAGCTTGCAAAAAATGATTGTCCCATAGTAGGACTAAGTAAAAAACTTCGGAAAAAGTAAAAATTTTTTTAAATATTTGTAAAAATATTTTAAAAAAATAAAAAAATCAATAAACCATATATACTCGTGTATAAGCCGAGTTTGTCAGCACATTTTGTTGTGTTGAAAATGCCCTCCTCTGCTTATACATGAGTCAATTGTCCCAGAAAGACGAGGGGTAGCGGAAGAGCAGCGGGTTACAGAGGCAGGAGCCGACACAGCGCACAGTGCCAATCGCAGCCGCCGGCTTCCAGCACACATCATACTTACCTACCTGCGCGCCCTCAATGGCACTGCATCTCGTTCCAGCCACCGGCGCCAGCAGCTCTTCCTGCCGAGCGATCACGTGGCTCCGCTCATTAAGATAATGAATATGCATGCCTCTCCACTCCCATAGGCGTGGAGCGCATGTTCATTACTGTGAGGTCGGGACCGCCACCATCTTAGATAGGGCCTGTACCAGCCTCCATTTTGTCAGTTCACAGAGCCACAAACTTCTAACTATGCAGGGCCTATTAGCATATTCAGTACGACCAGTTTTGATGTCCACTATGAATCAATAGGGCTTTAACATGCTAATTGGTTTAGGCCAGTGTCTGAATGGGATGGTCATTGGTATGTTGAATGGCTCGGACTCAGGCCAGTGTTTCCTGCTCCATATGAATTGCAGGCTAGTTAATATGCATGCTTCAAAGCAAAGGGGAAGGACCTAGCAGTTTTAAGAACTGTAGCCATGAAGAAGCTGGGGCATTCCATTTTCTCACAGCAACAAGAAGCACAAGACACAGATTTGATTTGCCTTGCCAAATGGAGCAGCAGCACATGCTGTGGGGACTGTCCAGCAACTGAAGACTTACCTGGGAATGGCAGAGCTCCTGCCTTCCCATGACCATACTACCCGGTAATATTGATCTATAGCTTATACCTTTAAGCCTTGTACATTATCGTTGTATTTTTTCTCTGACTGCAAATCCATTGTAATTACGTTGTATAGCTTTACTGTATATTTCTGTAATTATCTAGTGCGCCCTTAAGGCAATTAAACCATAAAATTAATCTTGGGCTGATGCTTTTACTCTGATCACGAATCTTAGAATACCCAGTGGGTAACAGGACAACCTCCCCGGCGGCCATTTGCTCTAGGTGCAGTTCCCTTACTGACCTGAGAGACAAAGGGGGCGCCGGAGAGCTGTACCTGTGGAGTTACGTCCCATTGGTGACGTGGGAGGAAAGGGGATCGTCCGTCACATTTGGTAGCGGCGGTGGTATCAGAAGCTGTGATACCCAGGCTACCATGTGGCGGTCGGCTTAGTTCCTCACAATTGGTGGCAGCGGTGGGATCAGAGTAATAGTGTGCGTGGGACCCCTACTCCCAGACACTAGAGACTACCAGCAGTACTTTCACCGCTGGGGTCTTAAGGTAAGCCCAGCACTAGATGGTCAGAGTGTAAATATAATAAGTTGTGTGCAAGGTCGGGGTTGCAGCTGTTTCAGTAACCAAAGGTTCCCAAGATGGCGGAAGGCACCAGGAGTAGGGCAAAGGGGAAGGCCAATGCTATGGTCTATGATGAGCTCGATACCGATGGAGGCGAGGGGGAGCTCAGCCAGGGCTCCCCAAGGAGCCCGACCCCCGTGCTCAGTCTTACAGTGGACTGTCCACCCCCTGCCCGTCCCAGCCTGTCCAGATCGGAGGCCCCTATCAAGCGGCTATGGCACAGCTCGAGGCTGGTAATGACGCCGCCTATGACAGACTCCTGGTGGCGGCAGAGAAAGCAGCAGAGCGTGAGCAAGCAGCGGCAGAGCGTGAGCATACAGAACGTGTGTTGCAGGCTACAGAACGCCGTGAAGCTGCGGAGCGCCTGCACCGACTGGTGATGGCTCAGCATGGGCCCCCGCTGGACGCACCAGGCCCACCGGAGACAAGGGCTTCCAAGGTCCGGGCGGAGGACTTTCCCTTACTTGAAAAGGATGGAGACCTGGATTCCTTTCTGCTGGCTTTTGAGAGGACTTGCCTCCAACATCATCTGGCCCCGGATAAGTGGGCAAGGTAGCTGACCCCCCGTTTGAGGGGTAAGTCCCTGGAAGTTTTGGGGACTTACCTGCCGGGGAGGAGCAGGACTACAACAGCATCAAGCGGGCCCTGATCCAGCACTACAACCTCACCCCGGAGTCGTACCGCAGGAAGTTCAGGAGCCTGCAGCGGGGTTCAAAGGACACCTGGACCGACCACATGCGGGCCCTGCTGAGAGCTGCGGAGCACTGGACCTCGGGTCTAGAGCTCACTACCCGCCAGGAGGTCCAGGAACTGTTTGTCATGGAGCAATTCTTGTGGAACTGCCCAGAGGACCTCCAGCAGTTCCTCCGTGACCGGAAACCAAAGGGGGCTTCTGCTACAGCCGCCCTGGCAGACGAGTATGCCAACAACAGGGCGCCGGAGCCAAAGAAGCCTGCCAGCAGCACCTGGAGGGGGTAAGCCCAATCCTGCCCCAGCCCTATATCCAGCCCCCAGAGTGCAAGGGGTGTACCCCCCAGCTGCCCTCTCCAGGCCAGGAACAGAACCCAGACGTTGTCATAATTGCAATCAGCCAGGACACTTTAAGGCTGCGTGTCCCCAGCGCCAGAAGGCCCCATCCCTGTCCCAGAAACCGACCACTGTTTTGTGTGTGGGAGGGGGTGGTGGGATGTCCCTAGACAATTACCAACCCGTCACCATCGGCTGCTCAGCGGTCATGGGACTGCGGGACACAGGCACTGAACGAACCCTGGTACGCCCTGAGGTGGTGTCCCCTCAAGACTTGGTACCCGGGAAAACCCTTTCCGTCTCCGGAATTGGAGGCATTGAACCGGCGCTGCCCGTTGCCAAGGTGTATTTGGACTGGGGCGCCGGGAGGGGGATGCGGGAGGTGGGAGTAACGCCAAATATTCCTGCAAATGTGTTGCTTGGGACCGATTTGGGGCGGCTAGTGTCCCAGTATGTGGCCACTGAACCCCCAAGTTCGGCTCCCCAAGAATGTCATGACTCTACTGTGAATGCTAATGTTAATGTATTGAATGTGCCTCCAACAGTGGAGGAGGGAGTGAAACCTGATGGTAAGACATGCACTGACACTACACACACAGGGCTCACAGTGAGGACAGGTGAGGAGGCTGCACGGGAGGGCTCAGAGGTGGAGGGAGGGGCTGCTATGGGCAGTGTAGGGCCCCTAAGTGAACCCAGCCTGCTGAGTCTAGGGCCCCTGCAGGAAGAGGAACAGGCCATGGGGGGAGGGGGTGTCCCGGGAGAGGAGCCACCAGGTAGGACCCCAGGTCAGGAGTTCCCCACATCCGGGATGTCAGGAAGTCAGGGAAGTCTGCCTGACCCGGCGACTTGGTCAGGGGACGAGGGAAGGCAGGCGCTACCCGTGGTCTCAGCGGTCGTGGCCGCTGTTACCAGGAGTGGGAGCGCTGAAGCCCAAGGAGCCTCGCGGAGGTCCGACGGTTTTCCCCTCTCCGACCAAGTGGCTGCCGAGTCAGACAGTAGCCAGGAGACAGATCCCGGGGAACTGACAGAGGACATGGCAGTTTCATCAATTCTTGCCACATCAAGTCAGGGATTTCAGGCAGCGTTGGAAGCTCACCCTAGCCTGAAGACTCTCAAGGAACAGGCGGCACAGCCTCCCCTGGAGTCCGACCGCGAGCGAGTGGTCTGGGACCAGGGACGGCTGTACCGGGTAACGGTCCAGCAGGGTTCACCGGAGGCGTGGCCCAGGGACCGACAGTTAGTGGTACCCCATCCGTTCAGGGCGGAATTGTTGCGGATCGCACATGAGATTCCAATGGCCGGACACCTAGGGATCACTAAAACCAGGGCCAGGCTAGCTCAGCATTTCTACTGGCCTGGAATGAGGACCGAGGTGATAGCCTACTGCCTTTCGTGTGACACCTGTCAGAGGGTGGGGAAGGCGGGGCGGCGCCCCGAAGCCCCACTGGTAACTCTGCCCATCATCGAAGAGCCTTTCTCGAGGTGGCTGTGGATCTCACTGGACCTCTGTCCACTCCCAGCCGCTCCGGGAAATGCTTCATACTAACGGTAGTGGACTATGCCACCCGGTACCCGAAGGTGGTAGCTTTGTCGTCCATTCGGGCCGACAAAGTGGCCACTGCCTTACTGGAGATTTTCTCCAGAGTGGGGTTTCCCAAGGAAATGCTCACCGACCGAGGGACCCAGTTCATGTCGCAGCTGATGGAGTCTCTCTGTAAGCAGGTACAGGTGCAAAATCTAGTGGCCAGCCCGTATCACCCACAGACCAATGGCTTGTGTGAGCAGTTCAATGGCACCTTAAAGCAGATGCTGAAGATGTTGGTCGACTCCCACAGGAGAGACTGGGAGCGGTATCTCCCACACCTGCTGTTTGCTTACCGGGAGGTCCCACAGGCCTCAACGGGGTTCTCCCCCTTTGAGCTCCTGTACGGGCGACGTGTATGGGGGCCCCTTGCTCTGGTGAAGGAAGCATGGGAAGGGGATTTAGCCACCCCTGGAGTGTCGGTCATTGAGTATGTCGTGCGCTTCCGGGACCGAATGATGGCCTTGACGCGGCTGGTGCATGACAATATGGCCCAAGCTCAGGCTGACCAGAAGCGATGGTATGACCAGAATGCTTGTGAGCGGACCTACCAGGTGGGTCAAAAGGTGTGGGTACTGGTCCCCGTACCCCAAAACAAGCTTCAGGCGGCCTGGGAGGGTCCATACCTCGTGCACGATCAGCTCAACGCCGTCACCTACCTGGTCACCCTGGACCACGCCCGTGGAAGGAGGAAGGCCTTCCATGTAAACACGATGAAGGCCCACCATGAGCGGGAGGCTTATGCCCAACCAGTGTGCAACCTTTCAGAGGACAGAGAGTCAGAAATCCTTCTGGATCTGCACCCTAGCCAAAGAGAGGGTGCTGTAGGGCGCACGGGGGAACACAGGAATGTGATACCCCCTAGCGCCCTCAAAAGCAGGGAGGTGTGAGGTCGGGACCGCCACCATCTTAGATAGGGCCTGTACCAGCCTCCATTTTGTCAGTTCACAGAGCCACAAACTTCTAACTATGCAGGGCCTATTAGCATATTCAGTACGACCAGTTTTGATGTCCACTATGAATCAATAGGGCTTTAACATGCTAATTGGTTTAGGCCAGTGTCTGAATGGGATGGTCATTGGTATGTTGAATGGCTCGAACTCAGGCCAGTGTTTCCTGCTCCATATGAATTGCAGGCTAGTTAATATGCGTGCTTCAAAGCAAAGGGGAAGGACCTAGCAGTTTTAAGAACTGTAGCCATGAAGAAGCTGGGGCATTCCATTTTCTCACAGCAACAAGAAGCACAAGACACAGATTTGATTTGCCTTGCCAAATGGAGCAGCAGCACATGCTGTGGGGACTGTCCAGCAACTGAAGACTTACCTGGGAATGGCAGAGCTCCTGCCTTCCCATGACCATACTACCCGGTAATATTGATCTATAGCTTATACATTAGTGTATTTTTTCCTTTAGCAAATATTTTAATTTCGTTGGGGTTCTTATGTAATTTCTGTATTATCTGGCCCCTTAAGGCAATTAAACCTAAAATTTAAACTTGGGTACTTTTACTCTATCCGAAACTTAGAAAACCCAGGGGTACAGGACAACCTCCCCGGCGGCCATTTGCTCTAGGTGCAGTTCCCCTTTCGACCTGAAGGGCAAAGGGGGCGCCGGGGGACTGTACTGTGGAGTTACGTCCCATTTGGTGACGTGGGAGGAAAGGGGGTGTCCGTACATTTTGGGACGGCGGTGGTACAGAAGCTGGATACCCATACCAGTCGCGGGCGGCTTTGTTCCTCACAATTACCCTTTTGGGGGGGGCCCCTGATCGCCGGGACGAAGAGTGCAGGGGCCGCAATGAGTGCTGCGAGGGTGCCTGGAAGGGAAGAATTGTTTGTTTTAAAAGGGGAAAATGCAAACAGATAGGGGAAAAAGAACCTGCAAAAGGGAGGGATGGGGGGGCCCCATACCAGGGAAAATACGGGGCCCTGCAACAATGACATGGGGGGAGGGATGCATACAAGACAGGAGGGGGGGGCCCTGCATTCTTTACAGGACGAGGGAGCATGCAACAAAACACGACGGGAAAATGCATAAATGACAGGGATATGGGAGCCAGGGATGCAATGCAGGACCGGGGGAAGCATGCCAAATAAAAGGGATGGGGAGACTTTCTTCAAGTTAAGATTCGGCCAGGGGTGATCATGGCCCAGCCCTCGTTACTCAGGGCCCGGTCTCCTCTTACATGAAAACGTGCTCCTCGCATGTCCTTTCGTCTTTTGCGGGGACTATCGGGATTCCCCGGGCGCTGGAGCTTCTGTGCGGGTCCGGAATAACTGAGGCACACTGGTTCCAAAGCAAAGAGAAAAACTTTCTAGGCACATTGCAGCCATTTTGTAAGTCGACACAGATTTTTTACCACAAAAATTTAACTCCTCACTTTCCCTGTTTCTTCTACATATCCATACATTACGGGTAAAAGGCCTTAGGCGGGACCGCAGGGTTCTCCTTTCCAGACTCACACTTTTGGGGGGTCCCCCCATCCCTTTCGCCCAAAACTGGTGAGTCTGCCATTCAATGATCTGTTAGGGCGAGTTCCCGCTGGGCACAAAGGGGGTCCAAACCCTCCCCCTGCAGCCCCTCATCCCGCCGCAGTGGGGGCCCCTCAGCAAAACGTTCCCCGGGT
>JARQOD010000003.1:355736278-355789629 GCA_033576555.1 Oophaga sylvatica | reverse complement strand
ACGAAGAGATGAGGCCCAAAAAAGGGGATGCTGCGGGGCCCCCGGGGAAAAGGGTGAGAAGAATTTGTTTTTTTAAAAGGAAACATGCAACATTTAGGGGATAAAAAAACCATGCAAAAAGGGTGGGATGGGGGACCCAAACGCCCCCCAGGAAGTGGGGGGGCCCCCAAAAATACAATGACAGTGAGGGGGGGAGGATGCATACAAGGGACAGGGATGGGGGAGCCATGCATTAAATGCAGGGAGGGGGGCTAGCATCAAAAACAGCGACAGGGAAGCCTTTGAAATACAATAAAAGGGTATGGGACCCATGCATGCAATGACGGGGAAACCGGGAAGCATGCACACAAAAAACAGGGAGGGGGAGACATGCACAAGTGTAAGATTCGGCAGGGGTGTAGTAAAGGGCCGAGCCCTCAGTTCTTTGGGGGGCCCCCGGGTTTCCCCTTACAGAAAACAGTGTCCCCACCCAGGTACCTGTGCTTTTTTGGGGCAATCAGGGACCTCTGTGGCGCGGGAATTTTGTGGGGGGGTTTTCCCGGAAAAATAAGGGGGCACAGTCGGGTTTTCCAAAAAGAAAAGAAAGAATTTTCTGGAAACCTTTTTGGCTTTTTCTTGTAAAGCCCCCGACCAGCACTTTTACACAAAGTTTAACTCCTGCATTTTCCCTGTGCAAATTCTACTTATCCAGTTTTTTAAAAGGGGGGGGGGTAAACCCTTAGGGGGTAGCGTGTTTTTCCTTGAAAAACCACAAATTCTGGGGGCCCTCATCCTTTTTGCCCAAGATCTGAGTGAGTCTGCCCAGAAATGTCGTTGGGGGTTGAGTTCCCGCTGCTGCACAAGGGAGCCCAAAAACCCCCGGCAGCCCCCAATTTTTCTCCGGCCGCAGGGGGCTAAAGCAGAGACGTGGGGCCCGGGGTTTCCCCTTTTAAATTTTCTGTGGGGGGGGGGGGGGGGGGGGGGGCTTGTGCTGCCTTCCTGGCTGCTTTTTTGCCAGTGGGAAAGCAGGATTTTTGGGGGGAAGTCCTGCGTTTCCCCCCTGGATGCCAGGGAAAGATCTCTCATTGGATTTCAGGGGTCACATTTCGGATGCAGCACCCCCATTGGCCCCCCGGAAGGTCCTGAAAACTACATGTGTTTGAAACAGTTTCTCTTTGGGGACTTTTTTTTTGGAGGGCCTGTAGCTGTTACTAAAAAAGGGTGGAATGCTGACGCCATGCGCTAGTATCAACCGTTATACCCTTTTCGCCGGGGGTCCCAAAGGGGGGGGTGGTTTGGGGGCCCCCCGAAAAAAGCCCCTTTAATCCGACTTTTAAAAATGAGGAGTTTGGGATGGTGGTCAGGTTTTTTGTCCTAGATGCCCAGATTTCCCCGGGGGAAACCCGGGGAGGAGTTTGATTTCCGATTCAGGGGCCCCGGGTTCAGACCCATTTGTTGCGGGTGACCCCCGCGAGGCATTAGCGAAGATCACGTTTTTTTGTTTTTCTTAGCAGGGCAATTTTTTACCTGGGTGCCTGCGGACACAGAAGTTTTTTTTCAGCGGTCTGTGACGAACGGGTTCGTTTTTAAAGTAGACAGCGCCCTGCTGTTTTTTTTGCCACTCAGTGGGTTAAGTGGTTCGACACATCCCCCTTTGGCTGGGGCATCCTTCTGCGGCTCTGTGGAAAAACAAGTTCGCACATATTGCCAAGCACGTTACGGCTTTTTTTTTGGCGAAATCTGGGGGTAAAGATTTTCCCCTTTTTGCGCCATTTTTTAAAGCAGAGGCTCCCCCTGCACGGGGGCCCCGGTGCAAAACACCTCTCTTTTAAAATTATTTGGGGGCGTTCCCAACCCTTCATAAACTGCCCGGGGTTTTGGGGGTTAAAAAGGCGGGCCCCCCGTCTGCGCTGTATATCTAGCGTGGAGGGTTTGGGTTTTGGGGACTCTTTGACCCCAAAAATCAGTGTGGATTTTTCCGCAGTCGCGGTTCAGGCTGCTGGGGGGGCGCCCCCTTTTTTCCTCTCCCCCCCTGCTCCGACTATTCCCGCCCCCCACTTCCAGACAAGTTTCCGGGACAGTAAAAAAGGGGGGTTTTTTGTCAGTCTTTCCCATAATCTAAGCTTTGGTGCCTTTTCCCACAAAAGGGGGGAAAAATAGGTTTTGTCATTTTCCCCTTTTTTTGGGGGGGGGGCGGGGGTTGGGGGGCAAAAACCTTTGGGGGGGGGATGCCCTTTTGGGGCAGAGTGTCCTCTCTTTTTTGGACACTCTGAAAAAGGCTTTTTAGGATCTCGCGTCCCCAAAATACGTCTCTTCAATGTTGGCAACACCCCGGGTTTTCCCTGGTCAGCCCCCTTTGCCGTTTCCCAAATTTTGGGGGGCTGGTTTTGGGGAGGGCCAGATAAAGTCCTTATCCCCGTGTCTGGAGGGGACTGGAGACCAGGGAAAAGGCGACTTTTCCACCGGGAGATTCCGCCACACTGGGGGAGTCATTCCCTATCTACCCATCGACCCCGTTTTAACGACGGGGTTGGAGCGGGGCCCTTTTGGGGCCCCGAGGTTCCGGCGGGGGGCCCCCTTCGCCAGACCTCGGATCTTCCATTGGGGGTTCTGTTTTTCCCCCGGAGGCCTGGAGATTTTCGAGGGGAGCCCCCAAGTCTTCGGGCCCCCCGAGGTATCGGGGATTTTAAAAGTTTCAACAAGTGGGGAAAATAATGGAATAAATGTCCACCGGTGGGGGAAAAAGCCCCCGTCTAGTTCCTTGGGGGGGGGGGTTTAATAGAACGCAGTCATCCCCCAAAATTGCCTTTTTGGGGGGGCAATCTTTTTTTGGTTTCCCAAATTTAAAAATTGCATTGTGTGGTTTGGACCCCAAGGAAATTTTTTTGTTTCTACCTTCGCTCTCCGCCACTCATCCCCTTTGGGGATGCCCCCCCCAAAACCCTGATGTTGGGGGAAAAATTTGGGGGGACATGCCTTCCCAAAAACATCAGACCCCCCCTTTCACTTTTTAAAAAACCCCTTCCCCCGGAATTATTCACTTCTGGTCTTTCCCCGAGGGAAAAAGACGGATTTTTTTGGGGGTTTCCCTGGTCCTTCCACTCCCCACACATTGAAGGAAAATCTGGAATTTTGGGTTGGGGTGAGTCATTTTAAAGGCAGTTTTTGGGGAATGCTTTAAAGGGGGCCCAAACTAAGAATGCCCGCAGATTTACTTCAGTTCCTAAATACATTGGCGTTTTGCAGACGTATTCCCCAAAAAAGGGGCCGGGGAAAACCCTTTTCCCCCTCACCGCCTTATGTTTTCCCTAATAAACCCCTTGCCTGGGCAGAACCTCCTCGGGGGGGTTTTTCCCCCCCTTTTTCTCCCAGAGGGAAAGGCTATGTTAATTTTCGGGAGAACTTGGAAGGGGGTTCTTTTTAAAGTCAGTGTCCCCTTTGCAGGGGGGGGGTTCTTCTTCGTGCGAAAAACGGGGAAAAACGTCCAGTTTCGAATACAGGGTCTTTTTAAAAGCCATCCCCCTCAAGAAAAAATACCCGTTGCCCCGATTTTGAGCATTTGATGGGTTTCGGGGGAAAAGGGGATTTAAAAAAATTTTTTGCGGGGTGCTTAAACCTGATTGCATCCGGAGGGGGCAAAAGGAAGCGGCTTTTAATACCAGGGAGGGCACTATGAATATCGGTGAGCCCTTCGGGCTCTGTAATCCCCCCACCCCTCTTCCCAAAATTTTTTTAAAGGGACATTTTTCCGAAAATGCCTCCCCCTCTTTTAGTCTATTGATTTTTCCTTTTCCCAATATTGACTCCCAGGGGGATTCTGCGGTCTTCAACCTCTTAGGGGGAAATTTTCCCCCCAGAAAGTTGGAAAAATTGTGTGTTTGAGCAGGACCCCTTTCCTTTCGGGGGTAATTTTCCCCCCCGGGGTTTTTGGCTAGGATCCTCCCCCAAATCAGGCGGGAGGGGACTCAAGAACCCCATTCTCTAAAGGGGGTTGCACGTTTTAGGGGGTTTTTTTTTAAAATTATCCGCTTTTTTCCCCTCACTTCTAATTTTGGTACCCCCGTGCCCCCCTCCCAAAAAGGGAGCAAACCCCAAATTGTGGTCTAAAGGGGGGCCCCCAAGGGCCCCTTCACTTTTTTTAAGTCCCTTTTTGCTAGCCCCCCCCATTTTACCCCCCGTTTTTGAAAAGCCTTTTATTTTGGAGGTGGATGCCTGTTTTTTGGGGTGGGGGCAGTCCCTTCCAAAAGGATGCTCTTTCGGAAGCCCCCAGCTTTTTTTCTCCAAAACCTTTCACACCAGGGGGGGGAAAATTATTCCGGGGGGGAAAAGGGGGAGTTGATAGCAATGAAGTTGGCCTTCTCGGAGTGGGGGCCCTTTTTAGAGGGGCTGGGCTTTCCTTCCCCAAGCTTCAGGGTTTAAAAAATTGGTGTTTTTACAGATGCCCAGCGGCAAAACCCCCATGGGCCCAAAGGGGGGCCCTTTTGTTTTTCTCCCGTTTTCTTTCCCCCTCCATTTTCTTTCGGGAGAAAAGGGAACATTGGGAAACTGACGTTTTTCTCTCGCTCCTTTGTGTCTTCTAGTAGGAGGGGGGGGGAGCCAGGCTTTTGACCCCTGAGAGCCTGAGAACTTTCCCCCGGGCCGCTAAGTCTGTCCCCCGGGAAACTTTGTACCATCAAAATTTTTCGACCGGGGTTCCCCTTTTGGGGGCCCTTTCGCCCCGGGTGGGGGAATTTTGGGAAAAAAAAGGGCATCGACCTCTCGCAAGGAAATAAGGTGGCCGATAAGGTCCGGGCGTTGGGGATTTTAAATTTGGGCTGTGTTCCTTTTCCAAAAAAAAAGGCCCCCCCTCAAGGCCAGCTGGGGTTTTTTTTTCCCCCGCCAGTGGCAGACAGGCCCCTTTGGGGAAAAGGTCGGGGGGACTTTGGGTAGGAAATTTTTCCCAAAACTCGGGGGTACCATCATATGGGGGTTTTCACCCCCCTTTACTACTCTAAAAAGGTTTTTTCTTGGTGCCCCTACCCCGGTTACCTTTTTCAGGGGGCCTTTTGGGGGCCATGTTTATCAAACATATCTTCTGCTTCACGGTATGCCCCGGGGGAAAATTTTCAGCGATGGGGTCCCAGTTTGGGTTTTCGGTTTTGGAGAGAGCTTTTTTGCCTTTAGGTTGATTAAATTTTCTCTTTGCTTATTCCGAACGAAAGGGTTGGTAGAAAAGGGCAAAACCCCCCCTTGGGGGCAAAACTGCGACATTTTTTTTCAGCTAACAGGATGATGGGCATTTTTTTTTTTTTTTTTTTTTTTTTTCCGGGCGGATTTGCATTAACAATGCGTGGCTGATTCCGGACAAACCCCATTTTCCTTAATTTTCGGTGCATCCCCCGGGGGGGGCCTCCTATGCCATGCTTCCCCCGATCCGGGTGGCAGATGGGTGTGGAGGCATGGGAAATTTTGGGACCGCACTTTTGGGTGCCATTCAGGCCTCCAAGGGAAAATGAGGTTTACCGGGGCGAAAAACGGCGCCCCGCCCGATTTTTCCCCCCGGGGATTTGGGGGGCTTTCCGCCAAAATCAGGGCGTGTAGAGTCCATAAGTTCGCCCTCGGGTTCTTGGGCCCCCCTTAAAAAGGGCCAAAAAGGTAAAACCTTGGGTTCCCGGGTTTGCCCTTCCGCACGCCTGGGTTCACCGACACAATCCTGTCTCCCCCCCGGGAAACCCTTTTTTTGTCCCCCTTTTTTTCCCCCCATCTGCCGGGACTCGGAAAATTTTTTCGGCATTATGAGTTGGGAAAGCTATTCTGGGGGGCAAGGTGGTGTGGCAAAAAAGGGTTTTTTTTGGGGGATTGGAGGGGTTATGGGCCGAGGTTTTGGGCATGGGGGGCCGCTGGGCGCGCGAAAGGGCCCAGAAAAGGGGGGGCCCTAGGAGGGGAGGTAATGTTAGGGTTCGAGTTCCCACTGCTGCACAAGGGGAGTCTTGAACCAGTCCCGCTGCCGTCCCCCATTCATCTCCGGCCGCAGTGGTGCCTGCTCAGCAGAGACATCGGTCCCAGCCTCTTGCCCATTCCAATACTTTGCAGAGACTTGCTGCTGCCTCTCCTGGATCTGCTATTATAGCCAGTGCTGGAGCAGACGTCTTTGGGACGAAGTCCTGCATTTCCCCTTCTGAGCATGCCCAGGGTAAGATCTCTCATTGGAGATCAGGGGTCACATGTTCAGGTACTGCAGCAGCTCCTATTGGTCCGCCAGGAAGGTCCTGAAACTACATGTGTTTTGGAACAGTTTCTCATTGGTCCTTGTTTCTGGCAGGTCCTGTAGCTGTTACTATGAAAGGGTGGCAATGCTGAGCCGCCATGCGCTAGTATCAACCGTTATATGCTTTGCGCCAGTGTGGTCATGCGTGTGTGTGGTTAGGGCCCGGCTGAAATAAGCCCCTAGAATACCGACTTAATCGGTGAGGAGTTTGGTATGCTAGCTGGTCAGGTTCGGTGTCCTAGATGCCCTAGATTACCGACATAACCGGTGAGGAATTTGATTGCCGTATTCAGGGCCTGGCGTTCAGACGCCATAGATTGCGATTGACTCCCGCGAGGACATTAGCGCATGATTACGTTCTATGTTCGCTTAGCAGTCAACTGTGTACCTGGGTGCCTGACAGGACACAGAAGTTTGTCTCAGCGGCTCTGTGACGTAACAGGGTTCGCTTTCAACGCTAGACAGCGCCCTAGCGTGTTTATTTTGCGACTCAGTGGTGTTAAATGAGTTCGCACACATCGCCATATAGCGCTGCGGCACTCCTTCTAGCGGCTCTGTGGAATAACAGAGTTCACACATATTTCCACAGCGCGTTACGGCATTTATTTTGGCGACTCTGCGGGATAACAGAGTTTGCTTCTTGCGCCATTTTGCTAGCAGCAGGCTCCGCCTGCACGGTGGACCCCGGGCTGCGAACGCACCTCTCTGCATCAAATATTTGGTGCGTTCCGCAGACCCTTACATGATCTGCCACATCTCGAACAATCTGCGGCCTGTACTTTCTGGACCGTTTCCTTGTTCCCACTCCAAGCTGCTGACACGCCGGTGCTGCAAACTGTCCTTCTGTCCCTAGGGGACTCTGAATGTCTGTAATTCTTCTTGTAAGAATGTTACATGGCAGCTGCAATATCCAGGGCCTATGGCCCGTCTGGACGACTTGAGCACTACACCCTAACTGACTACTCTACAAGAACATTCCTGACTTACCACACAGCAGCCCCTCCTATGATTAACCATTCCTTATCCTAAGTTCAAATTACCCATATAACATTCTATAATGCTCCCATTTAGTGGCCGTACCTAACCACTACACTTACCATAAGTCTATAGATAGATATACTTTACAGTGAAAGAGAACATGTTATAATACACATATCTACACAAATAGAAATATACAGTTTACAAACATGGTAATACACATTCAAGTGAAGCAATACCAGTGCAGAACAATAGTAATACACATTTAAGTGTAGCAGTACTATTCTATCATAATAGACATTATTCAACCCCTTACACAAGGACAGCGATGGGGAAGCCATGGATATTAGGATTGGGATGAGGGGACAATGCATACCCGGCTTATACTTGAGGCAATAAGCTTACCCAGTTTTTCACGGCAAAAGTAGGTGCCTTATACTCGGATCGGCTTATACTCGAGTATATACTGTATATTCTATCTCTAAATAGATATTTGAATAAAAAAAAATATAAACAACAAAAGTTCACGTATTTGGTATCGCCTCATACACAATGACCCGACGTATAAAACTGTCCCAATAGTTAATCCCTTTAGTGAACACCATAAAAAAAACAAGGCAAAAAACAATGCTTTATCATCATACTGCCGAACAAAAAATGGAATAATACCCAATCAAAGAGACAGATATAAATAAATATGGTACCACTGAAAACGTCATCTTATCCCGCAAAAAACTGGATGCCATATAGCTTCATCAGCGGAAAAATAAAAAAGTTATAGCTCTCAGAATAAAGTGATGCAAAAACAATTATTTTTTCTATAAAATAGCTTTTATTATATAAAAGCACCAAAGCATAAAAAATATAAATGAGGTATCGCTGTAATCGTACAGACCCGAAGAATAAAACAGCCTTATCAATTTTACCACATATGAAATGATATAAAACCCCCTAAAAAAGAAATCCATGAAATGCTGGTTTTTGCTTATTCTGTCTCCCAAAATCGAAAACATAAAAAAGCACAGTAAAACCAAAAATACTCTGTTGCAAAAAGAATAATAGTAAACGGCAAGTGCCTGTAAAAAATGTGGAAAAGCTAGGGTATTTGGTTAATACGTTTTTTGCAAAAAATGTATATTAAGCTGCTCTACCAAATCGTCAAGGTATACCCGTATTAGAGCAGTCCCTAACTAATGTATATAGTCCCTATCTGATGTATTTAAAAACCTGGTCATATGTATAGTACCTGTATGAGCTGGATTCAGAAAGGTTAAGTCCCATGTGGACACAGCATAGAGCAGTTTATATGTGCAGGGCTCATAAGGGAGGGGTGGAAAACTCCCTACTCTTGTAGAAAAAAGAAAACAAATGGTTAAATCAAAAACACATGAGACCTGCACACAGTGAACAGGCCTGTAAAGACACTGTTCACACCACCAGAAGACTGAAAACACAAAAAAGCACAGTAAAACCAAAAATACTCTGTTGCAAAAAGAATAATAGTAAACGGCAAGTGCCAGTAAAAAAAAGTGGAAAAGCAAGGGTATTTGGTTAATACGTTTTTTGCAAAAAATGTATATTAAGCTGCTCTACCAAATCGTCAAGGTATACCCGTATTAGAGCAGTCCCTAACTAATGTATGTAGTCCCTATCTGATGTATTTAAAAACCTGGTCATATGTATAGGACCTGTATGACCAGGATTCAGAAAGGTTAAGTCCCATGTGGACACAGCATAGAGCAGCTTATACAGTACAACCAAAAGTTTGGACACACCTTCTCATTCAAAGATTTTTCTGTATTTTCATGACTATGAAAATTGTAGAATCACACTGAAGGCATCAAAACTATGAATTAACACATGTGGAATTGTACATTACACTTTACAAAAAAGTGTGAAACAACTGAAAATATGTCTTATATTCTAGGTTCTTCAAAGTAGCCACCTTTGTTTTGATTACTGCTTTGCACGCAGAAAAGGTGAACGGATGGACTCTACATGCCTGGTCCCACCGTGAAGCATGGAGGAGGTGGTGTGATCGTGTGGGGGTGCTTTGCTGGTGACACTGTTGGGGATTTATTCAAAATTTAAGTGGTGAGCGGACCAGCTCACTTCAAACCATCTCGATTGGGTTCAGGTCTGGTGACTGTGGAGGCCAGGTCATCAGGCATAGCACCCCATCACTCTCCTTCTTGGTCAAATAGCCCTTACACAGTCTGGAGGTGTGTTTGGGGTCATTGTCCTGTTGAAAAATAAATGATGGTCCAACTAAACGCAAACCGGATGGAAGAGCATGTCGCTGCAAGATGCTGTGGAAGTCATGTTGGTTCAGTATGCCTTCAATTTTGAATAAATCCCCAACAGTGTCACCAGCAAAGCACCCCCACACATCACACCATCTCCTCCATGCTTCACGGTGGGAACCAGGCATGTAGTGTCCATCCGTTCACTTTTTATGTGCGCAAAGCAGTAATCAAGGCAAAAGGTGGCTACTTTGAAGAACCTAGAATATAAGACATATTTTCAGTTGTTTCACACTTTTTTGTAAAGTGTATTGTATAATTAAACATGTGTTAATTCATAGTTTTGATGCCTTCAGTGTGATTCTACAATTTTCATAGTCATGAAAATACAGAAAAAGCATTGAATGAGAAGGTGTGTCCAAACTTTTGGTCTGTACTGTATGTGAAGTGCTCATAAGAGAGGGGTGGAAAACTCCCTACTCTTGTAAAAACAAGAAAACAAATGGTTAAATAAAAAACACATGAGACCTGTACACAGTGAACAGGCCTGTAGAGACACTGTTCACACCACCAGAAAACTGAAAACACAAAAAAGCACAGTAAAACCAAAAATACTCTGTTGCAAAAAGAATAATAGTAAACGGCAAGTGCCAGTAAAAAAAAGTGGAAAAGCAAGGGTATTTGGTTAATACGTTTTTTGCAAAAAATGTATATTAAGCTGCTCCACCAAATCGTCAAGGTATACCCGTATTAGAGCAGTCCCTAACTAATGTATGAGGTCCCTATCTGATGTATTTAAAAACCTGGTCATATGTATAGTACCTGTATGAGCAGGATTCAGAAAGGTTAAGTCCCATGTGGACACAGCATAGAGCAGCTTATATGTGCAGGGCTCATAAGGAGGGGTGGAAAACTCCCTACTCTTGTAGAAAAAAGAAAACAAATGGTTAAATCAAAAACACATGAGACCTGCACACAGTGAACAGGCCTGTAAATACATTGTTCACACCACCAGAAGACTGAAAACACAAAAAAGCACAGTAAAACCAAAAATACTCTGTTGCAAAAAGAGTAATAGTAAACGGCAAGTGCCAGTAAAAAAAAGTGGAAAAGCAAGGGTATTTGGTTAATACGTTTTTGCAAAAAATGTATATTAACCCCTTCATGACCCAGCCTATTTTGACCTTAAAGACCTTGCCATTTTTTGCAATTCTGACCAGTGTCCCTTTATGAGGTAATAACTCAGGAACGCTTCAACGGATCCTAGCGATTCTGAGATTGTTTTTTCGTGACATATTGGGATTCATGTTAGTGGTAAATTTAGGTCGATAATTTTTGCGTTTATTTGTGAAAAAAATGGAAATTTGGCAAAAATTCTGAAAATTTTGTAATTTTCAAATTTTTAATTTTTATTCTGTTAAACCAGAGAGTTATGTGGCACAAAATAGTTAATAAATAACATTTCCCACATGTCTACTTTACATCAGCACAATTTCGGGAACAACATTTTTTTTTGTTAGGAAGTTATAAGGGTTAAAAGTTGACCAGCGATTTCTCATTTTTACAGCAAAATTTACAAAACCATTTTTTTTAGGGACCACCTCACATTTGAAGTCACTTTGAGGGGTCTATATGGCAGAAAATACCCAAAAGTGACAAAAACTGCACCCCTCAAGCTACTCAAAACTACATTCAAGAAGATTATTAACCCTTCAGGTGCTTCACAGGAACTAAAGCAACGTGGAAGGAAAAAATGGACATTTTAATTTTTCCAACAAAAATTTTCTTTTAGCATCAATTTTTTCATTTTTACATGGGCATCAGGATAAAATGGATCCTAAAATTTGTTGGGCAATTTCTCCTGAGTACATAGATACCTCATATGTGGTAATAAACCACTGTATGGGCGCACGGCAGGGCTCAGAAGGGAAGGAGCGCCATTTGACTTTTTGAATGGAAAATATGCTGGAATATTTAGCGGTTGCCATGTCACATTTGGAGAGTCCCTGTGTGCCTAAACATTGGAGCTCCCCCACAAGTGACCCCATTTTGGAAACTAGACCCTCTAAGGAACTTATCTAGATGCATAGTGATCACTTTAAACCCCCAGGTGCTTCACAAATTGATCTGTAAAAAAAAGAAAGTACTTTTTTTTTCACAAAAATGTTCTTTTAGCCTCAGTTTTTTTCATTTTCACATGGGCAACAGTATAAATTGGATCCTAAAATTTGTTGGGCAATTTCTCCTGAGTACACAGATACCTCATATGTGGTCATAAACCACTGTTTGGGCGCACGGCAGGGCTCAGAAGGGAAGGAGCGCCATTTGACTTTTTGAATAGAAAATATGCTGGAATATTTAGCGCTTGCCATGTCGCATTTGGAGAGTCCCTGTGTGCTAAACATTGGAGCTCCCCCACAAGTGACCCCATTTTGGAAACTAGACCCCCTAAGGAACTTATCTAGATGCATATTGAGCACTTTGAACCCCCAGGTGCTTGACAAATTGATCCGTAAAAAAAAGAAAGTACTTTTTTTTCACAAAAATTTTCTTTTAGCTTCAGTTTTTTTCATTTTCACATGGGCAACAGTATAAATTGGATCCTAAAATTTGTTGGGCAATTTCTTCTGAGTACACAGATACCTCATATGTGGTCATAAACCACTGTTTGGACGCACGGCAGGGCTCAGAAGGGAAGGAGCGCCATTTGACTTTTTGAATGGAAAATATGCTGGAATATTTAGCGGTTGCCATGTCGCATTTGGAGAGTTCCTGTGTGCCTAAACATTGGAGCTCCCCCACAAGTGACCCCATTTTGGAAACTAGACGCCCTAAGGAACTTATCTAGATGTGTAGTGAGCACTTTGAACCCCCAGGTGCTTCACAGAAGTTTATAACGCAGAGCCGTGAAAATAAAAAATCATTTTTTTTCTCAAAAAATGATATTTTAGCCCACTATTTTTTATTTTCACAATGGTTACAGGAGAAATTGGACCCCAAAAGTTGTTGTCCAGTTTGTCCTGAATACGCTAGTACCCCATATGTGGGGGGGAACCACTGTTTGGGCACACGTCAGGGCTCGGAAGGGATGCAGTGACGCTTTGAAATGCCGACTTGATGGAATGGTCTGCAGGCATCTTGTTACTTTTGCAGAGCCCCTGATGTGCCTAAACAGTAGAATCTCCCCACAAGTGACCCCATTTTGGAAACTAGACCCCGCAAAGAACTTATCTAGATGTGTGGTGAGCACTTTGAACCCCCAAGGGCTACACAGAAGTTTATAACGCCCGAGCATGAAAATAAAAAAATCATATTTTTTCCACAATCAGGATCTTTTAGTCCCCAATTTTTTTATTTTCCCAAGGGTAACATGAGAAATTAGACCCCAAAAGTTGTTGTCCAATTTGTCCTGAGTATGCTGATATCCCATATGTGGGAGAAAAGTACTGTATGGGCACACGTCGGGGCTCGGATGGGAAGTTGTGACGTTTTGAAATGCCCACTTGATGGAATGGTCTTCGGGCGTCATGTTACGTTTGCAGAGTCCCTGATGTGCCTAAACAGTAGAAACTCCCCACAAGTGACCCCATTTTGGAAACTAGATCCCCCAAGGAACTCCTATAGATGTGTGATAAGCACTTTGAATCTCCAAGTCCTTCACAGAAGTTTATAACGCAGAGCCGTGAAAATATAAAATCATTTTTTTTCCACAAAAATAATTTTTAGTCCCCAATTTTTTTCCCAATGTTAACAGGAGAAATTAGAACCCCCAAAGTTGTTGTGCAATTTTTCCCGAGTACGCTGATACCTCATATGTGGGGATAAACCACTGTTTGGGCATACGTCGAGGCTTGGAATAAAGGGAGCACTGTTTGACTTTTTGAACGCAAAATTTGCAGGAATCAATGGTGGCGCCATGTCGCGTATGGAGACCCCCTGATGTGCCTAAATAGTGGAAACCCCTCAATTATAACTCCAACCCTAACCCCTAACCCCAACCCTAACCCCTACACACACCTAACCCTAATACAAACCCTAATCATAACCCTAACCCCAACACACCCCTAACCCTAATCCCAACTCTAACCATAAACCTAACTACAATTCCAACCCTAAGCCTAATTCCAACCCTAACCCAAATTCCAACCCTAACCGTAATTCTAACCTTAACCCTAATGCTAACCCTAACCCTAGTTCTAACCCTAAGGCTGGGTTCATATTGCGTTTTACCAGCCCGTTCAACACGTAGCGTTGACCGGCTGGTAACGGTATAGCATAACGCGATCGCGTTATGCTATACCCGTTAGCGCAGATGAATCAGCAGATAATCAGCCGCGGATCAGCAGCAAAAGCCGCCGCGGATCAGCAGCAAAATCAGCCGCGGATCAGCAGCAAATATCCAAATCCGCCGCGGATCAGCAGCGAAATCCACCGCGGATCAGCAGCGAAATCCGCCGTGGATCAGCAGCGAAATCCGCCGCTGATCAGCAGTGAAATCCGCCGCGGATCAGCAGCGAAATTAGCCGCGGATCAGCAGCGAAATCAGCCACGGATCAGCAGCGATATCCGCCGCGAATCCGCAGCGAAATCCGCCGCGGATCAGCAGCGAAATCCGTCGCGGATCAGCAGCGAAATCAGCCGCGGATCCGCAGCGATATCCGCCGCGGATCCGCAGCGAAATCCGCCGCGGATCAGCAGCGAAATCCGTCGCGGATCAGCAGCGAAATCAGCCGCGGATCCGCAGCGAAATCCGCCGCGGATCAGCAGCGAAATCAGCCGCGGATCAGCAGTGATATCCGCTGCGGATCCGCAGAGAAATCCGCCGCGGATCCGCAGCGAAATCCGCCGCGGATCAGCCGCGAAATCCGCCGCGGATCAGCCGTGAAATCCGCCGCGGATCAGCAGCGATATCCGCCGCGGATCCGCAGCAAAATCAGCTGCGGATCAGCAGCAAAATCCGCTAGGAAAAAAAAAAAAATCTTTATTTTATTATTTGTCCCTACCTATGACAGGGGGGGGTTCATTTACTTTTTTTTTATTTTGATCACTGTGACAGTTTATCACAGTGATCAAAATAAATTTTTGTACAATGGAGGGCGCACGTATTTTCCAAGATGGCGGCGCCCATGAAGAATCCCGGGCAGCCGCCGGGACGGTTCCAGGGACATCGGTGGACCGGGAGAGGTGAGTAGGGGACGTCGGAAGGTGAGGGGGGGATCGGAAGGTGAGGTGGGGTGATCGCAGGAGCAGGGGAGCAGACAGCGACGGCGGTGACCGATCGCTGCCATCTTTCGATGGCGGCGGCCGATCACCGCCGTGACATGGTGTGGGGGGGGTCTGATCGCAGTCTCCAGCCATGGCAGATGCTATTGCAGCATCGGCCATGGCTGGATTGTAATATTTCACCAGTTTCATTGGTGAAATATTACAAATCGCTCTGATTGGCTGTTTCACTTTTAACAGCCAATCAGAGCGATCGTGGCCACGTGGGGGTTAAGCCAACCCCCCTGTGGTGATGCAGTAAGGGTCCTGTTACTGCGGGTCGGGTGACCTTTCAGTGACCCCGGTCCCCCGACCCGCAGGAACATGATTTATAGCATGACGCCGACGTCGGCGTCATGGGTCGGGGTGGCACAGGTTTTCATGATGCCGACGTCGGCGTCATGGGTCGGGAAGGGGTTAAGCTGCTCTACCAAATCGTCAAAGTATACCCGTATTAGAGCAGTCCCTAACTAATGTATGTAGTCCCTATCTGATGTATTTAAAAACCTGGTCATATGTATAGTACCTGTATGAGCAGGATTCAGAAAGGTTAAGTCCCATGTGGACACAGCATAGAGCAGCTTATATGTGCAGGGCTCATAAGGGAGGGGTGAAAAACTCCCTACTCTTGACTCTTGTAGAAACAAGAAAACAAATGGTTAAATCAAAAACACCTGAGACCTGCACGCAGTGAACATCCCCGTAAAGACACTGTTCACACCACCAGAAGACTAAAAAAAAAAAAAAGCACAGTAAAACCAAAAATACTCTGTTGCAAAAAGAATAATAGTAAATAGCAAGTGCCAGTAAAAAAAAGTGGAAAAGCAAGGGTATTTGGTTAATACGTTTTTTGCAAAAAATGTATATTAAGCTGCTCTACCAAATCGTCAAGGTATACCCGTATTAGAGCAGTCCCTGACTAATGTATGCAGTCCCTATCTGATGTATTTAAAAACTTGGTCATATGTATAGTACCTGTATGAGCAGGATTCAGAAAGGTTAAGTCCCATGTGGACACAGCATAGAGCAGCTTATATGTGCAGGGCTCATAAGGGAGGGGTGAAAAACTCCCTACTCTTGACTCTTGTAGAAACAAGAAAACAAATGGTTAAATCAAAAACACCTGAGACCTGCACGCAGTGAACATCCCCGTAAAGACACTGTTCACACCACCAGAAGACTAAAAAAAAAAAAAAAGCACAGTAAAACCAAAAATACTCTGTTGCAAAAAGAATAATAGTAAATAGCAAGTGCCAGTAAAAAAAAGTGGAAAAGCAAGGGTATTTGGTTAATACGTTTTTTTGCAAAAAATGTATATTAAGCTGCTCTACCAAATCGTCAAGGTATACCCGTATTAGAGCAGTCCCTAATTAATGTATGTAGTCCCTATCTGATGTATTTAAGAACCTGGTCATATGTATCGTACCTGTATGAGCAGGATTCAGAAAGGTTAAGTCCCATGTGGACACAGCATAGAGCAGCTTATATGTGCAGGGCTCATAAGTGAGGGGTGGAAAACTCCCTACTCTTGTAAAAACAAGAAAACAAATGGTTAAATCTAAAACACATGAGACCTGCACACAGTGAACAGGCCTGTAAAGACACTGTTCACACCACCAGAAGACTGAAAACACAAAAAAGCACAGTAAAACCAAAAATACTCTGTTGCAAAAAGAATAATAGTAAACGGCAAGTGCCAATAAAAAAAGTGAAAAGCAAGGGTATTTGGTTAATACGTTTTTTGCAAAACATGTATATTAAGCTGCTCTACCAAATCGTCAAGGTATACCCGTATTAGAGCAGTCCCTAACTAATGTATGTAGTCCCTATCTGATGTATTTAACCCCTTAGTGACAGAGCCATTTTGCAGCTTAATGACAGGGCCAATTTTTACAATTCTGACCACTGTCACTTTATGAGTCTATAATTCTGGAACACTTTAACGAATCCCGCTGATTCTGAGTGCTTCACAGAAGTTTATAACATAGAACAGTGAAAATAAAAAATCATATTTTTTCCACAAAAACAATCTTTTCACCCCAATATTTATTTTCCCAAGGGTAACAAGACCCCAAAAGTTTTTTTGCAATTTGTCCTGAGCATGCTGATACCCCATATGTGGGGGTAAACCACTGTTTGGGTGCATGGCAGAGCTTGGAAGGGAAGGAGCGCCGTTTGACTTTTTCAGTGCAGAATTGGCTGGACGTCATGTCGTGTTTGTAGAGGCCCTGATATGTCTCAACAGTGGAAACCCCCCACAAGTGACACCATTTTGGAAATTAGACCCCCTAAGGAACTTATCTAGATGTGTGGTGAGAACTTTGAACCTCCAAGTGCTTCACAGAAGTTTATAACATAGAACCGTGAAAATAAAAAATCATATTTTTTCCACAAAAACAATCTGTTCACCCCAATTTTTAGTTTCCCAAGGGTAACAAGACCCCAAAAGTTTTTGTGCAATTTGTCCAGAGCATGCCAATACCCCATATGTGGGGGTAAACCACTGTTTGGGTGCATGGCAGAGCTTGGAAGGGAAGGAGCGCCGTTTGACTTTTTCAACTCAGAATTGGCTGGACGCCATGTCGCGTTTGTAGAGGCCCTAATGTGTCTAAACAGTGGAAACCCCCCACAAGTGACACCATTTTGTAAACTAGAACACCTAAGGAACTTATATAGATGTGTGGTGAGCACTTTGAACCCCCAAGTGCTTCACAGAAGTTTATAACTCCCGGGCATGAAAATAAAAAGTCATATTTTTTCCACAAACCTGATCGTTTAGTCCCCAATTTTTTATTTTCCCAAGGGTAACAGGAGAAATTAGACCACAAAACTTGTTGTCCAATTTGTCCTGAGTACGCTGATACCCCATATGTGGGGTGGGACTACTGTTTGGGCGCATGGCAGGGCTTGGAAGGGAAGGAGCCCATTTGATTTTTCAAACCAAAATTGGCTGGAATTGAAATTGGACGCCATGTCGCGTTTGGAGAGCCCCTGATACGCGTAAACAGTCGAAACCCCCCACAAATCACACCATTTTGGAAACTACACCCCTTCAGGAACTTATCTAGATGTGTGGTGAGCACTTTGAACCCCCAAGTGCTTCACAGAAATTAATAAACGTAGAGCCGTGAAAATAAAAAATCATTTTTTTCCTCAAAAATGATTCTTTAGCCCGCTATTTTTTTTATTTTCCCAAGGGTAACAGGAGAAATTGGACCCAAAAAGTTGTTGTGCAATTTTTCCTGTGTACGCTGATACCCCATATGTAGGGTGAAACCACTGTTTGGGCGCATGGGAGTGCTTGGAAGGGAAGGAGCGCCATTTTGTAATGCAGACTTTGATGGAATGTTCTGCGGGCGTCATGTTGTGTTTGCAGAGCCCTTGATGTACCTAAACAGTAGAAACCCCCTGCAAGTGACACCATTTTGGAAACTAGACCCCCCAAGGAGCTTATCTAGATGTGTGGTGAGCACTTTGAATCCCCAAGTGCTTCACAGAAATTTATAAACGCAGAGCCGTGAAAATGAAAAATGATTTTTTTTCTCAAAAATGATTTTTTAGCCAGCTATTTTTTATTTTCCCAAGGGTAACCGGAGAAATTAGAACCCCAAAATTGGTGTGCAATTTGTCCTGAGTACGCTGATACCCCATATGTTGGGGTAAACCACTGTTTGGGCGCACGGCAGGGCTCGGACGGGAGGGAGCGCCATTTGACTTTTTGAAAGCCACGTCGTGTTTGGAGACCCCCTGATGTGTCTAAACAGTGGAAACCCCCCACAAGTGACCCCATTTTGGAAACTAGACCCCTTAAGGAGCTTAAAATAAACTTAAATTCAGACACTTAAAATAAAGTGACCAAAAAGAAGAGTTCCAAGAAAAAATCGTAATGAAAAAATATACAAATTTTATTAATCACCGAAACATTATATAATGACAAGAATCATACAATTAAAAAACACCCAATTCCAAAAGAGGAAACTGGATGGCTGCTCGTTATACTTAGATATGTACACCGTTTATAACTGCATGTATCCCTTAAAATGCCATATATATTTTGCCGCAATGGCAATAGAATAGCAAGTAAATCTCATATACATTACCCAGGAAATAATCAGCAGCCTAGTGACAGCCCAAGCTCCGCAGCCAACAGTCTCCCCCTCACCCCGACGTACGTTTCGCTGTCCCGCTTCTACCGGGGCGTACTAGAGGTGGGCACTGAGGGGTTTATAAGTGAGTCCCATACCTATCAGAGCGCTGCATTCGTATGCGTCATCCATCATATTAAATTGAAGGCAGCCGTCCGCTTCAGGCGGCGCATAGAGCTCTCATCGCTTCCTGATTACAAACGTCACTTCCGGTCATGCGCCCACTGGAACGCCTGCTGAACCGCAAGCTACTCCAGTTCTGAGCACTTCCGGAAATGTGAAGGAAGGAATAAAGCGCATGCGCACAGAGCAGATCGGCCTTCCCTTCAATCAATCAATTAATTCTACCATAAAATCCCGCAATACCTGTGATAATTCTTAATAACCAATATCAATACGCCTGCAAGATCTTATAAACAAACACCAAATTATAATAATATACTACTAAGTAACAATAATTGTGCTTTATAATATGCATATATAATTCTTATATTATATCTTCTCTAAAAGTGACAGTGCATTAGACCTTAAATAATTATGCATAAACAACTTATAATATTCTAAACATGTGACAAATAACAATAATATCAATTATATCCCATATATTACAAAAACTATTAAAAATAACCCAAAAACTACATAACAGGCGAATGATGATCTTCTATTTCACTCCAGTTCTTCTAGGCTTATCAATTCATTCTTATCACCAGGAGATTATTCCAGCGCTCAAAATACGTCAGGGATCCACTTTCCACTTTAAAAACCGTAACTAGAATCTAAAAAACAATTATTATTAATAACAACCAAAAAATAAAACTCTAAACTAACCCCTAATTACCCTTAAAAATGCTAAGAACTATAATAGAACAATAGAAATTCACAGAAATGATGAAAACCCCAAATTTTCATTGAGGCCTTGCGGAGCCATAGTACCCAGCCTGTAGATCCATCTACTCTCGCATTGTGCCAAGATTTTATCCAAGTCTCCTCCCCGTATACCCAAAGAAATCTGGTCTATAGCTTTAATTTTGAGCTCCCTTGCATTACAATTATGAAAATCTTTGAAATGTCGTGACAAGGTTTTCAACTGTGAGGGGTCATCACATGTAACTGCTCTTGTAATATCTCTCACGTGCTCCCTTACTCTAATCTTTAACTCTCTTGTTGTTAGTCCTATATAAATCTTATCACAAGGACATTGCGCATGGTAGATTACTCCTTGCGAAGAGCACGTGAGACTCTTGCGAATATCATAAACTTTAGACCCATCAAAATTAGAAAACCTTGTTCCTTTAATTAAATTCAAACAGCCTTTACAAAATCCACAAGGATAGAATCCCTTTCGACCAGAATTCTGAGCTCTAATATTACATCTCTCAGGAGAGTCATAATGACTTCTTACAATAAGATCCTTAAAGTTAGTTGAACGTTTCCTTAAGGAGCTTATCTAGATGTGTGGTGAGCACTTTGAACCCCCAAGTGCTTCACAGAAATTTATAAACGCAGAGCTGTGAAAATAAAAAATCATTTTTTTTTCTCAAAAATGATTTTTTTAGCCAGCTATTTTTTCTTTTCCCAAGGGTAACAGGAGAAATTAGAACCCCAAAATTGGTGTGCAATTTGTCCTGAGTATGCTGATACCCCATATGTTGGGGTAAACCACTGTTTGGGCGCACGGCAGGGCTCGGAAGGAAGGGAGCGCCATTTGACTTTTTAAACGCCACGTCGTGTTTGGAGACCCCCTGATGTGCCTAAATAGTGGAAATCCCTCAATTCTAGCTCCAACCCTAATCCCAACACACCCCTAACCCTAATCCCAACCCTAATCCTAACCTAAATCCCAACCCTAATTCCAACCCTAATTGTAACCCTAACCTTAATTATAACCCTAACTCTAATTGTAACCCTAACCCTAATTTTAACCCTAACCCTAATTGTAACCCTAACCATAATTCTAACCCTAATTATAACCCTAACCCTAAGGCTAGGTTCATTTTGCGTTTTACCAGCCCGTTCAACACATAGCGTTGACGGGCTGGTAACGGTATAGCATAACGCGATCGCGTTATGCTATACCCGCTAGCGCAGAGGAATCAGCAGATGATTCATCTGCGCTAGCGGTGACGGAGCCCAAACGCTGCAGCCCGCGTCCGAGGCTCCGTCACTGAATGATGTCACGTCGCAAATGCGCCCTCAAATGGCGGTGAATGGCAGCGTTAACGGACTGCGTTACACCGCGTTATACCGCGGTGTAACGCAGTCCGTCTAACAGACTGCCATAACGCAGTATGAACCCAGCTTAACCCTAACGCTAATTATAACCCTAACCCTAATGCTAACCCTAACCCTAATGCTAACCCTAACCCTAATTATAACCCTAACCCTAATTATAACCCTAACCCTAAAAGAAAAATGAAAATAAATATAATTTCTATTTTTTATTATATGTCCCTAACTAAGGGGGTGATAAAGGGGGGGGGGTTATGTACTGTTTTTTTTATTTTGATCACTGTGATAGTTTATCACAGTGATCAAAATGCACTTTTATGAGAATGAATGAAAAAAATTTGAATCTGCCGCCAAGCAGATCGGCGGGCGCACTGCGCATGCGCCCGCCATTTTTTTTTTTTGCAGGAAGAAGACCGGGATGATCGGAGGCCAGGGGACCTGCCAGAGGACACCGGTAAGTATAGGGGGGTTCATAGACGCGATCGCAACACCGGGATCGGTGAATACCGACCCGGATCATGTTCTCTGGGGTCTCGGCTACCCCCGGTAGCCGAGACCCCAGAGAATATTTGCCCATCCCCCCCCAGCACAGCGGCACATAGCGGCGGGCGCACTGAGCATGCGCCCGCCATTTTCTTAACAGCGCCGGCACCGGGGGACAACGGAGGGCCCGGGGGCCACATGGATTGGATCGGGGGCCACATGGGGGTCCTGGGGACCCTTTTTCTCTGTCCTCTGATGTCCGATGACATCAGAGGACAGAGAAATTAAATGGCACAACTTTTTTTTTTTTTTTTGTTGCGGTCGCCGTTATAGGGTTAATAACGGCGATCGCAACATCTGTGTCGGTAAAAACCGACCCGATTCATGTTCTCTGGGCCTTCTGACATCAGTCAGGTCGCTAGTCTTACCCATGATGGGGGTTTCGAGTAATGAACCAGGCAGGGAGTTTTTAAAAGCCTCAGGAATCTTTTGCATGTGTTTAGAGTTAATTAGTTGATTCAGAAGATTAGGGTAATAGGTCGTTTAGCGAACCTTTACTTGATATGCTAATTTTTTGAGACAGGTTTTTTGGGTTATCAGGAGTTGTATGCCAAAATCATCAGTATTAAAACAATAAAAGACCTGACAAATTTCAGTTGGTGTGTAATGAATCTAAAATATATGAAAGTTTAATTGTAATCATTACATTATGGAAAATAATGAAATTTTGCACTATATGCTAATTTTTTGAGAAGGACCTGTATGTGCAGGGCTCATAAGGAAGGGGTGGAAAACTCCCTATTCTTGTGGAAACAAGAAAAAAAATGGTTAAATCAATAGCACATGAGACCTGCACACAGTGAACAGGCCTGTAAAGACACTGTTCACACCACCAGAAGACTGAAAACACAAAAAAAGCACAGTAAAACCAAAAATACTCTGTTGCAAAAAGAATAATAGTAAACGGCAAGTGTCAGTAAAAAAAGTGGAAAAGCAAGGGTATTTGGTTAACCCCTCTCTGACATCAGACGTACTATCCCGTCCATGAAACCCGTGCCAATCTGACCATGGACGGGATAATCGCTAATCGCCGCCGGGTGTCAGCTGATTATCACAGCTGACACCCGTGACTCTGTGTCAGGAGCGGTCACGGACTGCTCCCGGCACATTAACCCCTGGCACACCGCGATCAAACATGATCGCGGTGTACCGCGGCCACAGGGGAGCATCGCGCATGGAGGGGGCTCCCTGCGCGCCCCCCTGAGACCCTCAGACCAGCGCGATGTGATCGCGCTGTTCTGAGGGCTTCCTCCCTCCCAGGACCCGGATCCAAGATGGCCGCGGGTCCTGCAGGGAAGCGGCTTCCTCAGTGCCTGCTGAGAGCAGGCACTGAGAAGCCTGCAGCGCTGCCTGTGCGATCGCTGGTGTGACAGAGTGCTGTGCACACTGTCACACCAGCGATCTGATAAAATACAATGATGTCCCACCCTGGGACAAAGTAAAAAAGTTAAAAAAATAAAAATAAACATGTTATAAAAAAAATTCCAAAATAAATAAAAAAAAAAAATATTCCCCAATAAATTCATTTCTTCCTGTAAATAAAAAAAAAAAAACAATAAAAGTATACATATTTGGTATCGCCGCATCCGTAACGACCCCCCCTATAAAACTGTCCCACTAGTTAACCCCTTTAGTGAACCCCTAAAAAAAAAAAAACAAAGCAAAAAATCAATGCTTTATCATCATACCGCCGAACATAAAGTGGAATAACACGCGATCAAAAAGACCGATATAAATAATCATGGTACCGCTGAAAACGTCATCTTGTCCCACAAAAACGAGCCGTGATACAGCATCATCAGCAAAAAAATAAAAATGTTATAGCTCGCAGAATAAAGCGATGCAAAAATAATTATTTTTTATATAAAATTGTTTTTATTTTATAAAAGCACCAAAACATAAAAAAATGATATATATAAGGTATCGCCGTAATCATACTGACCCGAAGAATAAAACTGCTTTATCAAATTTACCACACGCGGAACAGTAAAAACACCTCCCCCAAAAGAATTCATGAATTGCTGATTTTTGTTCATTCTAACCTCTCAAAAATCGATATAAAAAGCGATCAAAAAATGTGACGTGCTCAAAAATGGTACCAATAAAAACGTCAACTCGTACCGCAAAAAATAAGACCTCACATGACTCAGTGGGCCAAAATATGCAAAAATTATAGCTCTCAAAATGTGGCGATGCAAAAAACTATTTTTGCAATAAAAAGCATCTTTTAGCGTGACAGCTGCCAATCATAAAAACCCGCTATAAATAGTAAATAAAACCCCCTTTTATCACCCCCTTAGTTAGGGAAACATAATAAAATAAAAAAAATGTATTTATTTCCATTTTCCCATTAGGGTTAGGGTTGCGGCTAAAGTTAGGGTTAGGGATGGCGCTAAAGTTAGGAGTAGGGTTAGGGTTGGGATTAGGGTTAGGGGTGTGTTAGGGTTGGGACTAGGGTTAGGGTTGGGACTAGGGTTAGGGGTGTGTTGGGGTTAGGGTTGGAGTTAGTATTGGGGGGTTTCTGCTGTTTAGGCACATCAGGGGCTCTCCAAATGTGACATGGCGTCTAGTGTTGAGCATTCCGATACCGCAAGTATCGGGTATCGGCCGATATTCGCGTTATCGGAATTCCGATACTTAATTCCGATACTTTTTCCATATCGTATACCGGAATCGGAAGTTCCCATAATTCTTTGAGAGGCAATGTGATTTTAGTCAGCCAATGAGGAATCCTACGAAGTGTGGGCACATCCTGTAATGCTGCGGTCATCTTAACTAATGGCATGGCTGTGATTGGCTGCTGAAATGATGTCAGAATGCACTATAAAAGGCGCCGCCGCCATTTTAGCGTCACTGTGCTGTGAACTCAGTAAGGGACAGAACGCTACTCTGCTCACTCTGAGGGACAGTTAGATATTGCGATTTTGTGTACTACTGTGCTTGAGGCAGGCTAGTTTACCAACCGCTGTGTAAAGCTTCATTTTGCCAGTGTTGTTTTAACAGCTCTGTGCAAGGTGTGTGTGTGACAGTGCAGGTGACGCTGCAGTTTGCTCTGCATCCACCGCTGTTTGTAGGCATCTGCACGTGTCACTGACTCTTTTTTTTTTATTTTATTTAGTGGAATTGGTGCAGCTCCATTATATTAGAAAAAAATCAAATCTATTAGTGTGACGTGCTTCCATCCGTATACAATACATTGGTTGCAAACACTATAGAAGTACACAAAGGAGCTTTTCACAGATAGTGAATAGTTGTGTTTCAGTGTTCACTGCAGTCTGTGAGGTTTTGATTTTTTGAGTGCAGATCACGCTCCAGTTAGTTCTTCAACCACTGCTGGTTGTAGTCTGCTGAGCGTGTGTCACTGCCTCATCCTTCACATTTTTCTCTAATTGGTGTTGCTCCATTTTAGTGGAAAAAAATCTAATCTATTAGTGTGACGCGCTTCCATCCGTATACAATACATTGGTTGCAAACACTATAGAAGTACACAAAGGAGCTTTTCACAGATAGTGAATAGTTGTGTTTCAGTGTTCACTGTAGTCTGTGAGCTTTTCATTTTGTGAGTGCAGATTACGCTCCAGTTTGTACTTCAACCACTGCCGGTTGTAGTCTGCTGAGCGTGTGTCACTGCCTCATCCTTCACATTTTTCTCTAATTGGTGCTGCTCCATTTTAGTGGAAAAAATCTAATCTATTAGTGTGACGCGCTTCCATCTGTATACAATACATTGGTTGCAAACACTATAGAAGTACACAAAGGAGCTTTTCACAGATAGTGAATAGTTGTGTTTCAGTGTTCACTGTAGTCTGTGAGCTTTTCATTTTGTGAGTGCAGATTACGCTCCAGTTTGTACTTCAACCACTGCCGGTTGTAGTCTGCTGAGCGTGTGTCACTGCCTCATCCTTCACATTTTTCTCTAATTGGTGCTGCTCCATTTTAGTGGAAAAAAATCTAATCTATTAGTGTGACGCGCTTCCATCTGTATACAATACATTGGTTGCAAACACTATAGAAGTACACAAAGGAGCTTTTCACAGATAGTGAATAGTTGTGTTTCAGTGTTCACTGTAGTCTGTGAGCTTTTCATTTTGTGAGTGCAGATTACGCTCCAGTTTGTACTTCAACCACTGCCGGTTGTAGTCTGCTGAGCGTGTGTCACTGCCTCATCCTTCACATTTTTCTCTAATTGGTGCTGCTCCATTTTAGTGGAAAAAAATCTAATCTATTAGTGTGACGCGCTTCCATCCGTATACAATACATTGGTTGCAAACACTATAGAAGTACACAAAGGAGCTTTTCACAGATAGTGAATAGTTGTGTTTCAGTGTTCACTGTAGTCTGTGAGCTTTTCATTTTGTGAGTGCAGATTACGCTCCAGTTTGTACTTCAACCACTGCCGGTTGTAGTCTGCTGAGCGTGTGTCACTGCCTCATCCTTCACATTTTTCTCTAATTGGTGCTGCTCCATTTTAGTGGAAAAAAATCTAATCTATTAGTGTGACGCGCTTCCATCCGTATACAATACATTGGTTGCAAACACTATAGAAGTACACAAAGGAGCTTTTCACAGATAGTGAATAGTTGTGTTTCAGTGTTCACTGTAGTCTGTGAGCTTTTCATTTTGTGAGTGCAGATTACGCTCCAGTTTGTACTTCAACCACTGCCGGTTGTAGTCTGCTGAGCGTGTGTCACTGCCTCATCCTTCACATTTTTCTCTAATTGGTGCTGCTCCATTTTAGTGGAAAAAAATCTAATCTATTAGTGTGACGCGCTTCCATCCGTATACAATACATTGGTTGCAAACACTATAGAAGTACACAAAGGAGCTTTTCACAGATAGTGAATAGTTGTGTTTCAGTGTTCACTGTAGTCTGTGAGCTTTTCATTTTGTGAGTGCAGATTACGCTCCAGTTTGTACTTCAACCACTGCCGGTTGTAGTCTGCTGAGCGTGTGTCACTGCCTCATCCTTCACATTTTTCTCTAATTGGTGCTGCTCCATTTTAGTGGAAAAAAATCTAATCTATTAGTGTGACGCGCTTCCATCCGTATACAATACATTGGTTGCAAACACTATAGAAGTACACAAAGGAGCTTTTCACAGATAGTGAATAGTTGTGTTTCAGTGTTCACTGTAGTCTGTGAGCTTTTCATTTGTGAGTGCAGATTACGCTCCAGTTTGTACTTCAACCACTGCCGGTTGTAGTCTGCTGAGCGTGTGTCACTGCCTCATCCTTCACATTTTTCTCTAATTGGTGCTGCTCCATTTTAGTGGAAAAAAATCTAATCTATTAGTGTGACGCGCTTCCATCCGTATACAATACATTGGTTGCAAACACTATAGAAGTACACAAAGGAGCTTTTCACAGATAGTGAATAGTTGTGTTTCAGTGTTCACTGTAGTCTGTGAGCTTTTCATTTTGTGAGTGCAGATTACGCTCCAGTTTGTACTTCAACCACTGCCGGTTGTAGTCTGCTGAGCGTGTGTCACTGCCTCATCCTTCACATTTTTCTCTAATTGGTGCTGCTCCATTTTAGTGGAAAAAAATCTAATCTATTAGTGTGACGCGCTTCCATCCGTATACAATACATTGGTTGCAAACACTATAGAAGTACACAAAGGGGCCTTTCACAGATACTGAACAGTTGTCTGCAGGGTTCACTGTAGTCTGTGAGGAATAACCACACTTAGGCCTTAACTTTTCTGACTTTCTTTATCAATCTACCAAGATGAAGAAGTCAGTGAGTAAGGCACGTGGTCGTGGTCGAGGCCGTGGATTTGCAGCAGGGAGAGGACGTGGGGATTCTGTGGCTGCTGCCGCACCCAGTGACACAGCATCCACCAGTTTTCCACGTGAGCGTTCCTTTATGCGCACTTTTGTAGGAGCTCAGCGTACCCCCCTGCTGCGTGAAGAACAAATTGAAGCCGTTGTTGGTTGGATGGCAGCCAATGCATCGACTTCAATACCTTCCACCTCCTCTCAGGACCACAGCACTGTTGAACAACCATCAGTCTCTTCACCGCCTGCCAAATTGCCCAGGCAGTCAGAGAGCTCTGTACAGGAGCCAGCTGAGTCTCTGCTTCTGTTCTCAGAATCTGTTGGCTTGGAAACAGGGGCCCAGCCAAGCAGCATTCTGGAATGTGAAGAAGAGGCAGTATGCAGTGATGCGCAACAGCTGTGTCTCTCTGAATCTGAAGAGGCGGGTGAGCCAGTGCCGATGGTCAGCACACCGCAGAACGCATCTGATGATGATGAGACTCAGTTGCCAGTTTCTGTTGAGCATGGTGCTGGCCAGACCACCCAACAACAGCAGGTGATGGAAGAGGGTAGTGGTGGAGATGATGAGGTCCAAGACCCAACATGGCGTGAGGAACAGGAAGGTGGTGGGAGCAGCTCTGAGGAAGAGATTGCACCAACGGTCCAAACAGTAGGGAGAGGTAGGCTGCAGACTCGCTTGCCTGTAGCCTCCAGTTTGGCACCCGTTCGGAGCAGTTCTCTTACAACAGCCAAACCGGGCGCTCCCAGGACTTGCTCTGCGTGGTCCTTTTTTGATACAGTTGCAGATGATATTTGCTATGTAAAATGCAAGCTGTGTAATCAAAAAATTAAAAGAGGTAAAAGTGTCAGTAACCTTAATACAACAAATATGTGGAAACATGTGCGGTCAAAGCACTTTGTTGAGTTACAAAGACACACTGGAGATGTAGGCCAACCTACAGCAGCACCTACATCTTCAGCTCCTGTTGGAGCCTCTTCCTCCAGTTCACACACAGCTGGTAAGGCTTCCTCAAAGGATCGCCATGGAAGAACCTCTGTCACTGTTGTCCAGAGACACAGTGTTATTCCACCCACAGCTGCAAGTTCCCTGTCATCCTCACACACCCAGGCCACAAAACAGCCATCGGTAGCACAGGCATGGGATAAAAGACGGCCATACTCGGCAAACCATCCACGAGCACAGGCTCTGAATGCTGGCATTGCAAAACTCCTGTCCCTTGAAATGCTGTCATTCAGGCTGGTGGAGACTGACAGTTTCCGTGAATTAATGGCATTGGCAGTCCCACAATACAATGTGCCCAGCCGATTTTATTTCAGCAGGCAAGCCGTCCCTGGTCTGCAAAAGCATGTTGAGGCAAAAATTAAACATGCGCTACTAAACGCCGTCAGTAGCAAGGTCCACCTGACCACCGATGCGTGGACCAGTACCCATGGCCAGGGACGATACCTTTCACTCACTGCCCATTGGGTGAATGTTGTGGAGCCGGGTACAGATCTTGCGAGTGGCGCTGTACGTGTTCTGCCAACTCCAAGGATTGCCGGAATCAAGTCTGTCCACATTGACTCCTCCTCCTACTCCAGTTCCTCAGAATCATCGCTGCAGGAGCCGTCACGGTCTACCTCCACATGGACCCGTGGACGCTTACCTGATGCGACCGATATGAGCACAGCCGTGGCCAAACGGCAACAGGCCGTTCTGAAATTAATTCCCATGGGGAATCGAAGCCACACAGCGCAGGAGGTCTGGAATGCCATCAAGCAGGAGAGCGACGTGTGGTTTTTGCCAGCGAATCTCCAGCCAGGCTTGGTAGTGTGTGACAATGGCCGAAATCTGGTGGCAGCTCTGGGCCTTGGCAACCTCACTCACATACCATGTCTGGCACATGTGCTCAACTTGGTCGTGCAGAGTTTTTTGAGGGACTATCCGGATCTTGATGCACTGCTGCACAAGGTCCGCCTAGAGTGCGCTCACTTGCGACGTTCCAGCATGGCCAGATCGCGCATTGCAGCTCTGCAACGCAGATTGCGCCTTCCTGAACATCGCATCATATGTGACGTATCCACCAGGTGGAATTCAACGTTACATATGTTGGAGCGGTTGTGTGAGCAGCAGCCAGCAGTTATGGAGTATCAGCTGCATCAGGCGCAATCAACACGCAATTTGCGCCGTCCACACTTCACCATTAATGAGTGGGCCACTATGAAGGACATGTGCCACGTTTTGCGTGCGTTTGATGAGTCAACGCGGATGGCGAGTGCAGATGATGCACTAGTCAGCCTGACTGTCCCCCTTATCTGCCTGCTTCAAAAAACACTGCAAGCAATAAGGGATGAGGTTTTGGAAGAGGTGGAGGATGAGGAGTCACAAATTCCATCACCTTCTGGAAAGTCAGCGCAACGTGGTTCCTCACAAAGGGCTGGGCAGGGCTCACTTTGTGAGGAGGATGAGGAGGAGGAGTCAATGGAGGAGGAAGACATCGCTCCAGAGGGAGGTACACAACGCTCTAGTCAGTATGTAGAGCGAGGGTGGGGTGATGCAGAGCAGGCAGAGATAACGCCTCTTGCAGAGGACAGCGTTTCTTTGCCAGTTGGGAGTCTGCAGCACATGGTTGATTTCATGCTGCAGTGCCTAAGAAACGACCGCCGCATCGCCCACATTCTCACGACGTCTGATTATTGGGTGTACACCCTCCTAGACCCTCGCTACCGGGACAACGTCAAAAGCCTCATCACACCGTTGAACCGGGAGCGTAAAATGCGGGAGTACCAAGACACACTGGTGCAATCCCTAATGTTCTACCTTACTGCCGAGAGCACTGCTGCTGCTACTGCTTTACAAAGCAGCTCTGTGCGTCGAGGCAGTGTAGAGAGCTCTGCAACAAGAGGGAGCACACGCAGTGCCTCTGCACAGGGAAAGACCAGTATGTTCAAAATGTGGCAAAGTTTTGTGGCAGCGCCACAAATGTCTACACCATCCGAGAGGGCTCCAGTCAGCGGGAGGCAACGTATCCGTCAGATGGTGACAGACTACTTGGCTTTGCCTCTCAGTGTACTCCCAGATGGCTCTTCCCCATTCAAGTTTTGGGTCTCTAAGCTGGATACATGGCCAGAGCTTAGCCAGTATGCATTGGAGGTGCTGGCTTGCCCTGCTGCCAGTGTATTATCGGAGCGCGTCTTTAGTGCTGCAGGTGGTGTACTAACAGACCGTCGCATGCGACTATCCTCCGATAATGTAGACCGGCTTACTTTTCTGAAAATGAACAAGGCATGGATCTCGCCAGAATTTCTCTGTCCGTTTTCAGATTAAATAACTGGTTCGCAACGTTATCCATGTCTCCTGTTATGTTCATCTTTCTACCACCTGAACTCTACTCCCTGGGCTCCAACACTGCCAGTTGCTGCTCAGAAGTGTCGTGTCCACAGAACAAAACACAAGCTCTACTGTTAGTGGGGTTCAGTAACGCCAGCTGTTCCCCTGCTGTGTCAACGGCAAGAAGTGTCCTTTTCCCGACAAATGGACAGAAAAACACATGACCAACATGCTCCAAATAGGGAAGAGCCGTCACCCTGCTTGTTATGCTGAAAACATGAAATTGTGAAGTTTTGCAGGCCTAGAATGATAAATTTTTATGACAAATATGGACAAATAATAATTTGTCATCACAGCGCATATCTGCACATGTCTATTAGAAATGGTAACAAAAAATAAAACATAGTCTACTCTTCACATTTTTAAATTAATGCATAAAAGTACATTTCAGACTTATGAATTAATGCTTTTTAAGGAACTTTATCTGTACCTGTAAGATAATGCACTCAATGGATGTACGAATCATTAAATCCTCATCATCATCATCACGAGTTTTATTTATGACAGACATTATAAAATACACATACTGATGCCAACTGTAACTTCAAACACCATATATGAAATGGCCAGCATGTAAACATGGTAATAATGTCCAATAATAAATTATTACATCTAGAAAGTGCATCATGCATACTGACAATAGGTACTTATACCTGCAAGTGCTGTTGAAACAACCACAAGAGATATAAATTAATACTGGTATATAGGTATCACAGTGCATAGTTACTCATGGACAATGTTGATGTAATACTGTATCTCAATTAAGTCAGCGTCAACCATTAGGCTTGTTAGTCTTGTACATTGTTAAAGAGGGAACGTAATTTTTTGGTTTGTCATAGGTGTAGTATTACACATTAAATTATTACTGCTGTATTTTTTTTTGCGTCCCTAGTGCGCAATAACGCAGCCTAACCTCACATTTGATAGTCAGCTAATTGCCACACGCTACCCTACCCTACGCGTGACAGTAGGAAGGTAGTGTTGACGGATAAAGCTTTGCGCAACCAGACATTCTTTTACCCTCTTCAACACTCTACAAGCAAAAAATGCATGATTTCAGCCGCAGACTTTATTGACGTACAGTATAACATCGGCATTACCCATCAGAGGCTGTCCACTGTCTGATACAGACATAGAATATACCTTTGCTATCCGTAGCCTTTGTTTCACCTACACTTGCAGGCACACACTTAAATTGTGACAAACAATGCCTAATGTTTTTTTAAATGGTTATTTTTTATTGTACATTATTGTGTCATCAATCACATTGATGAGTCCATGCTGGACATGTCATACATGCTATAGAAAGTTACGATTTTATGAACTTAAATAATTGAATTGTCTGTGACTGTCACATAAAATTTGCGATGATGATGATGAGTGACTATTACAAAATCCATTGTCTTCACTATGTTATGGTTTAACATAGCGTTCCTTAAGCATTATTCATAAAAAAAAACATTTACTTTTATTCTTAAATTTACAACACTATATTTTGTTACCAATTTTTTGGGTGTTGTGTTGTTCCATTTATTTTTGGCATGTGCATATATGCGTTTATATTTGTATTTTCTTTATTTTTCCTTCTTGAAATTAGAAAACATGTGTATCTTTGTACCGTGTTAGCCAGTAGATAGAAAAATATTTAGACTTCAGAGTCAGCAGTGGTTGATACCTTTTTATGGATAACTGAAAAGATGGAAACAAATTGCAAGCTTTCAAGGCTACTCACGTCTCTTCATCAGGGAAAGACTAACTAAAAAAATTAAGCATCACATATTTCTATACACAACAGGACACAGGAATAGTGCAATAGGTAAGACAAGTAAGTGACGTGTATCAGAACTGTCATTATCTCACAGGGATGAACATAAATATTGGAACAGTTCCTAGATAAGGATAGAAAGTTTGATTGCCCTCTCATTGGCGTATTTTTTGGGGTTTTCATGACCCTGGAAGGTCATAGACGCAGATTCCTTAATTGATATAGAATGACATAAATCCATGTGATCTATTCATTCCATCACTAACAGTGTCAAAGGTCATGATGAGCTTATATTCTGAAACCTTTGTACGTTTCTCATATTTGAAGTTATATTTTAATACCAGTAATTCCATATCCATGATGCTATGACCGGGCATACAAAAGTCTTTTGCCACAGGTAAATTCATTAATTTATCTGTGATTGTGTGGCGCTGATAATTCATCCTTGTTCTCCTTTTTGTTGCCGGTCTCCCCTCACTTGTCCCTCCCTCACTTGTCTTAGCTATTCCTGTGTCCTGTTGTGTGTAGAAATATGTGATTCTTCATTTTTGGCTTTACTCTTAGCCTGATGAAGACACCTGAGTAGTCTCGAAAGCTTTGAATTTGTTACCATATTTTCAGTTAGCCATTAAACGTTATCAACCACAGAGGACTGTCAAGTATAAATATTTTTCTATTCTTGTAATTGAAATTCATCATTTTATTGTCGTAGTAAAACTTCATTTATTCTTGTTTGAAGTACATACATTTGCAATGGCCACGTAACAAGGCAATAACTCAATTTTGTGCCTACACCCTCCTTGACCCTGGGCTTCAACAGCGCCAGTTGCTGCTCAGAAGTGTTAGATGCACAGATGAAAACAATCGCTGATGTGTTTGTGGGGTTCAGTAACGCCTGCTGTTCCCCTGCTGTGTGTCTGGCAAAAATTACTGCTGCTAACTACAACTTCAACTTCAAACGTCTCATACTAGGCCTCTGCCTACACCCTCCTTGACCCTGGGCTTCAACAGCGCCAGTTGCTGCTCAGAAGTGTTAGATGCACAGATGAAAACAATCGCTGATGTGTTTGTGGGGTTCAGTAACGCCTGCTGTTCCCCTGCTGTGTGTCTGGCAAAAATTACTGCTGCTAACTACAACTTCAACTTCAAACGTCTCATACTAGGCCTCTGCCTACACCCTCCTTGACCCTGGGCTTCAACAGCGCCAGTTGCTGCTCAGAAGTGTTAGATGCACAGATGAAAACAATCGCTGATGTGTTTGTGGGGTTCAGTAACGCCTGCTGTTCCCCTGCTGTGTGTCCGGCAAAAATTACTGCTAGCTACCTAATCATGGTGAAAAAAACATGACATCTCAAAGTGTCTAGTGCTACACATAGATATGAGGCTACACCATGATTTCTAAGCTGTAAACATTTGAAACGTCAACTTTCAAACCATAAAATGATTTGTCTGTCACAAATCGGTAACAAAATAATTGTGACATATTATTACAGATATGCACATGTCGAAAACAAATGCAAACACAAAAGCCTACTTATGCTATAGGATACTGATGGTCAACCTTGTCACTCCATAGCTTAGACAAATGCAACTCACATCATGATGACTCAAATACTGCAATGTTGGAAGTGCATAATGTGGGTTGAACTTTGACAACTGCTGCAGTGCGAAGGTTATACTTCAGTGTTCTTGCCTTTGAAATAAAAGCATACAAGTAAATATAATATCCAATGTTGATTAAGGGACGTGATGTACACCTGTAATATTGTGCAAACAATGCATGTAGGAATAGTCCTCTTCAACATTACTTATATTTGTGTCATTTTAAAAAATACATATTTGATTAGAAAGTTAACAGCCCATATCATAAAGGTCCTTCATGTAAACATGATAATCGCTAACAAAAATCATGCATTACCTTGGTAAAGTCAATAGTGCATAGTCACAATAGCAAAATATATACCTGTAAGTGGTGCTGAAAGAACGACAACTGATAGAATAGGTGAATGATATCTATTTATCAGACTGAATAGCGACACCTGTACAATGTCGATATAATACTGTACCTTAACAAAACAGCTGTGTCACACCTCACACGCATTTTTCTTGTAGCTTGTTATGTAATAGGGCACATGCGTGTATGTTTCATCATAGGTGCATGTTTACTGAGTAAAGCAGTCATGACAACGCCTTTGTGTTGTCGGTACGCTTGCGATGATGAACGATGCGCACCGTGAATGTTAGTCTGCGTCATAAGACGCACAGACGCTCCAATACCCAACGCGTCACAGCAGGAAGCCAGTCTGTGCGTCCAAACAAAGGCGCAAGCATACATGCACGTACCCTTTTAGAAAGCTATATAAAAAAAAGGATGTAGTAGTAACGCACACTTTATTGAGGTACAGTATTACATCGCCATTCACCATCTGTGGCTATGCAGACTCATCTATATATACCTTATCTATCCGTTGTCATGCTTGCAAGTCCACAGTCAGGCATAAATAGCTGTTTTCACTATGCACTTTTTAAAGGTTTTTTTTGTTAATATAAATGATTGGCACATATTATCAGTATTACATGATGGAAAATTTTAGATATTTTTAAAAACTTTTTAGTGATATTATTCAGCAAATGAAAATGGTGTACATACTGTTACTTATCCATCATTAATGGATTCTGATATGTACTTGTATGCTTTTATTTAAAACCGTATAGCAGATTATTTAACCGATTTTTATTGTGGTTTGCATTGCTTTTCAACATGTTAATGTATGCGTTTATGTTTGTCAATTATTAATTTACATATATTTTTTAAAGTAAAATCATCATCTTATGGTACTAAAGGTTATATTTCTCTTGTTTGGAGTATAGACATTTTTAATTGACACGTAACAAGGAAAATACTTGATCTAGTATTTAAACATCCTCCTTGACCCTGGGCTCCAACACCGCCAGTTGTTGCTCGGAAGTGCTGTTAGCACAGTTAACACTTGCTCCCGTGTTACTGGGGTTCAGTAATGTCAGCTGTTCCCCTGCTGTGTGAACGGCAAAAAGTCCTGCTGCCTCCACCCTGTTCTCTTCTCATCCCTGGGTTACAACACCGCCAGTTGTTCTCGGAAGTGCTGTTAGCACAGTCTACACTTGCTCCTGTGTTACTGGGGTTCAGTAATGTCAGCTGTTCCCCTGCTGTGTGAACGGCAAAAAGTCCTGCTGATTCCACCCTGTTCTCTTCTCATCCCTGGGTTACAACACCGCCAGTTGTTTCTCGGAAGTGCTGTTAGCACAGTCTACACTTGCTCCTGTGTTACTGGGGTTCAGTAATGTCAGCTGTTCCCCTGCTGTGTGAACGGCAAACAGTCCTGCTGCCTCCACCATGTTCTCTTCTCATCCCTGGGTTACAACACCGCCAGTTGTTTCTCGGAAGTGCTGTTAGCACAGTCTACACTTGCTCCTGTGTTACTGGGGTTCAGTAATGTCAGCTGTTCCCCTGCTGTGTGAACGGCAAAAAGTCCTGCTGCCTCCACCATGTTCTCTTCTCATCCCTGGGTTACAACACCGCCAGTTGTTTCTCGGAAGTGCTGTTAGCACAGTCTACACTTGCTCCTGTGTTACTGGGGTTCAGTAATGTCAGCTGTTCCCCTGCTGTGTGAACGGCAAACCAAACAGTCCTGCTGCCTCCACCATGTTCTCTTCTGATCCCTGGGTTACAACACCGCCAGTTGTTTCTCGGAAGTGCTGTTAGCACAGTCTACACTTGCTCCTGTGTTACTGGGGTTCAGTAATGTCAGCTGTTCCCCTGCTGTGTGAACGGCAAACAGTCCTGCTGCCTCCACCATGTTCTCTTCTCATCCCTGGGCTACAACACCGCCAGTTGTTTCTCGGAAGTGCTGTTAGCACAGTCTACACTTGCTCCCGTGTTACTGGGGTTCAGTAATGTCAGCTGTTCCCCTGCTGTGTGAACGGCAAACAGTCCTGCTGCCTCCACCATGTTCTCTTCTGATCCCTGGGTTACAACACCGCCAGTTGTTTCTCGGAAGTGCTGTTAGCACAGTCTACACTTGCTCCTGTGTTACTGGGGTTCAGTAATGTCAGCTGTTCCCCTGCTGTGTGAACGGCAATCAGTCCTGCTGCCTCCACCATGTTCTCTTCTCATCCCTGGGTTACAACACCGCCAGTTGTTTCTCGGAAGTGCTGTTAGCACAGTCTACACTTGCTCCTGTGTTACTGGGGTTCAGTAATGTCAGCTGTTCCCCTGCTGTGTGAACGGCAAAAAGTCCTGCTGCCTCCACCATGTTCTCTTCTCATCCCTGGGTTACAACACCGCCAGTTGTTTCTCGGAAGTGCTGTTAGCACAGTCTACACTTGCTCCCGTGTTACTGGGGTTCAGTAATGTCAGCTGTTCCCCTGCTGTGTGAACGGCAAACAGTCCTGCTGCCTCCACCATGTTCTCTTCTCATCCCTGGGTTACAACACCGCCAGTTGTTTCTCGGAAGTGCTGTTAGCACAGTCTACACTTGCTCCCGTGTTACTGGGGTTCAGTAATGTCAGCTGTTCCCCTGCTGTGTGAACGGCAAAAAGTCCTGCTGCCTCCACCCTGTTCTCTTCTCATCCCTGGGTTACAACACCGCCAGTTGTTTCTCGGAAGTGCTGTTAGCACAGTCTACACTTGCTCCTGTGTTACTGGGGTTCAGTAATGTCAGCTGTTCCCCTGCTGTGTGAACGGCAAACAGTCCTGCTGCCTCAACTTTAATTTCCATGGGTACCTTCTGCTACCCATCCGGGTTCCAGTACCGTCAGCTGGTTCTCCGCAGTGCCTTTGGCCTAGGTGCCTCCATGTCGGTATCCGAGTTCCAGCAACGTCTGCTGGTCCTTGGTAGTGCTTTGGAGCACAGGTACCTCCTGCTTAGTAACCCTGTCCCAGTAACGTCAGCTGGTCCTCGGTTGTGCCATTGGCTCTTTTCCTTCTGCTGACCCTCCGGGTTCCAGCACAGTCAGCTGGTCCTCATTACTTTCATTGGCTCTTGTACCTTCTGCTACCCATCCGGGTTCCAGTACCGTCAGCTGGTTCTCCGCAGTGCCTTTGGCCTAGGTGCCTCCATGTCGGTATCCGAGTTCCAGCAACGTCTGCTGGTCCTTGGTAGTGCTTTGGAGCACAGGTACCTCCTGCTTAGTAACCCTGTCCCAGTAACGTCAGCTGGTCCTCGGTTGTGCCATTGGCTCTTTTCCTTCTGCTGACCCTCCGGGTTCCAGCACAGTCAGCTGGTCCTCGTTACTTCCATTGGCTTTTGTACCATCACCAACAGGACAAAGAAGGTTAAGACAAACTACAAGATACAGAACAAGAGACAGAAGAACAATAAGCAGAAGATCAAAAAGCAGAAGAACATTAAGTATAAGACCAAAATGAAGAGCAAAATATATGCTCTAAATTCTAAGCAGAAGAAGACTAAGCAGTGTATGGGGGTGAGTCCGTTCCTCCTCGTGGTGCCCCTGGAAAATGCCTGATGCTGCTGCAGGCTAAACTGAACGCGGACAAATACTGTTGTAATTAAAATCTTTCGTGACAGCAAGAACGGAAGGATGAAAATTCAGAGTTTTACAGATTACAAGTACAGGAATGTCTGTCACAAATAAGAATATGATGAAAAGGATGAATAGGAAGAACATGAAGAAGTAGAATATGAAGAATAATAACTGTTTAATAAGAACAATATAAGTAATGTTAACAAAAAGATGAATAGCAAGAAGTTTTAGAAGATTAATAAGGTGAAGATGAAGAATAATTTGATGAGAAAGATGATGCTGCTGAAAATTATGAAGGAGAAAGTGTGTGAAAAGTTAAAAAGGTGAAGACCATGGAAGTTGTGAAACAGACATATTTGCCAAAATAGAAAAAAGGTTAACAACATTGTCAATTTGTTCGTCAATCCGAACGTATTTCCTAAAAAAAAAAAATTAATGCTATTCCATTGGATTGGGTCAAACATCTATGCCTTTAATGTCTCCTCAACCTCCCCCAATACATTCTACATTAGTCTTTGTTGTTTTCCTTCATGTACAATTAACCAACAAGGCAAGAATGTTTTTTTTTTAATTTCGATATTTTGTTCCCATAGACTTACATGGGACTTCCGGTATCGGTATCGGGTATCGCCGATATTTTAGTGATATCGGCGATACCATTACGATTCCGATACTTTAGGATATCGGAAAGTATCGCTCAACTCTAATGGCGTCTGATCTCAATTCCAGCCAATTCTGCGTTGAAAAAGTCAAACGGTGCTTCCTCACTTCTGAGCTCTGCCATGCGCCCAAACAGTAGTTTACCCCCACATATGGGGTATCAGCGTACTCTAGACCCCAAGAGTTATTGTGCAATTTGTCCTATTTCTTCTGTTACCCTTGAGAAAATAAAAAAACTGGGGGCGAAAATATCATTTTTGCAACAAAAAAAATGATTTTTTTGTTTTTACGGCTGTACATATATAAACTTCTGTGAAGCACTTGAGGCTTCATAGCGCTCACCACACATCTAGATAAGTTCCTTGTGGGGTCTATTTTCCAAAATGGGGTCACTTGTTGGGGATTTCCACTGTTTAGGTGCATCAGGGGCTCTCCAAATGCGACATGACGCCCCCAGACCATTCCATCAAAGTCTGCAATCCAAAACGTCACTACTTCCCTTCCGAGCCCCAACGTGTACCCATACAGTAGTTTTCTCCCACATATTGGGTATCAGCGTACTCAGGACAAATTGGACAACTTTTGGGGTCCAATTTCTCCTGTTACCCTTGTGAAAATAAAATATTGGGGGCGAAAAAATCATTAAAAAAAGATTTTTTATTTTTACGGCTGTGCGTTATAAACTTCTGTGAAGCACTTCGGGGTTCAAAGTGCTCACCACACATCTAGATAAGTTCCTTGTGGGGTCTATTTTCCAAAATGGGGTCACTTGTGGGGGGTTTCCACTGTTTAGGCGCATCAGGGGCTCTCCAAATGCGACATGACGCCCCCAGACCATTCCATCAAAGTCTGCAATCCAAAACGTCACTACTTCCCTTCCGAGCCCTGACGTGCGCCATACAGTAGTTTTCTCCCACATATTGGGTATCAGCGTACTCAGGACAAATTGGACAACAACTTTTGGGGTCCAATTTCTCCTGTTACCCTTGTGAAGATATAATATTGGGGGTGAAAAATCATTTTTGTAAAAAAAAAAAAGGATTTTTTATTTTTACGGCTGTGCGTTATAAACTTCTGCGAAGCACTTCGGGGTTCAAAGTGCTCACCACACATCTAGATAAGTTCCTTGTGGGGTCTATTTTCCAAAATGGGGTCACTTGTGGGGGGTTTCCACTGTTTAGGCGCATCAGGGGCTCTCCAAATGCGACATGACGCCCCCAGACCATTCCATCAAAGTCTGCAATCCAAAACGTCACTACTTCCCTTCCAAGCCCCGACGTGTGCCCATACAGTAGTTTTCTCCCACATATTGGGTATCAGCGTACTCAGGACAAATTGGACAACAACTTTTGGGGTCCAATTTCTCCTGTTACCCTTGTGAAAATAAAATATTGGGGGCGAAAAAAGTTTTGTAAAAAAAAAAAAAAAAGATTTTTTATTTTACGGCTGTATATTATAAACTTTAGTGAAACACCTGGGGTTTAAAGTTCTCACCACACATCTAGATAAGTTCCTTGAGGGGTCTAGTTTCCAAAATGGTGTCATTTGTGGGAGTTTCCACTGTTTAGGCAGATCAGGAACTCTCCAAACACGACATGGCGTCCAGCCAATTCTGCGTTGAAAAAGTCAAACGGCGCTCCTTCCCTTCCAAACTCTGCCATGCACCCAAACAGTGGTTTACTCCCACATATGGGGTATCAGCGCACTCAGGACAAATTGCACAATAACTTTCGGAGTCTTGTTACCCTTGGGAAAACAAAAATTGGGATGAAAAGATCATTTTTGTGGAAAAAATATGATTTTTTAATTTTACGGCTCTACGTTATAAACTTGTGTGAAGCACTTGGGGGTTCAAATTGCTCACCAAAGATCTAGATAAGTTCCTTAGGGGGTTTAGCTTCCCAAATGGGGTCATTTGTGGGGAGTTTCCACTGTTTAGGCACATCAGGGGCTCTCCAAATGCAACATGGCGTCCAATCTCAATTCCAGCCAATTTTGGTTGGAATAAGTCAAATGGTGCTCCTTCCATTGCGAGCTTTGCTGTGCGCCCAAACAGTGGTTCTCCCCCACATATGGGGTATCAGCGTACTCAGGACAAATTGGACAACAAGTTTTGTGGTCCAATTTCTCCTGTTACTCTTGGGAAAATAAAAAATTATTGACTAAAAGATAATTTTTGTGGGAAAAAAATAGGATTTTTTATTTTCATGCCCGGGCATTATAAACTTATGTGAAGCACTTGGGGGTTCAAAGTGCTCACCAAAGATCTAGATAAGTTCCTTAGGGGGTCTAGTTTCCAAAATGGGGTCACTTGTGAGGGGTTTCCACTGTTTAGGCTCACCTGGGGCACTGCAAACAGAACATGACCCCCATCAACGTCTGCATTCCAAAACGTTACTACTTCCTTTCCAAGCCCTGCCATGTGCCCAAGCAGTTTCCCCCCCCCACATATGGGGTACCAGCATACTCAGGACAAATTGGACAACAACTTTTGGGGTCCAATTTCCTTGGGAAAATTCAAAAATTTGGGACTAAAAAATCATTTTTGTGGAAATTTTTTTTTTTTTCACACACAGGCATTATAAACTTTTGTGAAACACTTGGGGGTTCAAAGTGCTCGCAACAGATCTAGATAAGTACTTTAGGGGTCTAGTTTCCAAAATGGTGTCACTTGTGGGGGTTTCCACTGTTTAGGCGCATCAGAGGTTCTCCAAACGCGACATGGCGTCCAATCTCAATTCCAGCCAATTTAAGTTTGAAAAAGTCAAACGGCGCTCCTTCCCTTACGAGCTCTGCCGTGTGCCCAAACAGTGGTTTTCCCCCACATATTGGGTATTGGCGTACTCAGGAGAAATTGCAAAACAACTTTATCTGTCCATTTTCTCCTTTTACCCTTGTGAAATTAAAAAAAAAGTTTGTAAAAGATCATTTTTGTGGCTAAAAAGTTAAATATTAATTTTTTCCTTCCACGTTGCTTCAGCTCCTGTAAAGCACCTGAAGGGTTAATAAACTTCTTAAATGTGGTTTTGAGTACCTTGAGGGGTGCAGTTTTTAGAATGGTGTCACTTTTGGGTATTTCTGCTATATAGACCCCTCAAAGTGACTTCAAATATGAGGTGGTCCCTAAAAAAAATGGCTTTGTAAATTTTGTTGTAAAAATGAGAAATCGCTGGTCAACTTTTAACCCTTATAACTTCCTAACAAAAAAAAATTTGGTTCCAAAATTGTGCTGATGTAAAGTAGACAAGTGGGAAATGTTATTTCTTAACTATTTTGTGTGATATATTTCTCTGTTCTAAGGGAATAAAAATTCAAAGTTTGAAAATTGCAAAATTTTTAAAATTTTCGCCATATTTGCGTTTTTTTTCAAAAATAAACGCAAGTTATATGGAAGAAATTTTACTTCTAACATGAAGTACAATATGTCACGAGAAAACAGTCTCAGAATCGCGAAGATCCGTCGAAGCGTTCCAGAGTTATAACCTCATAAAGAGACAGTGGTCAGAATTGTAAAAATTGGCCCGGTCATTAACGTGCAAACCACCCTTGGGGGTGAAGGGGTTAATACGTTTTTTGCAAAAAATGTATATTAAGGTGTAATAATGAGAAATCGCTGTTTAACTTTTAACCCTTATATCTTCCTAACAAAAAAAAATTTGTTTCCAAAATTGTGCTGTTGTAAAGTAGACATGTGTGAAATGTTACTTATTTAATATTTTGTGTGACATATCTCTGTGATTTAAGGGTATGAAAATTCAAAGTTGGAAAATTGCAAAATTTTAAAAATTTTCACCAAATTTCAGTTTTTTTACACAAATAAAAGGATAGTCATATCAAATAAATTTTACCACTACCATGAAGCACAATATGTCATGAGAAAGCATTATCAGAATCACTGGGATCCATGGAATCGTTCTAGAGTTATTACCTCATAAAGGGACAGTAGTCAGAATTGTATAAATTGGACCGGTCATTAACATGCAAACCACCATCGGGGGTTATGGGGTTAAGCTTTGCCTTTGGAACAGACAGCATGTTTTATAGAACATAAGGCCTTGCTCACCAAGCGACTTACTCTTTCATCCTTATCAAGACTTGTTTTTATATAAAAAAATGTTAATGAAGCAGATATAAATAAGTACTTTTTACTAAAATATTTATGTCCAGATGTGTTATTAGATACCCATGCAAGAGACTTAATACAGGTGCAGCTCACAAAATTAGAATATCATCAAAAAGTTAATTTATTTCAGTTCTTCAATACAAAAAGTGAAACTCATCTATTTATATAATTGCTTTGTAATGTTTTCATTTCCTGTTCTGTCCAGATGTCACTGTATCCCAAAATTCCAAGCTGAGGAAGTTCACCGACCTCCATTTTGGGACACCCAAGTGATAGGTGTCTCAATATGGAAACTGCTGCTGGTACCAACCTATTGTGCGGTACCAGCAGCGGAACACCGTTGCACCACACACACACTCACACACACACACTCTATACTAAGCAATCTACTGCATTCAGGTACCTATGTGCAAATCTATTGTTTAGTTTCCTTTTACATTAAAGCTAATTGCTGCTTCATAAAATCTTTTCATCTTAATCTTTATATAGTTTAGTATTAATCTAATAACGATAATAGCCCCGGCCCACATATAGAATGCTAATACCTTTCCCTTCTAGTTTTAGAGGTGAAATGATTCTACAACGTGCTTCCACTTCATCAAGAGCTTTACTGCATTAGCAATCAATATTCCTCAATTAAGATATGGAAATTTCACTTTCAGGAATGGGTCAAACACAGTTTAGCTGTATTGTAGTTAATGTATTCTTTTATTACACGACTTTGCTGATTTATTTAGATACGAGATCTTATTGAATCCAAACTGCTGTATTATTGCAATACAAAGAACCAAACTCCGAGAAATCTTTTAACTTTTTCTCTATGTCCAGTAGGCTTGGCCTAGGAGATATCTTCCATTATCCATACTAATGTATTGGATCACAATTTACATCCAACTTACAGCATCTCTAACTCAAAGATGCATAGACTTTACTTTAAAGGGTTGCCTAAATTGGACAATCTGTTTCCAGAATAAAGCCATACTAGTCAAGCCTCTGCTTTAATAGTATCAGTATTGAGCCTCATTCAAACATATGCAAGAAAGTGATCAATTTTATCAGTGCTTTTCATTAGTGTTTTATCAATGTGTCTGTTTTTACCATCGGAGTTTCAAAATTTATTTTTGCATACAAGATGTTTCCTCAAGCTTCTCCTATCAATACAGAATTGTTTGATTTTTCTCACTGATCCATAGACTTGCATGGGAGAGTTTGATCCATGACTTGGATCAAAATTGAATATGTCTCCTTGTTTTGGTGAGGACTACTTGGACAGCAAAAATACATGGACATGTAAACACAAAGTATAATATGTGATTTTAAATGCAACTTCCGAGTAGGAGGTCTAATTCATTACAGATGAATTTAGACCAAAGATATCTTTGTTCACATTCACATCCATAAAAGGTATGACTCTAATAGAGACCTATCACAACACAGCTGTATGGTGACCCGGCTCCTTCCCTGTCCCTAACACTAGGGGCGCCCTATCTCGCACTGCTCCCCGGTATACTTCAGATGGTGAAGATGCCTGGGCCTCCACCCTTGCCTTATCTCCTGAGTTTGCCCTCCGTCTGTCCACTTCCCCCACCCAGGGAAGAGGGGGCACTACTGTGCATCGTATTACACCAACCCAACAAATAAGGCAACACAAACAAGCATTAACAGAAAATTCCAGCATACAAAATATTCACTGACATGTACAGAGGAATGCACCGGGGCATGGAGGTAGGGGAATAAACCAAAACAGAGTATGATAGGGAATTACCACACATACAAACCAAGCAACAGTCACTAATACCTCCTTCAATTCTCCTTCTCATACGAACTCCTCTCCATAGTTAGCCATGCAGCAAATGCTAGCTCTGACAAGGTTTTGTATCAGAGCCCTGATTATAAAGGGGAAGGGAGTGGCTAACGGAGCTCAGCTGTGAACAGGGATTTCCAACATGGCCGAATAACCCTTGTTCTGCCAGAAGAAATAAACACATTTAAAATGAAGGAGAAGTGCTTCTTCTCAGCTCCGTAGTAGGAGCAATCTGATGCTGCGGTCTTCTGGCTGCACATTGTCATGGTAACCCCATGACAAGAACATTGCAAAACATGGCTGCGTTGATATTACAGTCATGGACTTGCTTTGATCATAGAGTAATTGTTCATACCAACAATTGTTTTACAGATGTACTGTATGTGTTGAAATTCCCACAACACGGAATGGGAACATTAAGAAGAATTTACTCCAAAGCAAAAAGAAAAATTTCCATCCTAATTATAGGAAAAATATAATCTCTGCAATAAATATTTTATGCTCTTCCATTTACTTAACAATAATTGCTGCTTTTTGGTTTTTGACATTATTTGGGGGCAAGTAATGATACAGACGAACACTTCCAAACTGAAGAAAACAAAAATGGCAGTAATTAGACATGAATGATTGATTGACTTATTGATTTTAACTAATGCAAACATGTATCCTTCCATTATTTTTTCAACAAATATAATGCATAGGGATCAAATATGCTAGTTTAAAAAAATGGTTGTAGAAAGGTCGATAAATAAAGTAATTAAATATGCCAAATTATTATTTGTCACTTCAGTGGAGAGATCACGGTACCTGGGCTGCACTCATGGGAATGAAGAATCCTTGATGGTATAAAATTAAGATTTTTATTCATACCAATGCGTTTTAGTGCCAGACTGATGCCTTTTTCTAGGCAAAAAAAAAATACCTTGAAAATGGCAACAGTCCACTGCAGAAAATCATTGATGTGAATACAAACTTTAATTTTATACCATCGAGTATTCTTCATTCCCACAAGTGCAGCCCAGGTACTGTGATCTCTCCATTAAAGTGATTTGCTATCTAGATGAAGTCCTCCTCCAGCCATAGGGCTGTGTCCAAGGATTCTAGGGCTCTCATAGATATTGTGTCCCTACACATGCTCATCTTCTCTTATTTCATTTGCTTATTTCCCTATTGTATGCTCCTGTCCCAACCAGACCTCAGGAAATTATTCTTTGTAACCTTTTGTGGGCAGGTAAATCAGAGATGTTATCATTCAGAGGTTATAGAGCATGCCATGATTTTTTTTCTGTCTGAGCAATAGTATGGCCATGTGCATACATCGAAATCATGGGGCCCCCTTAGCAGCCAAGTGGCCTGCCGCCATTGGCGGTATGACATTGAGTACTGCCCAATATACCTCTATGGAAACTATATTATTACACTAGAAGTTTTGAAGTGATAATACAGTATCTGTGTGGTCACGGATGAGTCTGCATTCATTTGGTTTCATTCATTTAATTTTTTTTTCTTTTTGAAGGTATAGAACAGGTATCAACACATTTCTATAAGAAATTATATTTATTATTCCCAGTTTAATACTTGAATGTAAACTGAAATTTGTAACATCTTGGAAGAATTTGATGTTATTTACCTCTCCTGACTCCGGGACCAGGCTCATTGTCCCTCTCCTGCCATGGCCAGCTCCCGCTGTTCTTCTACATACCAGGCTACTATGCTTAGCAACATCTCCCTTACTGTCTTTATATGCTCATACTGCTGGACACCACTTAAACAGTCAAGTAATTGGTCTGCACAGCATTACTTCCTTTGCTGACTCTGTAATCGTCCAAACTCTGCTACACATGGTCTATTAGTCTCATTACTAACCAAGTCGTGCTGCACACACTGAGCTCTGTGATCATCCAGATTATGTGTCTTTTGCCAAACCCATCTCTGCTCCACATGATGGGCTCTGCGCTACAAGCTGGGCTTTGCTACATTCATATTTGGAGTCCTCTGTCAAAACGAGCCCTGCTTTACATTGTGAGTCGCCTGACAAACTTTGCTTCACAGTCTCCAAAGCTTCTGTTGATCCAAACAGACTATACTGCTGCACCAACGTCATCAGTCCGTGCTTCACAAAAAACAACCAGACTATACTGCTGCACCAACATCATCAGTCCGTGGTGCACAAAAACTGCTGTGCTGCACAACAACTGCTCATCCAGACTGAAGGCTTTGAAGATCCACCTTGCCAGGTGAAACATAGGAGTGGTCATTAATCAACAGTAGATTATAAAATTTATAAAAGAATACTTGTTGGTGAAATTACTTGTTTTAGAAAACTTTAGCGCTTTTAGAACACATATTTAAAAAATATTCAAAATTAAAAGTTCTCAGTGGTTTGGTTGATTCAGTTTTGAACATTTTTCTATCTACTGGCTAAAATGGTACAAAGATATATTTTTCCTGTAATATATAAATACAAAATTTGTACGTACAAATCTCCAGTCTAACCATTAGCATTTATATCATAAGTACTAGGAAATGCCAAATATCATACATAATTATCTGTAAATGTAGCCATTGTGATAGGGAATATTCTTAGCCTTTACTTTAACCCATGACACCAGCATTAATCATATATAATTACTGCTTCCAGTTGGTATATATTAAATGAGCAGAAGTTACACTTAAGAGTTCATTAAGTTTGTCGTTTAAATTTTAAAAAAACGACATTACTGAGGCATCGGCTATTTTCGGTGAATTATTACACTTTTTTTTATTCTGTAAGAGAATTAGTGAGTATTTAATTTGTAATAAGTTATGGAAAAAATTAAGAACACAACCTAATTTACAAGACAAGACAAGGACAATATCCATATGTAGATTGTATGGGGCTGTACAGTGGCTCAGTGGTTAGCACTGTTGCTTTGCAGCGTTGGGGGTCATGGGTTCAATCCCACCATGGACAACATCTGCCAAAGGTTTGTTCAGTGCTATGTAAATGTTTGGGCACCCCTGGCCAAAATTACTGTTGTTATGATCATTTGGGCAAGCTGAAAATGAAACTATCTATAAAAGACCTATAGTTAAAGATGACACATTTATTTTTGTATTTTGGGCAAAATAAAAATCTACATTTCTGTCTATCTATCTATCTATCTATCTATCTACCTATCTATCTAGTTATTTTTTTTTATCTTAAAAATTACAAAAAAGCAAATGGGCCATTGCAAAAGTTTGGGCACCACTGGAAATTTGTGTGCTCAGATAACTTTGACCAAGGTTTCAGACCTTAGTTAGCCTGTTAGGGATATAATTTGTTCACTATCATCGTTAGCAAAGGCCAAGTGATGCAAATTTTCCAGCTTTATAAAAACCCAGCCTCTTCTAATCTTGTGCTATAAAACAGCAGCAGGTTCTTCTAAACAGCTACCTGGCACTTTACAAATGAAAATGGTGGAGGCCCACAAAGCAGGAGTAGGCTATAAGAACATAGCAAAGCATTTTCAAGTTGCTCTTTCTTCAGTTGGATATTTAATTAAGAAATGGTATTTAAAAATAAACAGTGGAGGTCAAGATAAGGTCTGGAAGACCAAGCAAAATTTCAGTGAGAGCTGCTCATAGGATTGCTAGAGAGTCAAACCAGAACCTCAACTTGACTGAAAAAGACCTTCAGAAAGATTTAGGAGACTCTGGAGTTGTGGCACATTATTCTACTGCTCATAAACACTTGCAAAATTGTGGCCTTCATGGAAAAGTCATCAGAAGAAAGCCTCTGGATTTAACCCATTATTAACCCATTTGCCACCGCTACAGGGCAATGGGAATAGACCGGCAAAGTGCCAGAAAGGGCACATCTAATTATAGATTTGCCTTTTCTGGGGTGGCTGGGGCAGATGTTAGTAGCCAGGGGGGCACAAAATAAATGCACCCTCCCTAGGCTAATATTATCTGCCCCCATTCGTTGGCTTTGTCTGTCTGGTTGAGAAAATACAGCGGGAGCCCACACATTTTTTTACAATGAATTTACACATTTAATTAACCCCTACATGTGTGAAATTTTGCACATATATATAATTATTTGCTTTTTGTGTACATTTTTTTTAACAATGTGATTTTACATGATTTTTTACATAGAGATAACTGCTCTATGTAAACGTCATTTTTAAAATCGCATTGCATACAGATGGAAAATGGATGGTGCGATTAAAAATCGCATACAAATCGCATCACAATCGCATGACAATTGCATATATTCGGACCGTTTTTTCCATCCAGAAAACAAACTGTTTTTTTTCCCACAAATGGAAAGGAGCCCTAAGAATTCTCTAAAGAAGGACTGAAGGAAAATCCCTCAAACAAGAATTGAAAGACTCCTATCTGGCTACAAAAAGCATTTACAAGCTGTGCTTCTTTTAAAAGGGGGTGCTATTAGGTACTAACCATGCACGGTGCCCAAACTTTTTTATTGGCTCATTTTCCTTTTTGTACATTTTAAAAATGTAAAAGATGAATATAAATAGGGAAATTTGTCATCTTTAATTTTAGCCCTTTTAGAGATCATTTCATATTCAACTTGCTATACTGATCACAATAACAGTAATTTTGACCAGGGGCAATTTTGGCCAAAGACATAGAGATAGAGAGTCTAGGTTGTCAGCCCCAATGAGGTCAGCGATGATAATATTTGTAAAGCGCTTGTAGGAAATCTTGATTGCTAGAACTATTATGGCACCTTCACACCTAGCGACACACCAGCGATCAAGACAATGATATGCACTTGTCAGGATCGCTGGTGTGTCACTACATGATCGCTGCCTGAGCTCCCAAACAGGCAGCTCAGGCAGTGATGAGGACAGTGACACTGCGGGTAACGTTGCTTAGTTCCCCGCAGTGTACGTTGGATACCAGCCCGCTGGTGCAGGGAGCTGGTAACCAAGGTACACATCAGGTTTCCAGGCACTGCGCGGCACCTGGAAACCCGATGTGTACCTTGGTTACAAGCTCCACTGCAGCAGCGCGCTGGTATCCAAGGTACACATCAGGTTTCTAGGTGCCACCTGGCGCCTGGAAACCAGATGTGTACCTTGGTTACCAGCTGTTCGCTGGTCTCCTGCCTGCCACACGTAGCGAGCGTGCTGGCAGCAGGAGAAAAACGATCAAAAAAAATGTCCAGGACATTCAGCGCGATCAGCGATACCCAGCAGGGGGGCTGATCGTCGCTGAATTGTCACACAACAGCGATATGCTGGGGAGATCGCTGTTGGCGTACAAAACTAGTGACTCGCTGTGGTGTGACGGGGCTTAAGAGACAAAGACTGATATGAATGTTTTCAATATTTTTGGTTATGTACCAATGAGAAAAATAATCATGATAACAACTACAAAATAACTTAAAGTATCTTTATTTTTTCTATATGGAGTGATTAGTAAAATGTGTGTAACAAACAAGTGAATCCTTGGCAAAAGAGTTTTCACTATAGGTTTTTTTTTTATTATTTTACTTTTTTCCCCAAACTATTTACAAATTCGGTGGTAAGAAATGGTTTAAGTTTGTGAAAAAAAGGACATAAAGAAGAAACAGTATTATAAATATACTCATAAATTTGTAAGTATATACCATATATACTCGTGTATAAGCCGAGATTTTCAGCCCATTTTTTAAGCTGAAAGTCCCCCTCTCGGCTTATATGCGAGTCATATATGCCAGGGGGTTGGGGGGGAGCGGGAAGCGGGGGTGTCAGATCATGCTCACCCCCCCTGGCGCGATCTATGCTGTCCCCCTGCTTCTCCCTTGATCTCAGGCTCCTTCCTTCAGCGTTCACGTGGTACCGCTCATTAAAAGTCATGAATATGTGCATTTCATGACTTTAATGAGTGGTACCACATGACCACCTGAAGGAAGAGAATAGCTGCGGAGGCCACAGGAGAAGCAGGGGGGCTGCAGAGACGCTCCAGGAGGGGGTATATATAGTGATATTCAACCTGCCCCGGTCCACTGCTGGCCGCTCTATCCTCTGTATCCTCTTGGCTGTGATGTTCAGGTCAGAGGGCGCGAGACGTTGTTAGTGCACGCCGCGCCCTCTGCTGAACGTTCACTGAAGAGGACCCGGACCGAACGAGCGGCGCGCACCGATGGAACGGGGACAGGTGAATATCGCAGGTGCCAGGGGCCTGAGCCAGCGGTGACACCGGCACCTGTCCCCCATAGCGCGCCGGTGTCCCCGCCTGCTCAGGAACACCGGCACATGGTCTCCAGCGACGAGAGGTGAGTATGTAATTTTTTTTTATTTGCAGCAGCATATGGGGCATAATATATGGGAAACATCTTATGGAGGTATAATCTATGGGGCATCATATGGGGCATAATCTATGGACCATCTTATTGGGGCATAATCTATGGAGCATCTATGGGGTAAAATCTATGAGCATCTTATGAGAGATAAATCTATGGGCATCATATGGGCATAAAATATATGGAGCATCTTAATGGGGCATAATCTATGGAGCATTTTTGGGCGCATAATCTATGGAGCATCTTGTGGGGGCATAATCTATGGAGCATCATATGAGCATAATGTATGGAGAATTTTATGGGGGATAATCTATGGATCATCATATGGGGGCATAAATCTATGGAGCATCATATTGGGCATAAAATGTATGGAGCATCTTATGGGGGCATAATCTATGGAGCATCTTATGGGGGCATAATCTATGGAGCATCATATGGGGCATAATCTGTGGAGCATCATAGGGGGGATAATCTATGGAGCATCAATTGGGGGCCATAATCTATGGAGCATCATATGGGGCATAAAATATATGGAGCATCTTATGGGGGCATAATCTATGGAGATCTTATGGGGGCATAATCTATGGAGCATCATATGGGGCATAAAGATATGGAGCATTTTATAGGGGTATAATCTATGGAGCATCTTATGAGAGATAATCTATGGAGCATCATATGGGGCATTAAATATATGGAGCATCTTATGGGGGCATAATCTATGGACCCCATTTTATGGGCATAATCTATGGAGCATCTTATCGGGGATAATCTATGAGCATCATATGGGGGCATAATCTATGGAGCATCATATGGGGCATAAATATATGGAGCATCTTATGGGGCATAATCTATGGAGCATTTTATGGGGGATAATTTATGGAGCATCATAGTGGGCATAATCTGTGAGCATCATATAGGGGCAAAATCTATGGACATATATGGAGGCATGTTTATGGAGCATCATATGGGGCATAAAATATATGGAGCATCTTATGGGGGCATAATCTTATGGAGCATTTATGGGGGCAAATCTATGGAGCATCATATGGGGCATAAATCTATGGAGCAATTTTATGGGGGATAATCTATGGGCATCATATGGGGGCATAATCTATGGAGCATCATATGGGGCATAAAATGTATGGAGCATCTTTATGGGGGCATAATCGATGGAGCATCTTATGGGGGCATAATCTATGGAGCATCATATGGGGGCATAATCTGTGGGGCATCATATGGGGGCATAATCTATGGAGCATCATATGGGGCATAATCTATGGAGCATCATATGGGGCATAATCTGTGGAGCATCATATGGGGCATAATCTATGGAGCATCATATGGGGCATAATCTATGGAGCATCATATGGGGCATAAAATATTGGAGCATCTTATGGGGGCATAATCTATGGAGCATCTTATGGGGCATAATCTATGGAGCATCATATGGGGCATAAAAGATATGGAGCATTTTATAGGGGTATAATCTATGGAGCATCTTATGAGAGAAATCTATGGAGCATCATAATGGGGGATTAAATATATGGAGCATCTTATGGGGGCATAATCTATGGACCATTTTATGGGGCATAATCTATGGAGCATCTTATCGGGGATAATCTATGGAGCATCATATGGGGGCATAATCTATGGAGCATCATATGGGGATAAATATATGGAGCATCTTATGGGGCATAATCTATGGGCATTTTATGGGGGCATAATTTATGGAGCATCATATGGGGCATAATCTGTGGAGCATCATATAGGGGCAAAATCCATGGGCATCATATGGGAGCATGTTCTATGGAGCATCATATGGGGCATAAAATATATGGAGCATCTTAGGGGCATAATCTATGGAGCATTTATGGGGCATAAACTATGGAGCATCATATGGGGGCATAATTATGGGCATTTTATGGGGGATAATCTATGGAGCATCATATGGGGGCATAATCTTGGAGCCATATGGGGCATAAAAATGTATGGGCATCTTATGGGGGCATAATCGATGGAGCATCTTATGGGGGGCAAATTATGGAGCATCTATGGGCATAAAAAAATGGACTCTTATGGGACATAATCTATGGGCATCATTGGGGCATAAAAGATGGAGCATTCTTATGGGAGCATAATTAGGGAGCATCATATGGGGAAAAAAAATATGGAGCATTTTATGGGGGCATAATCATGGAGCAATTTTTGGGGGCATAATTAAGGAGCATCTATGGGGGCTAATCTATGGAGCATTTTATGGGGGATAAACTATGGAGCCATATGGGGCATAATCATGGAGCATATATGGGGAAAAATGTATGGAGCATCTTATGGGGGCATAATCGAGGAGCATCTTAGGGGCATAATTATGGAGCATCATATGGGGGGATAATCTGTGGGGGATTATGGGGGCATAATTTGGA
>JARQOD010000003.1:355710513-355736178 GCA_033576555.1 Oophaga sylvatica | reverse complement strand
AAATATAGGAGCATCTTAGGGGGGCATAATCTAGGGACCATTTTAGGGGGCATAATCTAGGAGCCTCTTATGGGGTAATCTAGGGGAGCATATTGGGCATAATCTAGGGAGCATCAATGGGCAAAATATATAGCATTTTGGGGGGCAATTATGGAGCATTTTTATGGGGCATAATTTATGGAGCATCATAGGGGAAAAATCTGGGAGCCATTGGGGCAAAAATCCAGGGGAGCATATATGGGGGCATTTTTCTATGGACATCATATGGGGCATAAAATATATGGAGCATCTTATGGGGGCATAATCTATGGAGCATTTATGGGGCATAATCTATGGAGCATCATATGGGGGCATAATCTATGGAGCATTTTATGGGGGATAATCTATGGAGCATCATATGGGGGCATAATCTATGGAGCATCATATGGGGCATAAAATGTATGGAGCATCTTATGGGGGCATAATCGATGGAGCATCTTATGGGGGCATAATCTATGGAGCATCATATGGGGCATAAAATATATGGAGCATCTTATGGGAGCATAATCTATGGAGCATCATATGGGGCATAAAAGATATGGAGCATCTTATGGGAGCATAATCTATGGAGCATCATATGGGGCATAAAAGATATGGAGCATTTTATGGGGGCATAATCTATGGAGCATCATATGGGGCATAAAATATATGGAGCATCCTATGGGGGCATAATCTATGGAGCATCTTATGGGGGCATAATCTATGGAGCATCATATGGTGACATAATCTATGGAGCATCTTGTGGGGCATAATCTATGGAGCATCATATTGGGCATAAAATATGTGGAGCATCTTATGGGGGCATAATCTATGGAGCATCATATGGGGTATAATCTATGGAGCATTTTATGGGGCCATAACCTTTATGGAGCAGCATGTGGGGCATATTATTCTATGGAGCATCTTATGGGGCCATTTTTAACCTTTGTGCAGCATTATATGGGGCGTATTTTGTATGGAGCATCTTATGGGGCCCATCATGAACTGTATGGAACATTACATGGGGCTCCTAATTCAATATGGATATTCAAAAACATTTAACCTACTGATGTTTCAATTAATTTTACTTTTATTGGTATCTATTTTTATTTTTGAAAATTTACCAGTAGCTGCTGCATTTTCCACGCTAAGCTTATACGCGAGTCAATAAGTTTTCCCAGTTTTTTGTGGCAAAATTAGGGGGGTCGGCTTATACTCGGTCGGCTTATACAAAAGTATATACGGTACATAAATACAATGTAATAATAAAAAAATGCTAAAAATACTAAAAATAAGTATAAAATAAAAACATACTAAATAATTATTAATAGTGATCTGATTTAAGTTTTGTATGGCGAAAAGAATTCCAAATTTACAGGGACAGGGTTTTGCATTTAGTGTTATGTTACAATAAAAAAAAATAGATTTATTGACCTTTGAAGAGAAATGAAAGTTGCAAAGAGAGAATAGCATTCATAAAGCTGTAAAGGTATTATAGTTTCAGTAAATACAGTTTATTTATTGTATAATGGAATATGCTATTTGCCAATTTATTTCAATTGTTAAAATAGTTTGTACAATGAGATAAAAAGTTCTTTAGTTATAACATGTAAAATAATAAAACTTACTATGTATCTATTGTAACATCAAAACCACAATAAGAGGAATAAAAATCCTGCAATATTCAAGAAAAAAAAAAACAAAAACAGGCAGAGATACTTACCTGTCTAAATAGGCCTCAATACAAATGCACTAAGGGTGCAGTGGACCCAAGTGGAGGTAAACCACTGTTTGGGCGCACGGCAGAGCTCGGAATGGAAGGAGCACCATTTGACTTTTTCCAACCAAAATTGGCTGGAATTGAGATTGGACGCCATGTTGCATTTGGAGAGCTCCTGATCTGCCTAAACAGTGGAAACCCCCCACAAATGACACCATTTTGGAAACTAGACCCCTCAAGGAACTTATCTAATCTTTTTTTTTTTACAAAAATGATATTTTTGCCCCTAATATTTTATTTTCACAAGGGTAACAGGAGAAGTTGGACCCCAAAAGTTGTTGTCCAATTTGTCCTGAGTACGCTGATACCCAATATGTGGGAGAAAACGACTGTATGGGCACACGTCGGGGCTCGGAAGGGAAGTAGTGACGTTTTGGATTGCAGACTTTGATGGAATGGTCTGCGGGCGTCATGTCGCATTTGGAGAGCCCTTGATGTGCCTAAACAGTGGAAACCCCCACAAGTGACTCCATTTTGGAAAATAGACCCCACAAGGAACTTACCTAAATGTGTGGTGAGCGCTATGAAGCCCCAAGTGCTTCACAGTAGTTTATAACGTACAGTCGTAAAAACAAAAAAAAATCAATTTTTTTTTACAAAAATTATATTTTCGCCCCCAATTTTTTATTTTCCCAAGGGTAACAGAAGAAATTAGACCCCAAGAGTTATTGTGCAATTTGTCCTGAGCACGCTGATACCCCATATGTGGGGGTAAACTACTGTTTGGGCGCATGGCAGAGCTCAGAAGTGAAGGAGCACCATTTGACTTTTTCAGCGCAGAATTGGCTAGAATTGAGATCAGACGCCATGTCACATTTGGAGAGTCCCTGATGTGCCTAAACAGCGGAAACCCCCCAATTCTAACTCCAACCCTAACCCCAACACACCCCTAACCCTAGTCCCAACCGTAACCATAACCCTAACCACAAACCTAACGCTAACACACCCCAACCCTAATCCCAACCCTAACCCTAATCCTAACTTTAGCCCCAACACTAACCCTAACTTTAGCCGCAACCCTAACCCTAATGGGAAAATGGAAATAAATACATTTTTTAAACTTTATTATTTTTCCCTAACTAAGGGGGTGATAAAGGGGGGTTTGATTTACTACTTAAAGCGGGTTTTTATAGTGGGTTTTTATGATTGGCAGCTGTCACGCTAAAAGACGCTTTTTATTGCAAAAAATAGTTTTTGCATCAACACATTTTGAGAGCTATAATTTTTGCATATTTTGGCCCACAGAGTCATGTGAGGTCTTATTTTTTGCGGTACGAGTTGACGTTTTTATTGGTACCATTTTTGAGCACGTGCCATTTTTTGATCGCTTTTTATTTCGATTTTTGGGAGGTTAGAATGAACAAAAATCAGCAATTCATTAATTTCTTTTGGGGGGGCGTTTATACCGTTCTGCGTGTAGTAAAATTGATAAAGCAGTTTTATTCTTCGGGTTAGTATGATTACGGCGATACCTCATTTATACCATTTTTTTATGTTTTGGCGCTTTTATACAATAAAAACTATTTTATATAAAAAATAATTATTTTTGCATCGCTTTATTCAGCGAGCTATAACTTTTTTATTTTTTGCTAATGATGCTGTATTGTAGCTCATTTTTTTTGCGGGACAAGATGATGTTTTCAGCGGTACCATGCTTATTTATATCCGTCTTTTTGTTCGCGTGTTATTCCACTTTTTGTTCGGCGGTATAATGATAAAGCATTGATTTTTTGCTTTTTTTTTTTTTTAAGGGGTTCACTAAAGGGGTTAACTAGTGGGACAGTTCTATAGGGCGGGTCGTTACGGACGCAGCAATATCAAATATGTGTACTTTTATTGTTTTTTTTTATTTATTTACAGAAAGAAATGAATTTATTGGGGAATTTTTTTTTTCCTTTATTTTGGAATTTTTTTTTTAGACTTGTTATTTTTATTTTTTAAAATTTTTTACTTTGTCCCAGGGTGGGACATTACAGTATAGGGTCAGATTGCTGGTCTCACAGAGTGCATAGCACTCTGTGAGACCAGCGATCTCACAGGCACTGCTGCAGTCACTGAGGAAGCCGTCTCCCTGCAGGACCCCGCGGCCATCTTGGATCCAGGGCCTTGCAGGGAGGAAGGCCTCAGAACTGCGCGATCACATTGCGCTGTTCTGAGAGTCTCAGGGAAGCACGCAGGGAGCATCTAATTGTGGAAATTATTATTATTCCAAGATCTATTGATTAAAATCAAACTTTTGAAAGGCCATCAAAATACAAAACACTATAACTTGTAAAATCCAGCCACAAAACTCAATTTGGGCTTCCCATCATTTTCCATTTGCAGAAATTCATCAAATTAAATGTAATTCAATAAAAATCTAAAAGCTGTCGGTTTCAGTTGTTCCAAGGTTAATTGAGTTTAAATATGCCAATATATAATAGGAGATATTGAGCAGTTTCCAAAATGAGAAAATATTGTACTACTGAGAGGGATGGATCGCTTGTGGATCTTTAATACTTCTGCTTCTTGTTTTTCTCGTTTACTGTGGGATAATTATATTCTTTCAACGAATCTACAGAAATTTGGCCATCAGCTCTGATTACTGCTGTTAACGCTGTGAGTACATAACTGCATAGTTACATAGGTTGAAAAAAGACACAGGTCCATCAAAGTCGACCTTTCGCCATCAGGTATACTTTCTGTTATGTGTCTATTTGTAATCCATAATGCCATTTGTTGTGAGAAAAGCACCCATCACTTTTTTATATGCTGCTATAATGTTTGCCATTACTACCTCTTGTGGTCATCATTCCACAATCTGACTGCGCTAACTGTAAAGAACCCTTTCATTTTTAGCTGTGAAAATGTAGTTTCCTCCAAACATAATGAATGCCGCCTGGTCATAAAAGCATCTGTCAAACTCTGACAGTTGTGTTTAAAGTTAAGTCTAGGGGGGAGCGCACTGTTCCAGATATCCCTTCAACACATCCATGCATGGTTCTAGCGAATTCCAGCCAGGGACCTTGATTTTAACTGTGTACTGCAATTCTGTAATATTTCAGTATTTGGAGCAAGCAATCACATAATCACTGAATTGAGTACCCAAAGGCGACTAAATATAAAATAAAAAAATAGTTTATAAAAAAAAATAAAAGTGAAAATTTTGATTCACTTCTGTTAGGCGCCAGGATTTTCTCACTGCACAGGGTAGATCCCAATCTGTATCATCTTCTGCGGTTTCCCATTCAGCGTCAGCCACAGTGGATGCTGCTCAGCAGAGACATCGGTCAGTGTCTTGCTCATACTCGTGCTATTCACTTGGTTACTGCTGGATCTCCAGCCAAAGCTATAGTAACAAGCAATAGGCAGCGGTGAACAGATTGTTCTGAGCCTAAGGCCGGTATCACACATGCGAGTAAATCGTCCGACACTCGCATGTGAAATCCCAGCTCTGGCGCCGGAACTCGGGAGTGGAGTGCGCGGCTGCATGTATTTCTATGTAGCCGCTCGCTCCACTCCTGAGTGCCGGCGCCAGAGCTGGGATTTCACATGCGAGCGATGGACGTTTTCGTCGCATGTGTGATCCCGGCCGATGCCCAGAAATCACCCTACTGAGTATGCTCTTGAGGTGACCTTTTATTGGTGTCCGGATTGGTCCACGAGCAAGGTCCTGTCAGACTGGAATTGAATAGGAATGCATAAAAGGTCCTCTGGAGCACGTGTCGGCGCGCTGAGATAACATGTGTTTTTTGTGTTGGTGGAAGCATTTCCACCCTGTGTGCACGTGTCCTGCTACTAGCTTTGAGAGCGTGTTTAGACAGGCAGTGTAGGATGGGAATTCCCGCTTGAGCTTAGCACCTGCAACAGGCGACTTCATCGCAAGTGTGAGTTACACAGACCGTGTGATAGGGCAGGCTCAATCACCAGCATAATGGGGGGTAAGTCATAGCAACCCCAACTAGCGTCATTCCTACTATGCTCCTGGACATTTACAGGGTATAACTTAGAGTGCTCTCTGTTTGTGTGCAACTGTGGAGTAACAGAGTCAGGTACTTAGCACTCAGTTCACACAGAGTGACGTTTTACTCGGTGTAATTATGGTCCTTGCTCAAGCTGCGCTCCGCCATTTTTTCCAAGCTGCGGTTCCTCCATCACCGCACGGTGGACCCCGGGTTACCTTATCATAATTTATATTTGGTGCGATCCACAAACCCTAACAACTCCCTTTTTCATCCTTTAAAAATAAAGAAATAATAAAACATTTAGAATTGCCACATGCATAAAATTCAGTCTATCAAAATATAAAATTAAGTAACCTGTATGATAAAAGCCATAAAGAGAAAAAAAAATAGAATTCTGAAGTTTGGTCACCATAACTATACCAAAAAATGCAATAAAAAAAGATCAAAACATTGTATGTACCCCAAAATGGTATCAATAAACACACTAGTTCACCACACAAGAATAGACCCTCTCCAAAGTCCATTGATGGAATAAGGAAAACATTACTGGTCTCAAATAATGGCTACACAAACCAATTTTTTTAATCTTTTTTCTAATTTCATATTTTTTTAAACACATAAATGAAAAGAAAATATCACTAAAATCATACTCATCTGAAGAAACGTTTTTAGGTCATTTTTGCGGCAAACAAAACCTAGGAGATGAACTTACCATTTTTTTCACAGTTACACTCGGAATTTATTTATATATTTTTTTCAGTTCATTGTATGGTAAAAAGAATGATGTAATTAAAAGCTAAAATAAGACCTTATGTGGCTTTGTAGATGAAAACATTTTTAATTTTAAGTTTTAACTCTTGGAAGAAGGGATGAAAAAAACATGCAAAAATGGAATACTTCCCAACTACGAAGATTTTACATTTTTTTAATTTTTGAATTTCCCTCTTCGCTCATCACTTTGCCCATTTTGCCAATTAAGGAACTGCATGCATTAAATGGTACCTGTCATGTGAAAAAAATGCTGTTAACCTGCAGATATGGGGTTAATCTGCACATTAATAGTGTTCTGAATCTGCCCGGCACCACTGAGAGCCCCACTGCCGGGAGGAAATTAACTTTATTCCCCCTGTCACATTCCGCGCTCAGTCAGAAGGGTTGTGCTAACACGACTTCAGTCACATCTCCGTATAAAGAGATCGACCACTGTAACCGCGCCCCTGGCACTGACTGATAGCCGGATCTAATGCTGAGGTGCTGTCAGTCAGTGTCAGGGGACTGCTTACAACCATCACTCTTATTACACAGAACGATGACTGAAACATGCATTGGGGCCACCCCGTGACTAAACTCCGAATGCTGCCAGAGAAAAAAAAGTAATTTCCTCCTGGCAGTGTGGCACTCAGTGGCGACACATGGCAGGTTCAAATTACTGTTATCCTGCAGGTTAACCCCATATCTTCAGGTTAATAGCATTTTTTCAAGTGACAGGTTCCCTTTAAGAAATATATAGCTTAAAGGGGTTGTCCACTACTAAGACAACCTCTTCTTGATCAAAATTTTTAGTCCCCATAAAATAATAAACTAATAAAGAAGTTGTCCAATACTTCAACATCTTATTCTCATATCCCTTGTTTGCCAACCATGAAATAATGAAGCTTATACTCACCTCCCGTGCCAGTGTCGGTATTCGCTCTCCCGGGGCTCCTGTGCAGTTGTTGTAACACGTGACTCCGATGCCCAATCAGTGCTGGCGTCACGGGCCCTGCCTTCCTATGGATTAAACATGAAGAGGAAGTCCAGGCTGCTGCTAATCTCGGACTTCCTCTTTATGTTCGATTTGTCTGAAGGCGGAGCCAGTGAAGCCAGCACTGATTGGGCATCGGGATCATGTGTCACAACAACAGCACAGGAGCCTCGGGAGACCAAGTGCCGACATCGTGGGAATGGCGCCAGCACGGGAGGTGAGAATAAGCTTTATTATTTTATGGGGTCCAAGCGAGGGGTATGAGAAGAAGTTGTCCAAGTAGTGGACAACTTCTTTAAGCCTAATGAAGCTTTTGTACTTACTGTAAAGATCAATGTTTGAATGAGTTTTCCAAAGTTTTCACTACTCCTGCAGATATTAAAATGAGTTTCTCAGACTCTGGATAAAATGCTCATTATCCAGATTATATAGCCATCCAATTCCTAACATGGATTCCCAAAGTATGTACACCAGCCTCATTAGGTCTAAGAGATCTATCTAATAATGTATGAAGTTTGAGCTGTCAAATCTGGTGAAAAACACATTTTATATAATTATTTCCAAAGCATAGTAGTAGCCCATAATGTAGCAAACTGCGGGTAAAGGTCGGACGTATAACACGGCTCTGCATATTTGTCTTCATTAAGTCCATTAGTGGAGTCACAATAACTTCTCTGTGTAGTATATTTAATGCTGAAAATATTTCACTATGATTATCTTATATAGCTGTCACTTGAAAGGGTGAGCTTCAATGTTAACATTCATTAGAGGGAGAAAGAGCAATGTCATTATCAGAGATATATTGAGTCTCACCTCTTGATGAAAAGATTTGGATACTTTATGGAAATCAACTTCTCAGTTTAATGCTCAATAAAGCGGATTCATAAAGTCTCCGTGTATCTCTTTAGAAATATCCTATGTTCGCAAAAAGCACATAATGAATTTCTTTTATAAATGATAATTACTTTAGTACATTCAAGTGTGAACATTCATTAATAAAAGATCCAAAGCTTCATACAGGAGATGAGTGAGACTACGTCTTCATTTGCAGAAAAATACTAGATTTGTAGCCATCTGAGAATCCAGGATTAGCTCCCCCTATCAAGTGCTTCACTGGAAAAATAGTACTGAACCGGGAAGACAAGAGTTAATACTAACATTTATATGGATGTTTGATGTATCATTGCATTCTTCACTTTTTTTTCTTAATGAGCCTTAGTGCGATGAATTGTTAATTTTCTACAGGAGACCGAACAATAAATTTTTAGGCCAATTTAAACTTTTTTTATATTTTAAGGAGGTAAAAAAAAGGTCAGTTTTTTGTACTTCTATTCCTGCTGCTCCACAGAGTATTCAGATTTTTTTATTTTTTCAAATAGAACATACGGTTCCTGAGATATGAACCTTTTTATTTAATGCTGCTTACTATTGTCTAAACTAAGAGGGCATAGCTCACAAGGCAGCGATGTAAAGCATCCCAAAGACACTCCCCAGAGGATCCCATAAGTTATGCCCTTTGGTAGAGACTATAAAATTTAGCTCCAAATAAAACACCCATATCTCTGGAACCATATGCCTAATTTAAAAAAAATAAATAATACTATTTACCAAAATTAGGTGCAAAAATGGCAACTTTGACCCAGTGACATGTCCTTTTTAACCCTTTAATGACCAGAGAAATTTTCGTTTTTGCATTTTAGTTTTTTGCTCCTCTTTTTCCCAGAGCCATAACTTTTTTGTTTTTCTGTCAATATGGTCATATGAGGGCTTGTTTTTTGTGGGACAAGTTGTACTGTTGAACGACACCATTGGTTTTAGCATATCATGTACTGGAAAACAGGAAAAAAAAATCCAAGTGTGGTGAAATTGCAAAAAAAAGTGCAATTCCACAGTTGTTTTACCTTTCTTTTTTTTTTTTACCATGTTCACTAGATGCGGAAACAGACCTGCCATTATGATTCTCCAGGTAATTAAGAATTCATAGACACCAAACATGTCTAGATTCTTTTTTTTAAGTGGTGAAAAAAAAATCTAAATTTGGTTAAAAAAAAATGACGCTATTTTCCGAAAACTGTAGCGTCTCCATTTTTTTCTGATCTGGGGCTGTGTGAGGGCTTTTTTTTGCACGCCAAGCTGACATTTTTATTGATACCATTTTGATGTACATATGATCTTTTGATTGCCCGTCATTGCATTTTATTGCATTGTGGTGGAGACCAAAAAAACGTAATTCTGATGTTTTGAATTTTTTCTCTTTACGCCATTTAGTGATTAGGGTAATCGTTTTTTAAATTGATAGATCGGGCGATTCTGAATGTGGAGATACCAAATATGTGTATATTTGATTTTTTTTATTGTTTTATTTTGAATCGCTCGAAAGGGGGGTGATTTGAACTTTTATATTTTTTTAAATTTTTTAATATTTTGAAAACTTTTTTTTACTTTTTGCATGCTTTAACAGTCTCCATGTGAGACTAGAAGCAGCAGTACTTCTATCATCTCTGCTACACATCTGTGCCTGTGTGTAGCAGAAATGCTCATTTGCTATGAGCGCCCGCCACTGGGCGGCACTCATAGGAATCCGGCAATGACAACCATAAAGGTCTGCATGAGATCTCTGGTTGTTATGCTAATCCTGCAATCAAGTAACGGGGTCACCGATGGGCGGGATTACTGACGCGCTTCCGGCAAGCGCAAATTTAGTGCCGCTGTCATAAATTGACAGTGGCATTTAATTAGTTAACAGCTGCGGGTGGATCCCGATTCCACCCGCAGCTGTTGTGGACACATGCTAGCTGTTTAAATTAGCTGACATGTGCCCGGAAAGGTGTGGGCTCAGCGCAGGAGCCCGCACCAAACAGGGGGAGTCCGACAACTGGCTACGTAAATCTTTTAACAACTTAACTAAATAGTTAAGTTTGGCATCAGGTTAGTATTTTGTGAATTTTGATGCAAAACATTCTTTATACTTCTATTTTACACAAGTACACAATGACCACTTAACAGGTTAATACCATTCTGAATCTCACACAATCCTTATTGAAAAAATGACTAAGTATGGAATGGACAAGGCAACTGTTAGGTGGATTCATAACTGGCTTAGTGATCGGACCCAAAGAGTGGTCGTAAATGGCTGCACATCCAGTTGGAAGAATGTATCAAGTGGGGTACCACAAGGCTCTGTTTTGGGCCCTGTATTGTTCAACATCTTTATCAATGATTTAGATGAAGGAATTGAGGGTAAACTGATCAAATTTGCTGATGACACAAAGCTAGGAGGGGTAGCTAATACTAGAGAAGAGAGAAAGGATTCAAAAAGATATAAATAAACTGGAGCAGTGGGCAGCAACTAACAGAATGGATTTTAACAGGGAAAAATGCAAAGTACTACATCTGGGCAATAAAAATGAAAAAATCATATACAAAATGGGAGGAATAGGGCTAAGTAACAGCATATGTGAAAAAGACTTGGGTATACTAATTGATCACAGACTGAACATGAGTCAACAGTGTGATGCAGCAGCAAAAAAGGCAAATGCAATTCTAGGATGTATCAACAGAAGCATACAGTCTAGATCACGTGAGGTCATTATTACCCTCTACTCCTCTTTGGTCAGACCTCATCTGGAATACTGTGTCCGGTTTTGGGCACCACATTTTAAAAAATACATCAACAAACTGGAGCAAGTTCAGAGAAGAGCCACCAGAATGGTGACCGGTCTGCAAACTATGTCCTATGAGGAACGGCTGCAGGATTTGGGAATGTTTAGCTTGCAAAAAAGAAGACTGAGAGGAGACTTAATAACTGTCTACAAATATCTCAAGGGCTGTCACATTGTAGAAGGATCATCTTTATTCTCATTCTCAAGGAAAGACTAGAAGCAATGGGATGAAACTGAATGGGAGGAGACACAGATTAGATATTAGAAAAATCTTTTTGACAGTTAGGGTGATCAATGAGTGGAACAGGCTGCCACGAGAGGTGGTGAGTTCTCCTTCAATGGAAGTCTTCAAACAGAGGCTGGACAGACATCTGTCTGGGATTATTTAGAGAATCCTGCTTTGAGCAGGGGGTTGGACCAGATGGCCCAGGAGGTCCCTTCCAACTCTACCATTCTGTGATTCTTTTATTCTGTGCAGCCGCCACAATGACAGCTTCCTAGCAGCTTCGGGCTTTCAGTCATAAAGGCGCGGCTTCAGTCACCGCTAAGTACATAGTGAAAAGTGTCAGTAACCACACTCCCAGCACTGAATGACAGCTGGCTCTGTGCTGATGCTCTGCTAAGCCAGCTGTCAGGATAGTTACAGCTGACACTCACTATGTATATTGAGAGGAGAATCAAGTCATGCCGGCCACACCTCTATGACTTAAAGTTAGAGGATGAAAGCTAATTTTCTGCATTCAGTGAGGCTTTCAGTGTGGTGGCCACATGGCTTCAGAACACTATCAACCTGCAGATTATCCTCATATCTGAAGGTTAATAGCGTTTTTTTTACACGACAGGTTCCTTTTAATGTAGTAATTTTTTCAAATATTAAATTCAGCAAAGTGTTAATTCAGTTCTCTAGCAAATGTTTTTATCAGCTTTCGATATACTAGTGATATTTCAAGTGTATATTCAAATCCAGTTGTATCTGACCGTAACTAAATGGAAATAATGAAGAATGATTTTCAAAACAGAAATAGATCCCCGAGAGATTGTCATAATAATCATCTAAATGTGACTTATGTCTCCTCTAATGGCTTCATTCATAATGTTGCAATGTACTGACAGTTCTGAATGGCACAGCATCGATTCAAAGATGGAGTCTGTCACTAAATGTCTATATTATATTTTGTCAGTTTTAAAAATATCTCCAGCATTACTTTACAGAATATCTCCGGTCTGTGGCCAGCCTGCGCAACATCTGTATTCTGTGGGTCATAATTTTTCAAAAATTTAATTTAAATTTTCCTCAAAGATTAGGATAGATAGATAGATAGATAGATAGATATGATAGATAGATAGATAGATAGTGTAAGCTTTTCAGGGGATATAGCTCTGAGATCGCCGTCCGGGTAGACGGAATGGCATAGAAACAGTTCATTCAGAGACAGCAGTTCTGGTAAAAACTGGCCGCAGCCAGCTTTATTAAAGTCCACAGCAAACAGATAAAACAAATCATAAACATAAGACCTGGGCTTGTCCAGCCACTTACTACACTTAGATAGATTTCCCTATCTATCCGGGTCCCGACTCTAACAGCCTGGGCCAAAACAACACATATGTTCAGCATTTACCAGCATGGAGTTTCACAGAGTCTCCTCCTTGTGTCTGAAGGCACCTTCAACGTCCAGACTTGAGAGAGCTCCCCTCCTATTCAGCAGCTATCCGCATGGATTCTCACAGAGACTACTCCTGTGTCCGGGGTACATCGAGCACCCAGACTGAGACAGCTCATACTCTCCTGGAGACTCCTTCTTGTGCCTGGACTCCCTGTCCAGACTAAGCGAGCTCTCTGACTGTGTTCGCAGACACCTACTTCTGGTCTCCTAATTAACAGCTGAATGGTTTCAGGCCTGAGCTGCAAGTGTGTACTGAATGTAAGGTGTAGTGACCTTTCTCTACCACTAGTGTTATGTTACGGTAGCTGAGGAGTGCAGGTAAAAAAGGAAATACACCAGAGCAGTTGGAATCTATGAGATTGCAATACCCTGACTAACCACCACAACTAGAGGCAGCCGTGGAGCGTTCCTACGTTGGTCCTAGACGCCTCGTCACAGCCTGAGAAACTAACTACACCTAAAGATAGAAATAGGAAAGCTATCTGCCCCGGAGCAGAACCCCAAAGATAATAGAAAGCCCCCAAACATGTAATGGCGGTTAGACAAGAGGAAATACTGACACAGAAAGAAAATAGTATGAGCAAACGCTGGGGCCCAAACTATCTAAATAGAAAAGGACAGGAAGGGTACTTACTGCAATCTCAGAAAACCCTGAAAAAACACCAACTCTACTAATTTCAAAATCACCTGAGATCACACGACCTCTACCACCTAAATTAGTTCTCTGGTGTAAAAAAAATCAAAACAGCAGCCACTGAAAAAAAACTGGAAAAAGCAAAAGTACAAAACACAGTGGCTGGACTAAACTGAGAGGGCAAAAGCCCCGGAGGGGACCCAGAAGGCCCCCACAGAAGTGCAGGACAAAATGCAAAAATATAGCAAAAACACAAAATAAGAAATTGTCTTATCTGATAGCAGGAGATGCAGACACGACACAGCAGGCTACAAGGGAAACTGGAAAGAAAGATTAAGACCAGAAAAATTGATCACCGGCAACCCTGATGGGAAAATGACTCCCTTATATAAGACCAATCAGTAACACCTGATTCCCAGTCCTCACAATCCTCACTAGTACCGCTTGTAACCACCAGAGGGAGCCTCTGCTCAGAACTCATCTCAAACCCATTCACAACAGTACCCCCCCCTTGAGGAGGGGTCACCGAACCCTCATTTGAGCAACCAGGTCGGTCAGGATGAGTTCTATGATACGCATGGATAAGTCTCCTAGCATGGATGTCCGAAGCAAACACCCAAGAATTGTCTTCCTGACCATAACCTCTCCATTTAACCAAATACTGGAGTCTTCGTCTAGAAAAACGAGAATCCAATATTTTCTCAACCACATACTCCAGATTGCCCTCAACCAAAACAGGGTCAGGAGGCACAGCAGCAGGAACCACTGGCTCAACAAACCTCTTCAACAAGGACTTGTGGAACACGTTATGGATCTTAAATGTCCCTGGAAGAAGCAAACGAAAAGAAACAGGATTAATAATCTCCATGATCTTATAAGGTCCAATGAACCTAGGCTTAAATTTAGGAGATGCTACTCTCATAGGAATATTCTTTGAGGACAACCAGACCAAGTCCCCCATTTTAAACCGAGGACCATCAGTCCTATGCCGGTTAGCAAATCGCTGGGCCCTCTCCTGAGAGAGGGACAACCTCTCCACTACCTGGTCCCAAATCTGCTGCATACGCTCAACAACAGAGTCAACACCTGGACAGACAGAAGCCTCCGTCTGTCCTGAAGAAAATCGAGGGTGAAACCCAGAATTACAGAAAAACGGAGACATCAAAGTGGCAGAGCTAGCCCTATTATTAAGAGCAAACTCAGCCAAAGGCAAAAAAGAGACCCAGTCACCCTGATCAGCAGACACAAAGCATCTTAGATAAGTCTCCAATGTCTGGTTTGTTCTCTCAGTTTGACCATTGGTCTGAGGATGAAATGCCGAGGAGAAAGACAATTGAACACCCAGTTTAGAACAAAAAGTCCTCCAAAATCTGGAAACAAACTGGACTCCTCTGTCAGACACAATGTTCTCAGGAATGCCGTGTAAACGAACCACGTGCTGAAGGAACAACGGCACCAATTCAGAGGAGGAAGGCAATTTAGGTAATGGCACAAGATGTATCATTTTGGAAAACCTATCACAAATTACCCAGATGGTGGTCATTCTCTGAGAAACAGGAAGATCGGAAATGAAATCCATAGAGATATGGGTCCATGGTCTCTTGGGCACAGGCAATGGCATCAACAAACCACTAGAGCGAGAGCAAGGCTTGGAGCGAGAGCAAGTCCCGCAGGACTGCACAAATTCCCTGACATCGCGAGACAAGGTAGACCACCAAAAGGACCGACTAACCAAGTCTCTGGTACCAAAAATTCCGGGATGCCCAGCCAATGCGGAACAATGAATCTCAGACATCACACTCTTTTTCCATTGGTCCGGGACAAACAATTTTCCAACAGGGCAGCGCTCGGGCCTATCCTCCTGACACCCCTCCAGAGCAAGTCTCAAATTGGGCGAGATGGCGGAAAGAACTACACCCTCCTTCAAAATAACAGAGGGATCAGATAGCTCAGGAGAGTCCGCAAGGAAACTCCTCGAGAGGGCATCCGCCTTAACATTCTTAGTGCCAGAGAGAAAGGAAACCACAAAATTAAAACGTGTGAAAAACAAGGCCCACCTGGCCTGTCTAGGATTGAGTCGCTTGGCAGATTCCAGATAGACCAGATTCTTATGGTCCGTAAGGACCACCACCTGATGTTTGGCTCCCTCCAGCCAATGTCTCCACTCTTCAAAAGCCCACTTCATGGCCAATAACTCCCGATTACCCACGTCTAGTGTTGAGCATTCCGATACCGCAAGTATCGGGTATCGGCCGATATTCGCGTTATCGGAATTCCGATACTTAATTCCGATACTTTTTCAATATCGTATACCGGAATCGGAAGTTCCCATAATTCTTTGAGAGGCAATGTGATTTTAGTCAGCCAATGAGGAATCCTACGAAGTGTGGGCACATCCTGTAATGCTGCGGTCATCTTAACTAATGGCATGGCTGTGATTGGCTGCTGAAATGATGTCAGAATGCACTATAAAAGGCGCCGCAGCCATTTTAGCGTCACTGTGCTGTGAACTCAGTAAGGGACAGAACGCTGCTGTGCTGACTCTGAGGGACAGTTAGATATTGCGATTTTGTGTACTACTGTGCTTGAGGCAGGCTAGTTTACCAACCGCTGTGTAAAGCTTCATTTTGCCAGTGTTGTTTTAACAGCTCTGTGCAAGGTGTGTGTGTGACAGTGCAGGTGACGCTGCAGTTTGCTCTGCATCCACCGCTGTTTGTAGGCATCTGCACGTGTCACTGACTCTTTTTTTTTTTTATTTTATTTAGTGGAATTGGTGCAGCTCCATTATATTAGAAAAAAATCAAATCTATTAGTGTGACGTGCTTCCATCCGTATACAATACATTGGTTGCAAACACTATAGAAGTACAGAAAGGAGCTTTTCACAGATAGTGAATAGTTGTGTTTCAGTGTTCACTGCAGTCTGTGAGGTTTTGATTTTTTGAGTGCAGATCACGCTCCAGTTAGTTCTTCAACCACTGCTGGTTGTAGTCTGCTGAGCGTGTGTCACTGCCTCATCCTTCACATTTTTCTCTAATTGGTGCTGCTCCATTTTAGTGGAAAAAAATCTAATCTATTAGTGTGACGCGCTTCCATCCGTATACAATACATTGGTTGCAAACACTATAGAAGTACACAAAGGGGCCTTTAACAGCTACAGAACAGTTGTGTTTCAGTGTTCACTGTAGTCTGTGAGCTTTTCATTTTGTGAGTGCAGATTACGCTCCAGTTTGTTCTTCAACCACTGCCGGTTGTAGTCTGCTGAGCGTGTGTCACTGCCTCATCCTTCACATTTTTCTCTAATTGGTGCTGCTCCATTTTAGTGGAAAAAAATCTAATCTATTAGTGTGACGCGCTTCCATTCGTATACAATACATTGGTTGCAAACACTATAGAAGTACACAAAGGGGCCTTTAACAGCTACAGAACAGTTGTGTTTCAGTGTTCACTGTAGTCTGTGAGCTTTTCATTTTGTGAGTGCAGATTACGCTCCAGTTTGTTCTTCAACCACTGCCGGTTGTAGTCTGCTGAGCGTGTGTCACTGCCTCATCCTTCACATTTTTCTCTAATTGGTGCTGCTCCATTTTAGTGGAAAAAAATCTAATCTATTAGTGTGACGCGCTTCCATCCGTATACAATACATTGGTTGCAAACACTATAGAAGTACACAAAGGGGCCTTTCACAGATACTGAACAGTTGTCTGCAGTGTTCACTGTAGTCTGTGAGCTTTTCATTTTGTGAGTGCAGATTACGCTCCAGTTTGTTCTTCAACCACTGTCGGTTGTAGTCTGCTGAGCGTGTGTCACTGCCTCATCCTTCACATTTTTCTCTAATTGGTGCTGCTCCATTTTAGTGGAAAAAAATCTAATCTATTAGTGTGACGCGCTTCCATCCGTATACAATACATTGGTTGCAAACACTATAGAAGTACACAAAGGGGCCTTTAACAGCTACAGAACAGTTGTGTTTCAGTGTTCACTGTAGTCTGTGAGCTTTTCATTTTGTGAGTGCAGATTACGCTCCAGTTTGTTCTTCAACCACTGCCGGTTGTAGTCTGCTGAGCGTGTGTCACTGCCTCATCCTTCACATTTTTCTCTAATTGGTGCTGCTCCATTTTAGTGGAAAAAAATCTAATCTATTAGTGTGACGCGCTTCCATCCGTATACAATACATTGGTTGCAAACACTATAGAAGTACACAAAGGGGCCTTTAACAGCTACAGAACAGTTGTGTTTCAGTGTTCACTGTAGTCTGTGAGCTTTTCATTTTGTGAGTGCAGATTACGCTCCAGTTTGTTCTTCAACCACTGCCGGTTGTAGTCTGCTGAGCGTGTGTCACTGCCTCATCCTTCACATTTTTCTCTAATTGGTGCTGCTCCATTTTAGTGGAAAAAAATCTAATCTATTAGTGTGACGCGCTTCCATCCGTATACAATACATTGGTTGCAAACACTATAGAAGTACACAAAGGGGCCTTTAACAGCTACAGAACAGTTGTGTTTCAGTGTTCACTGTAGTCTGTGAGCTTTTCATTTTGTGAGTGCAGATTACGCTCCAGTTTGTTCTTCAACCACTGCCGGTTGTAGTCTGCTGAGCGTGTGTCACTGCCTCATCCTTCACATTTTTCTCTAATTGGTGCTGCTCCATTTTAGTGGAAAAAAATCTAATCTATTAGTGTGACGCGCTTCCATCCGTATACAATACATTGGTTGCAAACACTATAGAAGTACACAAAGGGGCCTTTCACAGATACTGAACAGTTGTCTGCAGGGTTCACTGTAGTCTGTGAGGAATAACCACACTTAGGCCTTAACTTTTCTGACTTTCTTTATCAATCTACCAAGATGAAGAAGTCAGTGAGTAAGGCACGTGGTCGTGGTCGAGGCCGTGGATTTGCAGCAGGGAGAGGACGTGGGGATTCTGTGGCTGCTGCCGCACCCAGTGACACAGCATCCACCAGTTTTCCCCGTGAGCGTTCCTTTATGCGCACTTTTGTAGGAGCTCAGCGTACCCCCCTGCTGCGTGAAGAACAAATTGAAGCCGTTGTTGGTTGGATGGCAGCCAATGCATCGACTTCAATAGCTTCCACCTCCTCTCAGGACCACAGCACTGTTGAACAACCATCAGTCTCTTCACCGCCTGCCAAATTGCCCAGGCAGTCAGAGAGCTCTGTACAGGAGCCAGCTGAGTCTCTGCTTCTGTTCTCAGAATCTGTTGGCTTGGAAACAGGGGCCCAGCCAAGCAGCATTCTGGAATGTGAAGAAGAGGCAGTATGCAGTGATGCGCAACAGCTGTGTCTCTCTGAATCTGAAGAGGCGGGTGAGCCAGTGCCGATGGTCAGCACACCGCAGAACGCATCTGATGATGATGAGACTCAGTTGCCAGTTTCTGTTGAGCATGGTGCTGGCCAGACCACCCAACAACAGCAGGTGTTGGAAGAGGGTAGTGGTGGAGATGATGAGGTCCAAGACCCAACATGGCGTGAGGAACAGGAAGGTGGTGGGAGCAGCTCTGAGGAAGAGATTGCACCAACGGTCCAAACAGTAGGGAGAGGTAGGCTGCAGACTCGCTTGCCTGTAGCCTCCAGTTTGGCACCCGTTCGGAGCAGTTCTCTTCCAACAGCCAAACCGGGCGCTCCCAGGACTTGCTCTGCGTGGTCCTTTTTTGATACAGTTGCAGATGATATTTGCTATGTAAAATGCAAGCTGTGTAATCAAAAAATTAAAAGAGGTAAAAGTGTCAGTAACCTTAATACAACAAATATGTGGAAACATGTGCGGTCAAAGCACTTTGTTGAGTTACAAAGACACACTGGAGATGTAGGCCAACCTACAGCAGCACCTACATCTTCAGCTCGTGTTGGAGCCTCTTCCTCCAGTTCACACACAGCTGGTTCGGCTTCCTCAAAGGATCGCCATGGAAGAACCTCTGTCACTGTTGTCCAGAGACACAGTGTTATTCCACCCACAGCTGCAAGTTCCCTGTCATCCTCACACACCCAGGCCACAAAACAGCCATCGGTAGCACAGGCATGGGATAAAAGACGGCCATACTCGGCAAACCATCCACGAGCACAGGCTCTGAATGCTGGCATTGCAAAACTCCTGTCCCTTGAAATGCTGTCATTCAGGCTGGTGGAGACTGACAGTTTCCGTGAATTAATGGCATTGGCAGTCCCACAATACAATGTGCCCAGCCGATTTTATTTAAGCAGGCAAGCCGTCCCTGGTCTGCAAAAGCATGTTGAGGCAAAAATTAAACATGCGCTACTAAACGCCGTCAGTAGCAAGGTCCACCTGACCACCGATGCGTGGACCAGTACCCATGGCCAGGGACGATACCTTTCACTCACTGCCCATTGGGTGAATGTTGTGGAGCCGGGTACAGATCTTGCGAGTGGCGCTGTACGTGTTCTGCCAACTCCAAGGATTGCCGGAATCAAGTCTGTCCACATTGACTCCTCCTCCTACTCCAGTTCCTCAGAATCATCGCTGCAGGAGCCGTCACGGTCTACCTCCACATGGACCCGTGGACGCTTACCTGATGCGACCGATATGAGCACAGCCGTGGCCAAACGGCAACAGGCCGTTCTGAAATTAATTCCCATGGGGAATCGAAGCCACACAGCGCAGGAGGTCTGGAATGCCATCAAGCAGGAGAGCGACGTGTGGTTTTTGCCAGCGAATCTCCAGCCAGGCTTGGTAGTGTGTGACAATGGCCGAAATCTGGTGGCAGCTCTGGGCCTTGGCAACCTCACTCACATACCATGTCTGGCACATGTGCTCAACTTGGTCGTGCAGAATTTTTTGAGGGACTATCCGGATCTTGATGCACTGCTGCACAAGGTCCGCCTAGAGTGCGCTCACTTGCGACGTTCCAGCATGGCCAGATCGCGCATTGCAGCTCTGCAACGCAGATTGCGCCTTCCTGAACATCGCATCATATGTGACGTATCCACCAGGTGGAATTCAACGTTACATATGTTGGAGCGGTTGTGTGAGCAGCAGCCAGCAGTTATGGAGTATCAGCTGCATCAGGCGCAATCAACACGCAATTTGCGCCGTCCACACTTCACCATTAATGAGTGGGCCACTATGAAGGACATGTGCCACGTTTTGCGTGCGTTTGATGAGTCAACGCGGATGGCGAGTGCAGATGATGCACTAGTCAGCCTGACTGTCCCCCTTATCTGCCTGCTTCAAAAAACACTGCAAGCAATAAGGGATGAGGTTTTGGAAGAGGTGGAGGATGAGGAGTCACAAATTCCATCACCTTCTGGAAAGTCAGCGCAACGTGGTTCCTCACAAAGGGCTGGGCAGGGCTCACTTTGTGAGGAGGATGAGGAGGAGGAGTCAATGGAGGAGGAAGACATCGCTCCAGAGGGAGGTACACAACGCTCTAGTCAGTATGTAGAGCGAGGGTGGGGTGATGCAGAGCAGGCAGAGATAACGCCTCTTGCAGAGGACAGCGTTTCTTTGCCAGTTGAGAGTCTGCAGCACATGGTTGATTTCATGCTGCAGTGCCTAAGAAACGACCGCCGCATCGCCCACATTCTCACGACGTCTGATTATTGGGTGTACACCCTCCTAGACCCTCGCTACCGGGACAACGTCAAAAGCCTCATCACACCGTTGAACCGGGAGCGTAAAATGCGGGAGTACCAAGACACACTGGTGCAATCCCTAATGTTCTACCTTACTGCCGAGAGCACTGCTGCTGCTACTGCTTTACAAAGCAGCTCTGTGCGTCGAGGCAGTGTAGAGAGCTCTGCAACAAGAGGGAGCACACGCAGTGCCTCTGCACAGGGAAAGACCAGTATGTTAAAAATGTGGCAAAGTTTTGTGGCAGCGCCACAAATGTCTACACCATCCGAGAGGGCTCCAGTCAGCGGGAGGCAACGTATCCGTCAGATGGTGACAGACTACTTGGCTTTGCCTCTCAGTGTACTCCCAGATGGCTCTTCCCCATTCAAGTTTTGGGTCTCTAAGCTGGATACATGGCCAGAGCTTAGCCAGTATGCATTGGAGGTGCTGGCTTGCCCTGCTGCCAGTGTATTATCGGAGCGCGTCTTTAGTGCTGCAGGTGGTGTACTAACAGACCGTCGCATGCGACTATCCTCCGATAATGTAGACCGGCTTACTTTTCTGAAAATGAACAAGGCATGGATCTCGGCAGAATTTGTCTGTCCGTTTTCAGATTAAATAACTGGTTCGCAACGTTATCCATGTCTCCTGTTATGTTCATCTTTCTACCACCTGAACTCTACTCCCTGGGCTCCAACACTGCCAGTTGCTGCTCAGAAGTGTCGTGTCCACAGAACAAAACACAAGCTCTACTGTTAGTGGGGTTCAGTAACGCCAGCTGTTCCCCTGCTGTGTCAACGGCAAGAAGTCTCCTGTTCCCGACACATGGACAGAAAAACACATGACCAACATGCTCCAAATAGGGAAGAGCCGTCACCCTGCTTGTTATGCTAAAACATGAAATTGTGAAGTTTTGCAGGCCTAGAATGATAAATTTTTATGACAAATATGGACAAATAATAATTTGTCATCACAGCGCATATCTGCACATGTCTATTAGAAATGGTAACAAAAAATAAAACATAGTCTACTCTTCACATTTTGAAATTAATGCATAAAAGTACATTTCAGACTTATGAATTAATGCTTTTTAAGGAACTTTATCTGTACCTGTAAGATAATGCAGTCAATGGATGTACGAATCATTAAATCCTCATCATCATCATCACGAGTTTTATTTATGACAGACATTATAAAATACACATACTGATGCCAACTGTAACTTCAAACACCATATATGAAATGGCCAGCATGTAAACATGGTAATAATGTCCAATAATAAATTATTACATCTAGAAAGTGCATCATGCATACTGACAATAGGTAGTTATACCTGCAAGTGCTGTTGAAACAACCACAAGAGATATAAATTAATACTGGTATATAGGTATCACAGTGCATAGTTACTCATGGACAATGTTGATGTAATACTGTATCTCAATTAAGTCAGCGTCAACCATTAGGCTTGTTAGTCTTGTACATTGTTAAAGAGGGAACGTAATTTTTTTGTTTGTCATAGGTGGAGTATTACACATTAAATTATTACTGCTGTATTTTTTTTGGCGTCCCTAGTGCGCAATAATGCAGCCTAACCTCACATTTGATAGTCAGCTAATTGCCACACGCTACCCTACCCTACGCGTGACAGTAGGAAGGTAGTGTTGACGGATAAAGCTTTGCGCAACCAGACATTCTTTTACCCTCTTCAACACTCTACAAGCAAAAATGCATGATTTCAGCCGCAGACTTTATTGACGTACAGTATAACATCGGCATTACCCATCAGAGGCTGTCCACTGTTTGATACAGACATAGAATATACCTTTGCTATCCGTAGCCTTTGTTTCACCTACACTTGCAGGCACACACTTAAATTGTGACAAACAATGCCTAATGTTTTTTTAAATGGTTTATTTTTTATTGTACATTATTGTGTCATCAATCACATTGATGAGTCCATGCTGGACATGTCATACATGCTATAGAAAGTTACGATTTTATGAACTTAAATAATTGAAATGTCTGTGACTGTCACATAAAATTTGCGATGATGATGATGAGTGACTATTACAAAATCCATTGTCTTCACTATGTTATGGTTTAACATAGCGTTCCTTAAGCATTATTCATAAAAAAAAAAATGGACTTTTATTCTTAAATTTACAACACTATATTTTGTTACCAATTTTTTGGGTGTTGTGTTGTTCCATTTATTTTTGGCATGTGCATATATGCGTTTATATTTCTATTTTCTTTATTTTTCCTTCTTGAAATTCGAAAACATGTGTATCTTTGTACCGTGTTAGCCAGTAGATAGAAAAATATTTAGACTTCAGAGTCAGCAGTGGTTGATACCTTTTAATGGATAACTGAAAAGATGGAAACAAATTGCAAGCTTTCAAGGCTACTCACGTCTCTTCATCAGGGAAAGACTAACTAAAAAAATTAAGCATCACATATTTCTATACACAACAGGACACAGGAATAGTGCAATAGGTAAGACAAGTAAGTGACGTGTATCAGAACTGTCATTATCTCACAGGGATGAACATAAATATTGGAACAGTTCCTAGATAAGGATAGAAAGTTTGATTGCCCTCTCATTGGCGTATTTTTTTGGGTTTTCATGACCCTGGAAGGGCATAGACGCAGATTCCTTAATTGATATAGAATGACATAAATCCATGTGATCTATTCATTCCATCACTAACAGTGTCAAAGGTCATGATGAGCTTATATTCTGAAACCTTTGTACGTTCTCATATTTGAAGTTATATTTAATACCAGTAATTCCATATCCATGATGCTATGACCGGGCATACAAAAGTCTTTTGCCACAGGTAAATTCATTAATTTATCTGTGATTGTGTGGCGCTGATAATTCATCCTTGTTCTCCTTTTTGTTGCCGGTCTCCCCTCACTTGTCCCTCCCTCACTTGTCTTAGCTATTCCTGTGTCCTGTTGTGTGTAGAAATATGTGATTCTTCATTTTTGGCTTTACTCTTAGCCTGATGAAGACACCTGAGTAGTCTCGAAAGCTTTGAATTTGTTACCATATTTTCAGTTAGCCATTAAACGTTATCAACCACAGAGGACTGTCAAGTATAAATATTTTTCAATTCTTGTAATTGAAATTTATCATTTTATTGTTGTAGTAAAACTTCATTTATTCTTGTTTGAAGTACATACATTTGCAATGGCCACGTAACAAGGCAATAACTCAATATTTATGCCTACACCCTCCTTGACCCTGGGCTTCAACAGCGCCAGTTGCTGCTCAGAAGTGTTAGATGCACAGATGAAAACAATCGCTGATGTGTTTTGGGGTTCAGTAACGCCTGCTGTTCCCCTGCTGTGTGTCTGGCAAAAATTCCTACTGCTAACTACAACTTCAACTTCAAACGTCTCATACTAGGCCTCTGCCTACACCCTCCTTGACCCTGGGCTTCAACAGCGCCAGTTGCTGCTCAGAAGTGTTAGATGCACAGATGAAAACAATCGCTGATGTGTTTGTGGGGTTCAGTAACGCCTGCTGTTCCCCTGCTGTGTGTCTGGCAAAAATTACTGCTGCTAACTACAACTTCAACTTCAAACGTCTCATACTAGGCCTCTGCCTACACCCTCCTTGACCCTGGGCTTCAACAGCGCCAGTTGCTGCTCAGAAGTGTTAGATGCACAGATGAAAACAATCGCTGATGTGTTTGTGGGGTTCAGTAACGCCTGCTGTTCCCCTGCAGTGTGTCTGGCAAAAATTACTGCTGCTAACTACAACTTCAACTTCAAACGTCTCATACTAGGCCTCTGCCTACACCCTCCTTGACCCTGGGCTTCAACAGCGCCAGTTGCTGCTCAGAAGTGTTAGATGCACAGATGAAAACAATCGCTGATGTGTTTGTGGGGTTCAGTAACGCCTGCTGTTCCCCTGCTGTGTGTCTGGCAAAAATTACTGCTGCTAACTACAACTTCAACTTCAAACGTCTCATACTAGGCCTCTGCCTACACCCTCCTTGACCCTGGCTTCAACAGCGCCAGTTGCTGCTCAGAAGTGTTAGATGCACAGATGAAAACAATCGCTGATGTGTTTGTGGGGTTCAGTAACGCCTGCTGTTCCCCTGCTGTGTGTCTGGCAAAAATTACTGCTGCTAACTACAACTTCAACTTCAAACGTCTCATACTAGGCCTCTGCCTACACCCTCCTTGACCCTGGGCTTCAACAGCGCCAGTTGCTGCTCAGAAGTGTTAGATGCACAGATGAAAACAATCGCTGATGTGTTTGTGGGGTTCAGTAACGCCTGCTGTTCCCCTGCTGTGTGTCTGGCAAAAATTACTGCTGCTAACTACAACTTCAACTTCAAACATCTCATACTAGGCCTCTGCCTACACCCTCCTTGACCCTGGGCTTCAACAGCGCCAGTTGCTGCTCAGAAGTGTTAGATCACAGATGAAAACAATCGCTGATGTGTTTGTGGGTTCAGTAACGCCTGCTGTTCCCCTGCTGTGTGTCCGGCAAAAATTACTGCTAGCTACCTAATCATGGTGAAAAAAACATGACATCTCAAAGTGTCTAGTGCTACACATAGATATGAGGCTACACCATGATTTCTAAGCTGTAAACATTTGAAACGTCAACTTTCAAA